>JAYMDG010000027.1:0-492612 GCA_036872995.1 Hymenopellis raphanipes
TTGTGGTTGTAGCATCATGTAAGGGCGAGAATGGATGGACTGTTCGAGGCTCGCACCATGCCATTGTTTGAATTATTAATTCCGCCCGTTCTTACGAAAATCTTTTCTGTCTTCTCTCTTTATGGCTCTGCCGCCTGTTCTATCCCCGTTGGATATCAAATGATGTAATTTTTGTACATTTTTCGATGCAACAAGGTATATTGAGTTACGACATTAATATCCACATTGCACGGTTGCGGGTATCTGGACAGTGTTGTTCCTTTATGAACGTCTCATATACGTATTCGTAGCTCCCTTCAGTGTTTCTGACGACCTGCATTCCCAAGTTTAAAAACGGATGTGTTTCTGTCAGCGTTTTTAATGACTGTCTGGTCTTCTGCCTACGCCGTAACCTGCATGCAATCGGTATTTATTGACTTTTATATGCGTACCGACGGTCCTCTTATAGATATAAATCGACTCCAACTATCCAGAAAAGTAGTAGTTTATGATTCTGAAGTGTGGAACAGAGAACCCGCAGTCTAATATGCCTAATCGTGTCACGCGTGGAAATGAAAAGCGGTTAACGACCATATTTTTTATTTATTATGATATACAGCATTTCGACTCTCGACGGGGCGAAATATTTCTACTTGTTAATATTTCATCTGTACTTATTTAATTCACAGTGAGCATAAATACCTTAAACTTAAAACAAGAAAAGTTAACCTCGCGAAGCAAACTCGTATGAAAACGCAAGAGGTCGCATAAGCTTGGTTGCATCAGCGTTGACACGGTTGGAAGCCGTAGCTTCTGTTACTCAGATCGGAAGCCAAGACTGAAAGTAATGTTTATGTCCGCCATTGTCGCAGTGGAAGGTATGAATGATGGCGTTTCATGTTGTATTGATCGGCATGAGAAGCCGCAAATGAGTATTGCAGTATTATGAATTGGCGAAAAAAGCATGCTGTTTTCCTCCTTTGACGAGGAAATGAATGAAGGAATTTTTCACTTAGCAAACATCGCACAGATAGCATCCGACACATCTGATAAGCTATGACATAGCGTGGGTTGCGATTAAAGCGTCCAACTAGCGTGTGTGTGACGAGTGGTAATGAATGTACGTCTCTTGATCTGTATCCTTCTTTACAACTTGCTCGCAAGCCGAGTATTTTTGGACCCGTTTGGGGGGGGGGGTGTATGTTCCCTGGTGATTGATGAACATTATTGCGAATTTCCCATAGTTTCTTCATTTCGTTTCTTCGCGTTGCTAGGTCGAATTTGCAATACTAGTAACGATCGTCGCGAAAGTTTTACCCTATAGCGTCCTAGAAAATCATTTTTAAGAGGTGAAAATTTGGTCGTGGCGAACATTTAAAATGCTCGCATGTTCTCTCTGGTTTAACTTCACATAAACCACAAAAGTGTCACTTTTGATTTTCGTCATCTACAGAAAATAAATGGACGACGCTCTATCCGATTTATATGAGTATCATCCTTTTGTTATTGCTCCACATTTTTCTCCCCGAGAAGGTGGTCCATGTCTGTATACAACGCTGGACTTGGAAAGCGTCTGTTCTGCGCGTGCGGAAGAAGTACGTTGCGCGTCCAATTTTTTTCATCCTTTTTCTTTTTTCTTTTCACTGCTGCATTACTGACGTAAAACCCGTGCTCCTGTAGCGCCCTCTAGATCACATCGTCGGCCTGTTTGTCGGTGCTCGCCTCAGAGAGCCTTATCTCGTGCCTGTTGTTCCAGAAAAGTCTTTCTGCGGTCGTCCCGACACTATCGACCAACTCAGAATTGGTGATTGGGTGGTGCGTCGATCAGATGGGGCGACACTCGTAGACCATAATTGCCTGCGTCAAACCGTCATTTTTAATGCTTCGCATCATGTTTCCATTTATTTTGAAGATCATCGGCACCTGGTACAATGTTTCGATGTTGCCATATGTCGGGCGCTGACTTGATGTTCAGATTACCAACCATGTTATGGCGTTAGTTCTTGGTGATGCTCTCGGACCCGTTTATGGGAATGTATTATTCGTCAAGCACAGCAGCGCTTCTGGCTATCCGGAAAGTTGTCATGTCCACGACATACCTCTTCTTTTCGAACTTTTTCGACGGTGAGTGAGTATTTCGAAAGATTTGGTTTTCCCGTTTGATGTTGTATCAGGCTACATTCCGAAGCCTCCTTTGTCGAACCTACGTTGCACCGATCTATATACGACCGAAATGCGTTTCAACATCAAAAGTCCTTATTCCTTATCGTCGGTGACGGGAGTCGGCCACCCCGTGCCAGAAAAAATGCATACATCATTGCCCAAGAGTTGGTTGAGTTGGTCTTCGATTACTGCGAGCCGATGTCATACCTACGTTTGATGTCCGTTTGTCATAAATTTTGGGCGATAGGGACCCATAGGATCCGACTTCGCTTCCGACTTATTTGTCGCTTATTCATGCCGGAGGACGTTGGGGATGCTTTTGTTGCACTTGTTGATCACCTCAAAGTAATAGTCTATGGTCAAGTGATCATGGCTATGTTGTATTGGCAACGCGATTGGACACCTACTAACCTCAATCTTGCTTTGCAAGTGGCACAGTTGTGGGTTTTCCTTGGCTCGTTCGTGGTATTGATATTCATGTTTGTTGATAGAGATGCGTTGATATCTTTCCTGTCTTCTAATTCATTCCGCAAGTTGAATATATCGCCGCATTCCCAGGCTGAGTTTGCACCTGGAGACTCTTTGCCGCGTGCTACTTTTTGGACGAAATGCGACAGGAAATTGCCATCTGTAAGCGCTTTTCTTTATTACTTTTTTACATTTTCCCGATTGAATCCCACTTGGATAGACATGCATTTCCATTATAGCAACCACTAAGAAAACACCATTAGGCCCTATTTTTAGCAGCAGAAGTACGGCAGAGATGAATTTCTACTCTCGGGGCATGCTCGTTGTTCCATATCCAATGTTAACATTCCATAATGTTGCTTTGGCCCGACGTCCGTTCCAATGCAGTCACCGCTATGCTGTGTGTTTAGAGGAGCGTAATATGGTATTGCGTTACACCAACCTAATGGATATCCGAAACTGCACATATATCTGTCCTGAAACGACGCGGACTATTCGAGGCTATCGAGGAATGGTGGTTTATACCACCGGCGAATCGTGGTTATCGGATGATCTTAGCTTTTCTTGGACATTGCGTCAAACTTGTAGGAACAAAACTTGCAATGGCGATCACAATTGTTCGTTTACCAGATATTAACAAACACCATTCTTTGAAATAGTTTATGATAGAAAATCGTGCATTCGAATTTATTGGATGATTAAATGTTTCTGTTAAATACATTCTTCTGTTAAATACATTCTTTCAATCTAAAATGATGCGAGTTAATTTTCCTGCAGCACTTACAGCCGATAATCTTTTTCGTACATCTTAAGGTGGCCCGAATCGCGTCTTGCGTGCCTGATTGACATTCAATCGTCTCAGAGTATTGAACTTCAGATTTCACCTCCAAATCCTCATAATTTTTCTTTTTCTCCAGTTTTCTAATGGCATGAAAATTGATGTCGCTGGCGGCAGCAGCACGTACTTTGATGCGTAGCATTGCAGTTTAATTGCTTTAGGATTACATCTAATTCGAGTCTATTCATTTCTTCCAAGCAGTTGTGGCGGAGGTAATCGTGACACCATGTACGTGAAATGTTTTTGGGCCAGAATTTTTTCACTCTGCTTACCGAGTATCGCTTTCAATACGTGCACATCATGACTTCCCATGCTATTATACGTTCCGTAAATAAATATTTTTTAATTTTGTATTATTAACAGATGCGATGGGCACACTTTATGTATTACGCAATGCATGGTTTGGCTTCCCAAATCTTCGGTCGATTTCTTACATCAAATCTACCAACTGCGACGTGTATTGTTGTCGCCGACTGACATGATCGTTTTCGGTCAAATCAGTAAATAGCATTGAAAGACATCGGATGACCTGAAAGGTAAGGTATTAAGAAAAGCCAAGTGCATGCAAGAAATGTTGGAATTCAAAGATCCTTGTCGGTTAACACAATGTGAGAAACATTAAGAGCCATATGAGAAACGTCAGAACCTATCCCCCCATTTCTATCCTCCATCCTGTTGGATGCAGGCCGAATAGCACTTCCTAAAACAACCCCGTCGGATGCGGTCATTCCATAAAAAATCACAACTTCTTTGGCTCCTTGAAGGTTCCCGACATCCGTTGCTTAATTAAGAGCCCCATACGGCTCAATGGCATTTCATACAACAATTTTCTGTTCTGTCGGATGTGGTCATTCCGACCGAAATCACAACCGTTCGGATGTCTGAGGGTTCCCGACATTCATTACAAATAATCCATTCTCTTAGCGGACACGTTCATTCGCATCAAAAACACATTGTTTCTGGTTGTTCGCAAACACTACAATAACGGCAAATCGCAATGAGGGAAGTTCGAGTCACGTGACTCGAAATCGTCGTGACTCGAAATCGTCGAGTCTCCGGCGACGCTGCCACTATTTCATTCTATAAACGGCAATCCGAATTCATCGCGTCGCGTCACTCGAGACGTCTCTACATTGGCAGCTTTACCCCGACGTCAACGAACAAAATCTCGCCTGACATTTGGGCGAAGTCACGTGACTCGGTCCTCTCGGAAAAGTCACGTGATCCGGGCCGGTTCGGTCCCGATTGCCTGACTCAGCATCGGTACCGTCTTTTTTGATTAACTCGTCGGAACTCGGGTCATCCGACGAGTCAGCCATCAAATCAATTTTCTTTCTCCCACCACCACCACCAACCTTCAGCCCTCCTCTGAGGAAGTTTTATAGGCACATTAGCATGGAACCTGGCTCCCCTGTATGTTCTCCTTTCTTGTTTGCTTTTTTTTTTTAGCTGTTTCTTCTCTAAATAAATCTATTTTAGTCTCTCCCTATCCGGGAAGCGGGCGACCCGATAGTCGCAACCCCCGACGTCGAGCCAAAACTAAACCAGGTCCCCCTCTTCTGCGACTGGCTACCCGGGGATCCCCTACCCCCCGGCACGATCCCCAACCGCTTCCGAGAGACCGCCGACGAAAAAAATCGTCTACCGGTGGCCGAGACAGTCGCGCCGGGTTTGACGACGACGAGAGTTCCAACCGGCTAAAGGTACGCACCGCCGATGCGTAAAGATAACCCTATTAACCACGTCGCATAGACAACGCCGCGGGCGCATTCCATTCGCTGATAGTCGCGTCATTTTTTGGTGTACAGGAGAAATCAAAATGTATTTTGCTATCTACGTCGTCTAAATGTGCATGTTTCTTGTCAGGGTAGCAGGCTGTGCCCGCATGGGCCCTTTTCCAGTTATCCCACCAGCTGAGCAGAACCCTACCCCCTCCGCTTTTTTGATCATGTGACTATTCTCAGCCCAGCCACCCACCCGGCATATATGGCAGCAGCAGCCTGCTTACATATAGTAGCCTAGCAGAGATGCCGGGTGTATCTAGATATGACCTCTAATTAGAGGCCTCTAGTTAGAGGCAATATTGAATCATGGCCCCCTCTTATAAGAGGCCATATCTAGATATACCCTAGTGCATAGGGTGTGGAATAATGGGAAAGGCTTGATGAAATGCCATGAGAAACTCTCCAATCCACGACTCCACATATTCTAGATCATGATGTGTAGCGTAGAGCTTGTGCGCATGGCGGAAACCAGTGATATGAGTCTTTAGGAACGCGTACATTTCTGGTGTGATCTGCATCCTGATTTAGGCATGAACTTGTAGTATAGCCTTTCACGTACTTTTACAGTTAAACGGGTCTCAAGCTCCACTGCTGCAGCAGCGTATATGCCTAGCATGGTGGTGTAAAGGGAAGGGATATCCTGTCAGTCTCGACGTGTCAGCAAGTCTTGACATGTTCTGAACTATGGCTGATACGTCCTTTTTGGACAATACAGACGCGTTAACGACGTGTTCATTAAGATGAACAGACTAGTTACGTGTTAAACTCTGTCAATTCGCGCGCCTGGAGACGTCCAGTACCCAAGGGAAGTGTAGGTAAGGTCTTATTCACATATGCTACCCAATCCGTATACGCCTTCTCCGCGACCCTTTCTGCACGAGCTACAGCCTTCTCCGCCTTCTCCAGTTGATTGGCAGTAGCAGGACGAGGACGTCGCAAAAGCTCTGAAAGCTCCTGCCTCTTGGTACCGAGATTTTGTCGTGCCTTGATATACTTGTCGTGATGTTCAGTAAACTTCGAATTGTACGACTCGATTTTCTGATCCTCCGAGTGAAGCGTCTTTTCACGAGATACGTCTATCAGAAATTAGCTCAAGTTCAAGTTTTGAAAGAGTACATACATAGTCGTTTGATGTTGCGTGTGGCGTTTGCGGAATAATGACCAGATCTGTACGATGGGCGAATGCCAGTATGTTCGATTGCCTAAACTCATAATGAGAGACGGACTGCCAGTGCCAAGAGAGATTTTACACACCCAGAGATTTTTGAGCTTAGCTATATCATAGCGACGTCCCTTCTCGACACCAGAAACTAAAGAACACATTTTGCCCTCCCGGTTGACATCGGCATGTGTTGTTTCAATCAAATTGTCGTTGCGGTCGCCAGCCTTCCAGATATCCAAAGGGATAAAGCTCTTCTCCCAGCAGATGGCAGGAAATACGAAGTGACTGGCTTCCTTGTTTGACAGCCAATCTGTAGTTCTGCATCAGTGATGTGAATCTGAAGCGACGAGCATTACTATACCTCTACCAGCCTTTCCGCTCTGCCGAATTTGAGCCAGAGCTCCATTCCAGTCTGCATGACGAAGACAGTTGAGACTTCGCATGACGGTTCGAATATGGTCGGGTACTGCACACTTCCGGATATTGCGTTTGTAGTGCACGCCACACAGCCGAAATATGCGACGGAGGTGTTCATAGGGTGAGAGCTCAGAGGTGAGTCGTGTTAGTTCATGAAGATCTCGTCGCGGTCGTTGTTGAGCTACGGACTGAAGATGAAGCCCAAGACCTACGCCACATAAGTAAAAAGTAAACCGAATCAGACCAAAAACATACCTTTAGCCTGGCCGCCACCTTGATCTCCTCCCCAATGCAGGATTCCAACGTGATCTTGGAGGTTCTCAGAGTCCAAATGTCGCCAGCGAAGAGGTTGTCCGACGTCTTCTAAAACAATTGCGCTGATTTCGTCGAATACACATTTGTGGGCTTCCGCCGTTTCGCGGTTCATAAAGACGCGACAGAAGACGTGACCTACATATACCAGTAAGTGATGTATAGAGATAAGAAACTGTGTTCGCGTACTTGTCTGATTGTTGCGATCCCAAGTTCCGATTGTAAATTCGCGATATCCGACTACGCGTTTGTAAGAGATGTCGCTCTGCAGATACTGAGCAGCATGTAGTCGCCGACTACCCTCTTGATCCATGCAGATAATAATTCGAAGACGATTGCTTCTGTCTGTTGAATCTGGCTGATCGTCTTCCGGATGACTAGGCAAGTCTTCAGGATCCAAATCAATGACTCGTCGAATGTATCGCGCTTCGACGGGGTATTCTGCCGCATGCTGTTGCGCGAATTCTGCTTGAATCCCTAAGAAACATTAGAATAAATGTAACTTGACTATTGTAGATAACTTACCAGCCCAACCAGTCCCTTCAGGATACAGCTCCACTCTAGCCTGTTCAATATACATACCAAGGTGGTCTCGATTCGCGAGAGATATGTGCACATCAGCAAGCGTTGCATTCGGCTTGTCTGGCAACGTGCGGGATACATATGCACGAGTAATAGGATGACGGATGAATCGACGCGCCGTCATGTCCGCCATGTCCTCTTCCATCTCGGCGAACATGTTGAAGAGTTCAGAACGAATGCGTTGTGGGGTGGTGGTCGGAAGAGGAACAGCATGGTCATGTACACCTTCAAACTGAATAAAGACGAATGGACAGGCTTCGCGATGCTCTTCCAATGGCTGGAACATGCGAAATTTGACCTTGCAGGGGATGTGTTGAATGAGAGGTTGCAGAACCAAATCGTTATCCAGACGATGATCAAATGCTGTTGAGACGTGAGCCAACAATGTAAATTCAAGATATCTATGACTTACGACAATTCGGACGACGTGAATTGAAGTTGACGACTGTACAGCAGTTCGCCAAAGGACCACATCCAAGTTCCTCATACTCTTCTTCGATATTTGTAGCCTCGTCCAGGTCTCCAGTGAGACGAGCTTCAATATACGGAATGTCGTACATGGCTTGATCCAAGTACTCGACGTGATGAGCACGACTGGTTTGCGGATGATAATGCTCGCAGCTGATGGAGGTTCTTAGATGGATAGATAGAGAAGAAGGAACACTTACTGTACAAGCGGTTTACCCTCTGAATCCTCCGCGTACTGGATACGGCCTTGACATCTAGAAACCGGGTCTTTGTAGCCTTTCCGGATGGTCTTGTTGTTGCTCTGAATAGCGTTGAACTCCTCTTCTTCATCAGACGAAAGTACAGTCTCCTCGAATTCAGATGCATGGCAGCCTGCCTTTCGTAGTCCAGCCAGATACGCGAGAGTGTTCTTGAAGACCAAGATATTCGGCGAAGCGTTGACCGAGTTGAATTCACGACTTTGGGAGATACGCAGAAGGACGTCGTCGCGTGTTGCTGAGGTGTGGCACGTATTGTAGAGCTCAGGCGCTGCAAACGGACAGGCTTTACAGCCTTGACCTAGCAAAAATGTTTAACAGTAGCAGAATCCTCAAAACTACGACTTACAAGTTCTGTGACTTTCGACGCATGGAACCATCTGGTTCTTGGCATCGACGAGCAGTTTATGTGTAATACCCTGTCCACGGTGGTGCTGTGCTTGTCCGCCTGGTCGTCCCCAGGAGTACGCAGTATCACAGAGTGGACTGAGCCAATCTTGAGGATTTCGACGAAAGAGGTATCCAACCGGTTTGTCAAGTGCTGTTTCAGGGTACTCCACATAGGCGAGAGGATCATGATATGTGTATAACACAGAAAGGGTGGTCTGTCGAGTGGTTCGGACATTGTGTGATATTTCTATGTCTTGTCGCATGGTTGTACTGTCAAATGAGGGAGGCGCAGATGCGGGAGGTGCAGATGCGGGAGGTGCAGATGCGGGAGGTGCAGATGTCGATAATGAAGATTCCGAAGAGGTGCGCGGTGGTGTTACGGGAGGTGTTAGCATTGAAGAAGGCAGGTTGTTGGCGAGTTCTTGCAGGCTCGCGAGCAGTGCGGGCGACACGAGAATAGAGCCATGAGACTTGGCATGGGCGGACAGCTGTTCCAGGACTAATGAAGCGTCCACTAGCGCAGCGACTGGCTGTGGTGTGTCGTTTAGAAGAGATGCAACAGGGATTCTAGTAGGTGGCGCAATATGTGGCAAAGACGATGGAGGAGGATATGTTGGCGGCGCAGAGGATTGAAGAAGTCGTGAGATATCCATAGAGGTGGCGCAAGATGATAGCAGAACAAGAGAATGGTCAAGAACAGAACGAATGTGATTCTCCAAGCAGACGAGTGGTCGATCGCATCCCGAATCGGCAGTGGCTCTTCGGTGGCTCTTCGGTGGCCCATAACATCGTGAATCTCCACATTTGACACGTTAAAACGCAGTGAAATGGTGCGGGAAGTCGGCGCGCATGCTCGTGCATCACATTCAGCAGATATACTAGTACAAAAGAATTCCTCAACGTCATGATCAACGAGAAGCGAAGATCTTCAGAGCCTGGCCTGTGTTCCCTTCACAGACTTCCCCATTAGCATAAAGTGTCCAAAAAGTGCCAGCGAAGGTCATTGGGAAGCGAGTACGATCGCGTTCGTGGCGGTACGGGGTCAAGTCCATTTTGGGAAGGGCAGCGGGTTCACGTGTCTATTTAATTACCGGTGCCGTCAGGAGATTTTTTAGGAGGCGTCTTCTTTGGCATTTTGCGTCCGTTTGCTCCTGACGAAGAAGAAGACGGCGATAACGCAGCAGCCGAGTTGGACGCAGAAGCTGTAGACTCAAAATTTGGCTTGATTTCAGCAGACTGGTGAAATCGAGCCAAAAACTAGTTGGTCCGTGCGCAAATCATGCAAAGTGATAACCGAGTAGCGCAATGGCACTGCCCACGTCAACTATGCATGAGATTGACATACGAGTCATTCAGGTCTAAATCTCACCCAGCGATGCCGGTCTTGAGGGACGTATGTAGGTCACTGGCAAGTATATGAAGAGTGGGGTCAGCCGATGGGCGAAATCGTCAGATCCTGCCACGCACCCGGCCCAAATCGAAATTCGGAATGCGAGCGGTAGTCGGCCAAACACGAAGGAAATCCGTAGAGACACGAGGCAGAACGAGTTGTTGGAAGGCAGATGATTGAATATGTGACCATTGAGCAAGATACCAGTAAGCTGAAGCCCTGAGCGTTAGCCTGTGCCCTCGGAAAAGTGTAAAAACACACCACGCAAAACATTTGGCACATCCCGAGCACCAAATCCCGCCCTAGCGCACCCCATTGCGTTCACAAGGCCGGTCTCGCTGTGGAAGTCTACGCAGAAAAGCAGACCACTTGTGACGACATCTGTGCCCTCGCAATGTCTCCAAGAAGGCCTGAACAAAAAATCAGCCTGAACCCGCCCCGCCGTACCCAAGACTGATGTCGTACCCGCCACAACGGAGCCACGGCTCTAGGACTGGTCAGCTTCAATAATCTAGCGGGGAGACTCACCAGACAAAAAGCCAACCAAAGCCGGGCGCTGTATCCCGCATAGTGCACCATTGGCAGCGCATGGTCCAAAAAAGGAAGGAAACGCGCGTCGCATGCGCATGATCAATATTATCCAAAGCGTAACACGAGAAAAGAGGAGGAGAGATGGGGGGAGGGAGGGATTTGTGTCTTATGGCGCCGAGAGGGAATTTACACAGCCACTTCAAAAAAGTGTTGCACTGCCACATTTCTCACGCACCTGCTGACTGTAGTGGCACTTAGTAGTGGTCAACCCGACTTTTTGATTCTCGACAATCAATTTTCCTATGTCTTGCTGCAGGACCTGAGGCCTGATCTTGGGCGGTACATCCACGTCATGGAGTTACTATTGGCACTCTCTCCAATCGTTCTTTCCACTGACCAGTCCCAAACCAGAAGTAACCTCGTGATAATGCGGTCGAGCTGCCGTAGGATGTGGAGGACGCATCTCGGGCGAGCCATGACGTCCGCCAATCCTACTTGATCTGAGTCGACCACACTTACCTCGTCGCCCGGCAAAGACGTGTCAAGTACAACTCGTTTACTACTAGACTCCCAATTTCGGTCATTCCTTTGACGACTTGCCCGCCGTTTGGTTGTATTCTATTCAAAGTCTATCACCACTAGAAGAGGGTGTCTGGCTCACCGGTCTACTCGTCTTTTAAAATCTGTACACCCAGATCGGCTAAGAACGCGGACTAGCGCCCTAAGGTATATCATAAGCCAACAGCCCTGTTGCCACCCACAGCATTAACCCCCCAATCGCCATGTCATATACACGCGATGACTTCATTTCCCCCTCAACAGCGAAGGTTTGTGCGAGGATCGCGTTAGCGGGCCAGCTCGAACGCCGGAGACGCTACGGCAATGCCGACCAGCTGTCCACAAACAGTACAGCGGCGTACCACTCCGCCAAGTCGGATCGCGAAAACTGGATGAGCTATTTCGATGCGGAAAACCGCAAGTCAATAGCAGCCGTCTTGTCGTTTCGTTTTCCTTCGTTGCTCCTCATCTCACTTATTCGGTCCGATCATACCGACTACCTCATTTCCCTACGAAACGACAACGACGGCTGGGTTCGGAGCCTGGGTCCGCATGTCTCTCGGCATCTCGTCTTTCCTTTTTCTATAGGGTGGTGGAGTCCTTGCTAGACGCAAGGAAACCCCTCATGTTCAACATGAAGTTCTGTCCTCATCTTTCAGCGGTCACCTCTATGCGAAGTCATGAATTCACCCGCTCTCCGAGGTATGAATGGCCATGTCCCAGACAACACACTCTCTTCTGACATTGATAGCATGCTTAACCACTCGTTCTCTCCCATTCCATCTCTTGTAGCTCGGGTTGAGGCGTGATGGACAAATATGACGGACCTGTAGACTTTCAAAGAGCATGCACTTATACTTCCCGAGTACACTTGTCTATTGTACCATCAATTGTTACCAGTTGGTCCCTAGACTGCTTTTGATTCCTTCACTCTGCAGACTCAAATGGACCATGGTATGTAGAATACATCTCAGTTCGCAGCACGTTTCCCGGAGTGTAAGTAGGTATATATTATAATGACAGATATGTAAAAGGTTTTCGAAGCAAACGTGGATAGAGCATACAGTAGTACATCACGGCGAAAGGAAACAGATATGCGAAAGAATACGGAAAGAGAAATGAGGAAGGGTAGGTATGAATTGCAACTCCTGGAGCGTAGTAGGTGGTGGTTGTATGTGTTTAAGCGCCCTTTCGACAATTTTGAAATGATAGAAGCGGGCGGAGGCGTCTCCTCCGAACGCGACCACTGTTTCTTTGCCCGCCGCCGCCGCCGCACACCCGGCTAGTCGTCACGCCGAATGAAATGATCTGAGCCCCCAAAAGTCTTGTCAAACACAAAATCGCGCGAGCTAAAATGGTAACGGTCAATCCATCACAGTGACGAATACATTTGAGGAATTACCTCGAATGCTCTGCATCTTCATTGGGATCCACGGCAACTACCACTCCTTGCTTGTTCACTCGCATGTCCCGCCGCCCATTAATGTATGCCTTACATACTCGAGGAGTCCCAATGAGGAAGCCCCCAATTTCAGAGACATGGAGCGCATCATTGAAGCGCTGCACATCTGGAGGCCCAGTCTGTATCATATGTTTCATGACCCTCCAATACCCGGAATAACATGCAATCAGTAAAGGATCGTGGACATAAGGTGCAACGTCGGCGTGGTACTCAACAAGTACTGCTCTGGTTGCGGGAGTTGAGAGCAGAGATATGACCTGATTGACATCCTGTGGTTCCTCCATTGCTTGCACAATGCGATCCCACCTCAACATGTTTCTAGATTTCTTGGTCAGTCTTGTCAGGGTAGAGAAGCCCAATTTCAGACAGAAATCAATTCGGTTGGGGTGCTCCGGGAAGAGCTTCAACCAATGCTTTGTGGTATATTCATGCACAGAATAATCTGGTGGACAGCCTGTTAGCATCACTCCTAAATAGAGTAGGTGACAAGATCACACACGAATAAATATTAGCCTCATGTCCGTAGTATCCATAACCAGGCCATAGCAACACTGCAGGATAGTTTCGCATCGTTGGGTCATGTCTCCGTCTGCAAGCAGATCTTGGATGTGGTGGGTGAACAAAGACGACTTCAATGCGATCAAAGCTAGTGCGCGACAAGCTAACTCGTTCTTCCGTTCACCCTGTTCGCGGATTCGCTTGAACGTCAGCTTGTACGCATCGTCTAGAGTGCGCGGCAGGGAATCGAGGATAGCAACAACATCACGTCGGCAGGTAACGTCGCGCTCCAATTCGCGAAGCTGAAGAGAGGCCAAGAGAAACATCCCATCCGCTTTCTCGGCCACCTCCGTTCTTATCTTACTCTTCAGCTCCTCGTCCAACCACGCGTGCTTCAGCTTTTGGAGGGTTGTATCGACGGCAGTGAGAATGTCCTCATCCGCAGCACGGATTTCAATGGTCGAGTGTTCATGAATCTCTCCGAAAACCGGACGCGAGGTGACAAGTATACGAAATGAGGGATGAAGGTCCTGAAGTGCGTGTAGGAGGTCAACACCGATTGGGCATTCGTCAAGGGCGTCAACGACGATGTATATGGGTCGTGCATGAGAGGCTGCCAAGTCAGCCAGGAGGCCAGGGAGTACTGTTGGTTCGGGGTGGGTTTGACTCCGATAGAGATCATTGAGAGCGGGCGGAACCTTTGGAGATTTTTCGATGAGCTGTCGAAGCAGTCCACGTAGGACCGGGAATGGGGTGGCGAAGGTACCGGAAGAGTATCTGCAGAACACAGAGAGTACGATGTTATTCGGCGTGGATCGAAGATCGTCGACTATAAGAGCTCTGTAAGAAAAGATGTCAATATCAATGATGAGTGAACTATCGGGAGTCAACTAACGCGATGACGGACTTTCCAACCCCAGCTAGGATCCTCTTAAGGTTTCACTCGTTTCAATGATACAAGTAAACGCACCAAACCCATGACACCAGACAGTTCTTTCTGAGTCTTCGTTGTCGCGCCACGCAACAAACTTGGGGTGCCGTAGCACCCACGCTCCCGTCTCGGGGAGTCTTTGCTCGATCAGACTCTGATAGTGGCTAGTAAAGTCGTTCTTAGAAATGAACTTGGCTATCTTGAGACGATGCTCGGCTATGAAATCCCATCTGAATCTCCGTAATGGATAACTAGAATGACCAAGTGCTCACTGATGATGTGATTCCTGTAGGACATTAGAATCGCATCACAATGAAGCCGATGAGTATAGCTCACAACATATCGTGCTGCAGTGCGAGCGCGATCCGGCTCTTGTAGCGCTCGAGGTCAGCGAATAGGATGGTGACCTCCGCCTTGTCGAATGTCCACCACAGCGCTGCAATCACCCGCCACCATAGGACCTTGATTTTGTTCGGTTTGGGTTTGGACGTTCTACACCCTAAAGCGACCTCTACAGTGTGGAGTGTTTCCTTCACCGCTTTATCGAAGGGTTTCGAGGAATCTAGTAGTATGGCTAGCTGCCCCATTGAGGCCTGGTCGCCGGCGACGCCAGGTGTCTTGGCTAGTTCCTGAAGCGCCTCCAATTGCGACTTCAGCGAGCAGACTTCCTCGAGAAGCCGACAACGCTCCGCGGATGAATTCTTGACGTCCGAATAATAATTGTACACCATCTTGCAATTCTGGATGAGGGATATGATCGAATTGGGATCGAACGGTAAGGCCATTGGTGAGATGCGAACGTCGACGGAGAGACCAAGGAGCGCACGAAAAGTGTGCCTCGCACCTCGTGTACACTGCGTGACATGCGTGCCGGGGATAACATCTCCGACAACATGCACCGAAACGCCACACATTCATTCCAGGTGCCGGCAACCTTACACATGGGGAAGAAACCTCTTCCAACCAGGCAACCAAGATGCGTCCCAATCTTAGGCAAACGAGTATCGGAAACGCAAAATCGGGGACCTTTGGATGCGGCGTCGAGCCAAGACAGGAAAGCGCGAAAGTGTTCATTCCTCTTGCCATTCGGCTGACAGCTGTCTAATAGCTCGCTGCGTTTCAAGGCCCTATATATACCTCTCCCAGCTTCGCTCGATGATTTCAAATTCGCTTGCTGTAACATTGTTCTAAGCCTACATCAATG
The DNA here is from genome assembly GCA_036872995.1 of Hymenopellis raphanipes. Classification (NCBI taxonomy): domain Eukaryota; kingdom Fungi; phylum Basidiomycota; class Agaricomycetes; order Agaricales; family Physalacriaceae; genus Hymenopellis; species Hymenopellis raphanipes. The sequence goes on from JAYMDG010000027.1 coordinate 15,395, forward strand.
AAATCTATCAGTTTGCGGCGCGTATAGAAAACATTCACATAGGCATACCGCATGACACTGGAAACCGGAGTGAGTTAAGCTGAAGGCATCCGTCGTATCCAAATCGGTGCGCACATGAGGCGTCTAAGCGCGGTTCCATGTCGTATGATTTCTTGATAAATGAGATCCAAATCGAAGAGGCATGGTCCACATGCCAAAGACAAAATGACCAGAGACGCCTCAAATAGCACACTGGAAGCGAATAACCCTGTGCTGCGTGGCACTCGCGGGCCGTTTGTGCAGAGGAAGGAAGATCATCATCCCTTGGACTTTTGTCCTCTCCGCTTTGAGCGCTCACGGGCGTTGTCGTACAAATTAACGGTAAAGCGCCTTGTACAATTATGTCGCCATGAACTACGGTTGGTCAGATCGGTTATGTATGGAAGTAGACGAAACCGTACCCACAAGGTTTAGGTCAAGGTCTCCACAACTTGACGGGCGCATGAATAGCGTTCAGGCTTGCTCGTTGAATCGGGGGAGACAACCAGCGACTGCCTTTCAAGCTGGAACGCCAACATATTTCGACACAGTATACTGCAAGAAGGCCCCAAGCCATTTCGCGTGGACCATGTCAAACACCAACACTCCAGAACAAGACCGCAATCTATCCTCAATCGCGTCAGTTGGATTGAGACCGTTGAATAAGAGCATACCTTCAGCTTGAGAACGAGTCAATACGCGTCTCCGGATGGTGCATTACAAGAATGTCATATTTATTATATGCGCCGTCCAGCGGCGTACGGAGCCTATACTTATGATAAGGCGATTGAAACGGGACCGAGAATGGTTGGGAAGCGTCCAGGTGTTAGGGGACAGACGACGAACACGTCGGCAAGCGTTCGCCTATGTAATGGACACTTAACATGACAAGCTACTATGCGAGGCTATTGCGCAAAATAACGTAGAGCTCGTTCTTTGGGTAAGCGACTAGGGCCGCTGCGAGATGTCGGGGGTGTTTCTCCCACGAAGACAAAGCCAGACTGGCACTCGAACGCGCACATAACCTGGAATAGAGATCTCAGTCAACCCCTCTCAACACGCGAAAGAAACATACTGATCGGCCTCTTTGTTCAATCATCAGATTCTGTCACTCTCTCTGCTCGCTTCCTCAAGCGGCGTCGACGCGACTCCAATGCGGGCACGCAGTTCTTCCAGGAGTCGAGTGCTGTATTGATTGCTCTCTCCTAGCGCAATCTTGTCGTTCCTCCACCGAAGAGGTCAATCGACTCCGAGAATTCGTGATGGTGCAATAGCCGGGGGAAACAAGTCAAGCAAGGACGAAAGGCGCATAGAATCCATGATCTGGCGTAACGAGAGCCTTTGTCGAAATACGTGCAATGCTGTCTCCATCCAAGATATAGTCGAACGTATCAGACGTTGTAAGCACCTCGGTCTCCCAAGTCCTTGAACGAACGGTAGACAAAAACAGCTTCAACCCGTAGTAGAGAGTTTAGCGTGGTGCTTGGGATCGGACTGGGGGTAGCGAAGACTCTGAGGGGTGTACCCGATGGCGTTCGGAGAAGCTGAGCGAGCTCGATGGCGTAAAACCTGATAGCCCCATGTCACCCCATGTCAGCATCACCTTTACTTAAATGGTGAGAAAGAGTCCTAATTACCTCCTTGCAAAAGCGCAGCTCCTCTATCACCCACATTTCACTCCGTTACACCAGGACCAAGTTTCTCCACAACACCAGCAACATATAACGTATCGACGGGGTTCAGCGCAATGAACAGTAAAACAAATTTCATTCAGGCCTGAGTTGAAGAGAGGAGGAATGCTCACAATGAGAGCAGATGCAACGTCCATATAATATCCAACACCAGATCTAGCGGTGCAATTAGAAGCTACGCGGAAAGCACCAGTTGGATCCGCTCACTAGGATGATTTCCCGGAAAATGACACTAAGTACGTGAAGGACACAGTTGCAGATACCGCCTGACATGGCACCGGACTGTTAAAAGGCGAGTTCCATGTCGAGCGATAATCCATGTCAATCCTACAACGACAGTTGCTCGACCACAAGAAGGTGATGGTCACCATAAGGATGCCTTGTTGTCGGTTTACACCCGACACTAGGACGATAAGTTGACGAGTAGCAATGGAAGACGGCAGGACATACATAACAGAGAGCGATGAAGAAGGCGACTGCCTGGATGCCATGGCAGAACACGAGAACGATGGTGAAATGGAGATAGAGTCGCGACGAGATATTGGCCTCCAAGCCAAGTTGTTGGGGTATCGAGACCTCTCCTTCGGAAGAAGGGTGATGCAAGGCTGTCCGGCCTATAGCCGTATGGCCAGAAATGATCCAATCGCGAGCACGGGGAGACGCCGATGTTAATCGTCTGGGTGGTAGCTACTAAAAATGGTGCAATAGACGACTCCGACGCTAGGCTCGTCGACTTCGAGAATTCGCGGTGTGGCCATAGCTGGGCTTGTAGAGGAAACAAATGACAGAGTAGGATGAAAGACGGGCGGTGAAGAACACGATCATGTCACCTCGCAGCCGTTGAAAACCGCGCATCAAACAAAGGCGGACCTGCATAGACATCGAGATGGTGTAGGGAGACTTGGACCGCCTGAACCAAATACATCAGGACCAAGCAAAGAACAAACGAAGAAAGTGACACTCACATGCCCTTGGCCTAATCATACTTCTTGAATGCCCGGAATCCAGCCAGCCCATCACCGCCAACGGGGAACTGGCGATCGAAGTCGTCAATTTACTGCACGAGGCGCTTGCGGCTTTCGCTCTCCTTCCAAGTGTTACCAAACTCGTCCGGTGTACGAAGAACTTTTACTTGGAACAGAGAGCACTGGAAATTGGGACATTATTATCTCGGGTAGTGATGAAACCTATAGCGTGTCGAATGAAGCATTTGGCGGTGCGCCGGTGCGTGGTCGCGGTCGGGAGTGTATTGTCGTAGGAAGGATGGGTTCGTTAGGACCGGTATCACCTTCGTCGGCCGTTGAAGACAGCAGGGGGTCATGCGACGAAACCATTGCATTGAACGGCAGCTCGAGGCTCCGTGAGCTAGTGATTTCAGAATTCTGGGCGTTTCAGCAGTTGCCCGGTCAATCCTAAAAGAGCACGTAGAACGACCTGGGTTGGTCAAGGAGAGGTGATGGTTGAATGCAGGCGGCGTATCCCAATTCGGACGATGATCAACCAGTGCGCGTCGATCACTTGCCTTGCTTTTTCTTCAGCTTCCATGTCGCCTCCAAACCAACTTCTATTACTGCGGCCTCACACGAGAGTTGTGGTCGCACCTTATTCATTCAATATTCTCTCAACAAAATCATACTAGAAATGAAACTGACCTAGTTTCATAAACGTTCTCATCAACGCGCTCATTTTCCCAGGTGGATCTCAGAATACATTCCACCCACCGTTGACTCTATGGGCACTGTATAACTCGCGGTTTGAATGGGGGTGACCTTGATGATGATGTGCACCCGTTCGGCCGTCTATGAGCAATGTGATTGTTCGGAAGCAGGAATCAATCACTAATAACACCTTGATAAAGGTTCGTGTACACTACCAATATACTCCCTTTCAGCCTGAAGTATCTCGCATCTAAATAACCTAAAGGTGACTCAGGCCGACTCTCCGTCTTGCGAGTTGCGGTTATCGGTACCGTCTGGGCGAGCATAGCTGGGCGCAGAGATAGTCTATGACTCGAGGACGAAAATGAAGTGGGTTTCATGTAACTTTCGCTTGAACCTTCAACCCGAGTACTAAGTATAACGCTTTCAGTGCGTATACATACTCTGTTGTCACCAGTGCAAGACGTATACGTACCAACAACCTTGCGATTCAATGAAGATATCAAGAAGAAATTCCAAGTCATCGTGTTACCCTTTGGACTCGAGCACGCAATAGACTGTAATGGACTCGAGTTCGCCTTTCAAGGCATCTATAATTAGGGGGCCTTTCAGCCGAAGGCATTTCTGTCGATCACGGATCCGAGCTTACCGGCTAAACTGCGTATAAAAACATTCTTCTCTGCATGCCACCACCACGACGACAACGACAAAGCGCCTAGTTGACGACGATGGTTCTGGTACGGCAGTCCGAAGAGCCCACCGAGCTGAAGATTCCTTCTACCGACTTTGGCTTTATCTCGATACCCGAACGCCTTCGATATGATCCCAACAAGCCCTTTCACTTTGGCTTAACGCTGAACATTGCGTTCGGATTTGCGAGCACTTTTGGTTTGTCATAATTCTCGCTTGTTTACCCTCACACGACGCTTACGCGCTCTCATATAGTCGTGGCTAATCTCTATTACTGCCAACCGCTTCTGAGTATGTGGAATCGATACAGCAAGTAGAGGTCCATGCTTAACTCATGCAACAGTCCAGATGTCCAAGAGCTTCAATGTGACTTACAGCGAAGTATCCACGTATGTTCTTTTCATATCTTCCGGCGCTGCGATGTATCTCAACTCGTTACTCAGCATCCCCACGCTTGTTCAGGCTGGGTACGAAGATCACCTCTCAATTGGTCAATAGCAAAACTGATCTCCGTTTTAGATATGCGACCGGACTTCTTCTTATCTCGCCCTTGGGGGACCTTGTGCGGAGGCGGCAGTTGATTCTCCTTCTCGTCATCTTCTCAGCATCTCTTTCGATCCCTCTCGCCATTACTAAGAATCTGCAAGTATTTGAGGCCTTCTCTTTTCTCGTGGGCGCTCTCAGTGTAACCCCTCAAGTCCTTCTCCCGCTTGCTGCAGACCTCGCACCACCAGAACGACGCGCAGCCGCGTTATCAGTCGTACTCTCAGGCCTCCTTTTCGGCGTCCTCATTGCGCGAGTTATTGCGGGTGTCATCGCCGAATTCACGTCGTGGCGCGTCGTGTACTACATGGCCATCGGTGTTCAATATTTCGTACTCATCGGGAGTTACTTCCTGCTACCTGATTACCCGGCTAAGAATAACCACCTGACATATTGGGATATTCTGTGGACAATGGCGAAATTCTGCTTCACTGAGCCGATATTGGTGCAAGCCTGTTTGATCAATCTAGCGTCCAGCGCATCCTTCTCGAACTTCTGGGTTACGCTCACATTCTTGTTGGGCGATGCGCCATACAACTACTCAACGTATACATGTTTATCTCCAGCTCCTACCGGTGTCTGACTTTCAGTTCACAGCCTTGTCATCGGCTTGTTCGCGCTGGTTGGAATGTTTGGTGTGGCCATGGGACCGCTTGTGGGTCGAACTATCGACAAGCTCATTCCGTGGTATGCCTCGCTCTTCGGCATGGTTGGACTCGTATTGTTCCAGGCGATACAAGTTGGAGCGGGAGGTATCAATATTGGTGCCGTCATCATCGCGACGTTTGGCTTGGATGTCTTTCGGCAGATGCTACAAGTTTCTTTGTCGACATCTATCTTTGGGTACTACTAGTTGTTTCCCGTTTTCTGAACGATACTAACCACTCGCTTCATTAGAATTGCCCCAGAAGCTCGAGGGCGTCTTAATGCAGTTTACATTCTTTCCGTGAGTAGCCGATTTCCTATTGCTAGTAGTCAGGCTCACAATGGATGTAGCTGTTCATCGGGCAAGTGATGGGGACAGCTGTTGGCACTAAGGTCTTCATCGAGCACGGATGGCGTGCAGGAGCTGCGTTATCAGTGGCGTGGTCGGGGTGGCAATTCTTTATTCTCTTCCTGCGCGGCCCTCATTGCGACCGGAAAACATGGTTCGGATACCAGGGTGGAATCATGCCGTACTCGAAGACGCAAGTTCTGCGTAGGACACAATCCGACGTAGAGAATAGAACGCCGGTGGGTGAGGCCGCCGAGGACGAGAAAGTAGAAGCGGTGGACGAGAAGGTAAAGGAGGGGGCCAACGGAATAGACACTTCTAACGAGGAGAAGAAGGCGGCTGAGGCGGATGGAAATTGCGTTAATGCTCCACAACTCACACCCGCAGGATGACCTCTATAATCACGCAATAGATTCTGATATCCTTCTGTCACCATATGTTACCCAGCAGTCGCTTCTAGGCATGCAATGTTTCGTGTTATATAATTTTTGGCACTGGACAAGGGGCAAACGCAATGGGTCTTCATATGTGCATAGCGATGTCGTGGGCCCTTGACGTTTTCCTTTGTGTCCAGGTGCTGCGTTGTACATACATTTACTATAGTAGAGCAATAAGTTTAATATACAGCATGGCTGTTTTCATTGTGTTCATACGACGAAACCCTGGAAATCAGGTTGCTCAGCTTCGCGAAGAGCTCGAGTAGAAATTCACACGCACCCAATTGACACGAATATTCTGGCCGTTTACCCACTCGGAGTGCCAGGAAGGTGACTATAGGTGCAATATCCTCCGTAGTACCGCGCCACCTTTGCCTTGGGCTTTGATCTGAGAAACGAGCTCCTCGATGGGTTGCGCGTTATTCACGTCTACGGCGATGGATGAGGATAATGGAGAGAGACTCACGGCTAGCAGCATTAGGATTCGTAAGAAATAGGTTCAGAGTCGAGTCGGAGTCGAGAACGAGTGCGACCGTGATCGTGGGAGTGTCCAAATAGCTTTCAACGCGCGCTCACTTGGACCTACAACTTCCCACAAATCCCCGACATTGTTACCTATAATGGCCCCTTCAGAGCCGATGAACGACGCGCAAATAGAGTTTCTCGAAGAGAAGCTCCGTTGGTGGAAGGGATTCATGGGACTGTAAGCCCACAAATCAGCTTCTGGTATGCCGACGCGCTAATAATGCGTAAATTAAAAGAGAAAGACCACCCACAAATAACAGTTGCGTTATTTCTATCCAAGTCTCCGCTCTCGGACGGGAAGTATCATCCCAAGAGGTTGGCAGGTGCGTGCCCAGATATGAGTTCGATAAATATCCCCCATTGACGCGTCCTCTAGATGGTTTGCTAACAGAGCCAAAGCGAATTCTGGTCGACCAAGAGCCACTCAGAAAACCCCAGAGCAGCTCGCTATCCTGAACGAATCTTTTTGGGAGGAGCCGTACCCGTCCGTGCAGGAAACCATACGGCTCATGGAAGCTACGAGGTTGAGCAGGAAGCAGGTCCAGGCGTGGTTCTGTCAACAGCGCAAAAAACTCGAAGACGATCCATGTATCTACTCCGTTCCTGTGTCCGATGCGGAACAGCAAGCGTTAACACAGGAGGCCAAAGCTCAATGGAGAGCGTATCGTAGGGAGGGCGGACAGGTGTAGAAGATTGAGTTGCTTTCCCACAGCTTATGAATGAATCCAATCATGCAAACCTCTCAATTACAAGATGAACTTGGGTATAGAATTCTGCGTGACAAGGATTCAAGAGCACGCCTTGCCAAACACGATCGGCCTCGCGTCAACCGGGCCGATCTCTTTTTAACTGCCTCCATCATCCAGGTTGTGATGCATGCTCTCTCTGCTCTCTAGCCGCTGGCTGCAGAGGGCTCTCTCCTCTTCCCGCGGTATCTCTTCCAAGACACCCACCCCTGCGGTTTATCTTACCACCTCCGCTGTCATCCCGTACCCCGCCCTCAAATCCGGCCTCGCTCAATTCGGCGAGGTTGCGAGCCTATGGCAAAGGTTAAATAATCGCGTAGCCGTCGTGAAATACGAGACCCAGGAGGCTGCAGACCGCCTTGTGGCACAGAAAGATGGTTTCGTTATTGACGGCACAAGTGTCAACGTTATGCCCAAAAACTATGTCGCGAAAGAAGACACAAAGAACCCACCGCCAAAGGTGTTTACTCGGGCGACGAATCTCTCAAAAAACACGAGACTCTGTCTAGATAACGTGCCCACTGACCTTGGAGCTAATGCCCAATTGTTGGTGGATCTGTTGACACCGTTCCAAGTCCTTTCCGTCGAAATGCGTATGTCGCGTCCGTCTTGTACCTATGCACCTTACACATATATTCAACTATGCAGGGGCATCCAAGAAGCGCTATGGACGGCGGACATACGTGGAGTTTGTCACGCAAGACGCCGCTGACGCGTTCCTTGAACAAATCTGGTCTGATGATGGATTAAGGCTTTTCGGACGTAGGATCTATGCTAACTACGCTGCCCCGCCACTACATGCACTGGGCGATGGATGTGAGTTTGTGTTTTGTTGACCGTCAGAATCTTATGACTGCATGAAGGGGTTAAAGTTGTAGCGATGTCGCAGGACGCTCATCATAGAATACTTTTAACGAAATACCCAACTCCTTGGATCTCTCCATAGTTGCAACGCAACTAGCTCATCCCACGAATAGAGGTACGGGCTTGAAACGCTGTTGCCACTCGATTCTTGGATTCTTGGTGATGTTACGGAAACGGAAATACAGAGCGCAATACTATACAGTTACTATACATCATACGGATACAATAGAATTAAACGCAGACTGTAAAGAATGCTGCGAGTCTCCACCAAGCATTGAAGATAATCTTGGGTCTCTTTGAATGGTTTCATGAGCTGGATATACCCCGACGTCGGTTGAGGACTCATGATGAAGTGATGGTGCACGCCCCCATACAGACGCGTTCATATAGCACTGTGTCCGGACGAGTCCACAACAAAAGCAGGACGTTGAAAAACCCGCTCAGTCCATAGATTGAGAGGACCACCATGGTCACTATGGTCACAGCAGATGTCGCAGCACCCAGATATGCCGTGTCATATTGAAGGTGATCCAACGCACGACGCTCAGAGACAAGATGAGAATGGAATTGACGATAGGGTAGCTGAGGGATGACACGTTAGAGGTTGAGTATCCAGTGGTAATGAAGGCGAGCATGTCCCAAGGTCTGCCCCGTTTGGCGAAATCTTCATTGTCATTTCGCCTACGCAATACTGTAGAGGACTGACGCGCTCTGCGCGTACAGTACGGTGCCGAGGTGGTCCCTAGACCACACCTAGTACATGCCTCGGACTATACCTAGCCTAGTCCCAGACACAGTGTAGATTTCTTAGTATACTATATAGCACGATCACACCACTCATATATCTAGCTATCTTTCTTCCCCATCTCTGTCTGACAGTCTCTGTTCTCTCCGAGAACAGTGCACTTACAATACTGTCATTTTCCACCACAATTTATCGCTAAAGTTAACATTTCACCTGCTCCAGAGGAAGAGAGTCGCGCGGAGGACAAGAGATACGCCAAGAGTAATCCAGAACCACACGTATTCACCCGCAATCCTCGTTCCTTGGTACTGATCGTACTGCGCGTCGTGGTTAGCACTTGATCACGAACAATGTGAACCTCATTCTTACAGGTGTGGGTTGCTCGTACGACCTACTGCCGTTAATAGCGATGCCGACGATGGCCATGATCACAAATTACAATGAACAACCAGACGACAAAGAGGGAGACAAATATCCCCTGTCCATGCTTCACTCTGCCGGGAAGATTCCACCGAATGAGTACGAATGTGTAGACGGCGATTGCCTTCCAGAAATACTTCCGACTTGAATGATTGAGATAACCTGCACACCAAGGTGGAAGATAGGTACGCCGGTCTCTGAATGACACCTGGAAATAGACGTGAGGCGTTCGTTTAATCACCGGGATCTGAATCGTATCTTACGCGCTGCAAAAGGAGTCAACTTCCACAACGCCTCCTACTTCATGTCTAAAACAGCGCCAAGCGCTTGCAGAAAATCTGCGGTGAACAAAGATAACTCGATGACGTGGAATTAATCGGAGGCAAAATCCGAAATCTACACATGGCTGCCTCACCATGAATACGTCCATTGGCTCTTGAATGAAGCGCCAGTCCGTTCTATGTGGTTCGGGCGTGGCGGTAAGCATTACCCTGCACCAATCAGCGGATCGGGTAGAATGATACGCGAAAAAGGAGCGTACAAAGATGATGTAGAACACATAGAGCACAGCGAAGAGTGAAACGAATCCACTCTCGGAGACAATCTTATGCGAAATTCTATAAGGATTTACTTTCTCGACAATATGGACATGTCGCACCGTCAACCCAATACTCTGTCCCCGTGTCAAGCAATGTACCGCGCTTGAATGGAGGGGTCACATATCTACTGATCGCGGCTTATGGCCACATTTCCAGACATCTAGCGCCCAGGACGCGCAAGGTCAGTGTGTGTCTCATGTCAAAATGGCAAAATGGCACCTCGCAGAGAGTTTCACTTCTCTAGCGGTCACCCAATGGCCAAGTCGGTTAAACTGGGTGCTGAAGCAATGCACAGCTTCCAGTCCGAGACCCGGCTTTGTAGACGCTTGCTGAATCGGATTCGTACAGCCTAGTGTTGGTGCTGTTGATATTTCCCGTCCTCCCATCATTTAGACTCGCTTTGCCAGTTGAAGTTGACAAGAATCAAGGCGGACCCCAAGGCAGTGTGAACCCGAAGATCAAGGCGAATTTGAAGTCGCAATTGGATGTAATGTCAACAACGAATGAATTTAACGCCTTCAGCGCTCTTTAGCGTCATGAAAAGGAAATGGGAAGGAGCGACGAGGCAGAGCGGATCAGCCATCAGATCACTGCACTTTTGTGGCTGTGACCCGAATCTGAATCACACTTTGACAACGTTCACGATCATCTCGCTCCCCAGACCGTCTCTCTGCTGTTGGCCTCGCAACATGGACAGGGTTCTTCTGCTGTATTCTCTTTGTAGCTCCGTGGCGAATCAACTGTATAATCTGCTTGTTATCCATCCCTCCGGGCGTCCCGATATCTCCTGCACTGGCTAACCGGAAACCCCGACCTGCACGCATGCCCCGCCACTTCGCTATGTCCGATGTATACTAAGCGCCTCTCTTTACTGTTCTCCAAGCTGGTTGACAAGCCTCCTTTTGGTCTCTTCCGGACGAGTGTTTAAACCGTCGTCGATCAACCTGGTTTCAACCATGAGTCGTGCATCGCAAAAGACACTGAAGACAATTACGATATTCAAAACATGTGATCCCCGAGGACGATCTCAAACTTTTCGGTCAAACTGCCCCGCCCGCTTGCCTCGCTTATGTTTACGCTCTAAACCATATAAAAGCACACCGCCTTTCCTTCGCTTCATTCATTCTCTTTCTTCAACTCATTCTTACGAGTTCCCTTTTCCCCCTTCCCCCTTCCTCTTTCCTCTTCTTCTATATTTACGTATCCAAGTGCGCTATGGGACTTCTACGAGATTTCGCAACGCCCCTTTCTCTACTCGCTGCTCTCAGCGATGTCGCGTTTGCGCAAAATACCGCGACTGCACCTGGACAACCGCGCCAGACTGGCGCTATTGGCCAATTCGAACTCATTGGTAACAGTGGTGTAAGCGCCCAGCAGGTGTGTACTTAGACGCGCGTAATGGGTTTTTCCTGATCAAGTCTTCAGATGTTCTTGGGTACCGAAGACAAGATTTACATCGTCGATAAAGTGGAGGGAAATCCTCTTCAGATCGGTGGTCATCCAGCATGGGCAGTTGGTACGCCCATATTATTTTGGTCCCCGGCCTAATTGACCGATGATGGCTTTAGAATACAGTCTTGAGTCCAACACCGCGAAGCCATTGGACATTGTCACAAACTCCTTCTGCGCGGTATGTCGCTTCCTCTAATCTGAACGCGTCGCTGATTAGTATCCAGGGAGGCAATGTTATGGCGGACGGAACATGGCTAAACGTTGGTGGCAACCAAGCTGTCACGTACGGCGGCGAAGCAGCGGAAAGTCAGACGGGAGGCGGAGCGTATGATGACCCTGATGGTCGCCAGTCGTGAGTTTCACTTTGAGCGCTCGTCTCCATTTAATCTAATGTTGTCTCCTAGATTGCGGTATGTAGCCCTTGGACTTGATTCTTATCAAGAGGTCTCAGACGATTGTACAGAACGATAGTTCCTTGCGACGATGACTCGTGCACTTGGAAGGTCAACGGTGATATGACCTCTCAACGGTGGTACCCAACTGTGTAAGTCCAACGCCCCATTTTCACTATTGCATTCTCATATCTTAATAGGGAGGGTTTGGAAGATGGATCGCTCATTATTGTACGCCTCTTTAATCGCGTTTTGGCTCGTCATCTAAATCATCCCGTTTAGCTCGGTGGTTGCAAGAACGGCGGCTACGTGAATGACGCAGGTCAAGACAACCCAACCTACGAGTTCTTCCCCTCCAAGGGAGATCCTCAGACATCACATATCCTCCAGACCACACTTCCTACGAACCTTTTCCCTCTTACATGGCTCCTTCCCTCTGGCAAGATCTTGCTTCAGTCAAATTGGGATACGGCTCTTTTGGACTACCACACAGGCCAGGAGACACCGCTCGATAATATGCCGGATGCAGTTCGCACTTATCCTGCTAGCGCTGGTACCATCATGTTGCCCTTGACACCCGCGAACAACTGGACTGCTACTGTCTTGTTCTGTGGCGGTACCAACAACAATGAGTTCGTAATCCCGTCCCACATAGCGCGCCACCATAACTAACTTCATTTTAGCTGGAATCCGCAGACCAATGTTATTGTCAACCTCCCGGCGGTCACCTCTTGCCAGAAGATCACGCCCGATGTATCAGGTTCATACCAGGCTGACGACCCGCTGCCTCAAGCGCGCACTATGGGTAATCTCATCTACCTGCCTACCGGTATGATCTTCCTTGTAGGCGGTGCTTCAACTGGTAAGTTCCTCTTCATTCGGCTATGGACCCTTCTAACGCTTTGCACGCAGGTACTGCTGGATATGGCAATGATTCTTGGGCGATTGGACACTCATACGCCGACGGCCCGCTTATGACTCCTGCCATGTACAACCCTGATGCTCCTGCTGGAAAGCGGTGGTCGAGCGATGGTCTCGGTGCCAGCACGGTTCCCCGCATGTATCACTCTACTGCCACCTTGGTGCCCGATGGTGCGTACTTCTCTCAATTCCTATTCCTACCTATCGTCATTGGGATTAACGTGGATCTCTTTTTAGGTTCTGTCATCGTCTCTGGATCGAACCCCAACCCGGATTACACTGTTGGTGATGGTGTCAAGTATCCTACCGACTACCGTGTGGAGCGATTCTACCCCTCGTATTATAACCAGCGTCGGCCTGAGCCGAAAGGGTTGTTGAAGCAGATTTCATACGGAGGTTCTTACTTTGACGTGACACTCGACTCGGATGACTTGTTCGGCGACATCAGCAATATCGAGAAGACCAAGGTTGTTCTTATCCGCACTGGATTTGCCACTCACACTATGGTATGTCACGATCCGACCTCTCTGGTAATAGAGAAAACTAATCGTCCTTCAGAACATGGGCCAGCGCTATGTTGAGTTGCAGACTACATACTCTGGATACAACGCGAACAATACCGCGACTCTTCACGTCAGCCAGCTCCAGCCTAACCCTGCCATCTTGACGCCTGGACCTGCACTACTGTTCGTCGTGGTGAATGGTGTTCCTTCTGTTGGTGTCCAGGTCGTAGTCGGAAACGGCAAGGTTGGCACACAGGACATTCACGACGTTGAAAAGCTGCCTGATTCGAACATTGTTCGTACCGACGCTAGCGGAAACAACAACAACAACAGCAGCGGTGGTGCTGCCGGTTCCAACCACAACTCGGCGCTCTCCAACCAGCCATTGTTTACGTTACTGCTCGCTGCTGCGATATTACCGTTCCTTGTATCGCGGTGGTGATTGATGACAGGACTTATTATCATGTATTTATCCTCTTGCTTTGTGAGGTTTTCGAGTTGCTTTTACGATTCATACCACGATGTTGACGAGAGACTTTGTTTGTTGCATTATTTACACCTGGACCTTGCATTGGTACTTGCTAGCTACATACTACTCACTGTTTATTTGGATTGGGCTGTTACCTAGTATTTCATACTTACTGTCCATCTTCTAGAGGTGTCTTCGTTGCTGTAGCTTTGCTTTTTTACCGATGCTTAGTGATGCATGTCACACCTTCATTCTCTAATGATAATTGGAGTTGAACATAACTATCATTGCGACTTCCTTTCAAGATTCTGCTGCTTCTTCTATTCTCCACTTGTCAAATCCATACTCTTTCAGATCTTTCATCCCCGGAAGAGCGTAAACGACGACTGGCGCATAGTTGTTCAAGTTGAACGTGCCTCTATACTCCATCCCGAGCTTCTCCATCACGCGTTTACTCGGGCCATTCGACGGGGCTGTGAGCGCCAGCACACCTTGCACGCCCCAATTGGCGAGCCCATAATCGATCAGCGCGCGCGCCGCCTCTGTGGCGTACCCTCTGCCCGCGTACTTTGGATGCATCGCGTATCCGATGTCGGGGAACGGGAGCCAGGTGCTGGGGTCGAACTCTGGACGACTGCGTACGAGGCCGACCAGCCCCACGGGCCGCGGAGTGCTCTCTGTCTTCTCAGAGACGAGGAACTGCCCGTGTCCGTCGGCGGCATGGATGGCCTTTACGCGCCCGTTGATCATCGCCCGTGCCTTGTCGGGCGTGTCGATCCCGAGGTTCTTCCCCGATCCGGAGATGACCTCGGGGGATCCGGATATGTCTATGAGGAACTCGCAGTGCGCGAGAGAGTCGGGGAGGAGATGGGAGATGATGAGGCGTGGTGTCTCGATGCGAAAGCTGGGATCTGGTTTCCAGTCTGAGTCAGTCATGATAGTAGTAGCTGGCTGTTTCAAGTTAAAGCATTACTGACTCGACTATATACTGTACAGAGGTTTCTCCACCCCTTGATTACTGTCAAGCACAGTGACCATATGCTTAGTACTGCGGACCGCATCCCCGCTCGTGCTACTCAGCAATCTGGTTCTCTCCGATACCATAGTCCCCAAGCTCTTTCATCCCTGCCAGCACGTAGACCGCGCTTTCCTCCGATCCGAACATCTTGAGCTTCTTGACGCCTCGATACTCCATCCCCAGCCTCTCCATAACGCCTCTACTTTTCGCGTTATGCGGCTTGCAAAACGCGAACACTTCTTTCACCTCCAACTCCTTCCCGGCATAATCAATTAGGGCACGAGCTGCCTCGGTCGCATATCCCTTGCCAGTAGCTTCGGGCAGGAAGGCGAATCCAACGTCTGGGGCTGGGAATGAATCAATGGCGTCGCCGTTCACCAAACTGACGGTTCCAATGGGCCGGGAATCTTCCTTCAGTGAAACGAGATAGATCCCGTAGCCGTATTTGGAATGTAGGCCTTTGATGCGGCCATTGATGAATCGCTGTGCTATTGCGGGGGTGTCGATGCCCGTCTTGCCAGAGTCGGCAATGAAAAGCGGGGACTTGTATAGGGCGACGATGAACTCGCAGTGTGAGTTGTCGTCGGGGAGTAGGTGGGAGATGACTACTCGAGGGGTCTCGATTTTGAAGTTGGGATCAGGTTTCCAGTCGGACATGGGCGGGAATTATTCGTCAGCGACGCCCAACCGAACATATTTATGTAACCATGAGGCTATCATCATCTTGAGTCAAATGATCATGCGATATCGCGGAATCGCCATGCGATAGCACTCGAATGAAAATCAATATTGATTTCAACGATAGCAGATGTTTGAACTGACACTGTGTTACAAGAATCCGCCACTCGTACCCGTACCAAATCGGTCTCCGAGACCTTTGGCCTCACGGAGCATCTTGTTCCGTTTACCGTCGTCCATGAGGCGTCCACCCAACGACATGTCTCTCGAATGATCCCAGATAGCTTTTGAAGGATCATCGTCCTCATCCTTTTTGCCGGCCAAGGCCTTGGTATGTTCCTCGACAAGTGCGGACCCCCGGACTTTGCGCTGCAGGATGATGAGAAAGTTATCGCCAAGATGTAAAGACACCCACTGTATGTTCATCAACGCCTTTCCTGATACGCTCGTCCCGCTTTTGCTTTTTTCGCGCTTCCAAAGCTTCTTCTGGACTGACAGCGTCTTCGGCATTTACGACGCGTCTGCGCTTGCCTGAAACTTCGTCCGCTAGCCGCTGTTGACGTTCAGCGGGCGTCTCAGTCCAAAGATTGCTGTCGGTGTTCTTTGGCGCTGGGGCTGCCGACCGTGCAAACTGACGAGGTCGATTCATTTTGGTGGGATCCAGGTCTACGATACACCGCGTCAACAACGATCAATTGCAGAAGGTATAGCCACTTACTAGCGAGTAGTTCTGAAGACGTTGGGGGTCTGAGCATCCACTCGTCGCGTTGTACAGCTTTGGGTTTAGATGCTTCCTAATATATAGTCAGTTAACAGACCACAGAAAGCCCATGTACCGTACCTCTATCTGTTGCCGCCGCCTTTCTTCCTTCTCCAAAAACTGTTTGACACCATCTATTTCGTTGTTATTTCCTTGTCCCGTTGAAGGCAGTGGCCGCGGCCCAACGTTGTCGTCAGAATCATCATCGGGATAGTAGGCCGAGGGTAAGGTAGGTCCTTTTACTTGTTTTGCGGGCACTGATGCAGGAGCAACCTTTCGTGACGCGAGGAGGTCTGGAGGTAGAGAGGGTGCATAATCATCCTCATCTTCCTCGTCGTCTTCGTTCTGAATGGACTGACGACCACCAAGTAGCTCGGCAGGAATTTTGGGTCCAGCAACTGAGGGTCCTGGCACTGGGCCATCCTCGTCGTCCTCGTCGTGACTATTTTGGGTGCGAAGGTGAGGAGGCAATTCGGGTCCAATTCCAGCCATGGTGGTCAAGAGCAGACTTCGATCAGTTACCAAACATGTCGAATTGCACTCTTGAAAGTTCAAACCAACTTCAAACGACTTGGATTGTCCTGAAGCATCTTCAAATGACAATGCCTGTGCATTCGTGTTCTATACAGCTGAATAAAGGGTACCGCCGCGCCATGTTGGCCAGTGGCTGGAGATTCGCGACCCTGACGACTAGATGCCGCCTCCTTGGCTCAGTTGGCTAGAGCGCCAGTCTCATACTCAGTGTGACCGTGAAACGCACGGGTAATCTGGAGGTCGCAAGTTCGAGCCTTGCAGGGGGCAGTGTAAAATGATAGAGCATCTTTTTGGCTTGAGAAATTAGGGTGGCGCTAGGGTTAGGGTGGCGCAGTAAACCTCCCGGGGGTGTTACTAACGGTATCGATACCGGGCCCCCGGGAGGCTATGGTTTTGAAACCGTTAGTAACGGTTTCGATACCAGCACGTGATTATTCACGTGACCTGCGTGGCGTCAATTTTCGCCAAAAATCTTCTATTATCTGCCCGGGTGTTCCATGCTTTCAACTGTGACTAACAGCAAGTAAATAAGGCTTCTCCAGTGCTTCTTTTGCTTCAAGATCTGCCATACTGTGGGTGGCGAGGGTGAACGAAGGGACGGCCACGAAATTTGGCTAAGAAAGTCACGTGAACGGTCACGTGCCGGTATCGAAACCTACCTCCCCACCGGGGTAGGTTTCAATACCGTATCGATACCGTTAATAACCGCAGTAAACCCGAGGTGTATCAAAACCTAGGGTTTACTGCACCACCCTAGCTAGGGTTGCGCGGTATATTCCCGCACCCGGTTAATAACATGGGCGAGATATACCCCCATTTTCTGGGGTGTTATTAACTGTTAATAACGGTTAATAACCTCCACGTGATGCTGTGTGGCGCAGTTTCTCCTTCCCGCTCAGAGTTTTGATTTCTGGGCCACAGAAAGGGTCAACTGAGGGTTCTGCCATGATTTTAGGGTGTAAATAGCATTTATTGTGGTGTCCTAGCATGCTGTTACCTTCTTCCGCCTCATCCCGCCGCCTCTGCGTTTCGCTGATCACGTGCCTAGGGCATGTGACAGGTTATTAACCCCCTCTCCAGCGAGGGTGTTATTAACCCAGTTAATAACGGTTAATAACCAGTTAAATATCAAACGGCGCGATATTGGGGGTATCCTGCGCAACCCTAGGTGGCGCAGTAAACCTCCGGGGGGTGTTAGTAACGGTATCAATACCGACCCCCCCGGAGGCCCTGGTTTTGAAACCGTTAGTAACGGTTTCGATACCGGCATGTGTTCAGGACATGTGATGTGGCGCAGGTGGCGCGCCGCCCTCGTCCTGCCTCTGTCCCGCCACATGCTGCTTGTCGTCAGGGCCAGCGCACTGTCATGTGAAATGTCACGTGCCAGTACTGTACTATTACGACCGACTGTTCACATCACACGTCACAAGGCCGTATGATGTGAACGAAATTGACATTCATCACATGTCACAGAGCTTTGTGAACATGTGGTAAAATGGTCACAATCGCGGAAATTTCCAAAATTTTTGCCTCCAGAGCTATTTTTACCAGTTTTCTGCCTGTTTTTGCTGTATTTGTACTGAATACACCAATTTGAATCGAAATTAAGCTGTTTTCATTGGTAATGAGGTAAAAAATCGGCCTACAAGTGAACAGGATGAACATATGTCACACCACTTCGCCGGCTGTGAACACAGCACCTAACATGTTCATAGCGTCACATGTCACAGGCCGTGAACAGTCGGTCGTAATAGTACAGTATCGAAACCTACCCCCCAACCCCCGGAGGTTTCGATACCGTTAAAAACCGCAGTAAACTTGAGGTGTATCGAAACCTCAGGTTTACTTCACCACCCTATGAGAAATGGCCAGCAGGTGACTGTTCACGTGATAAGTGTGGCGCAATTTCCCATGGAACTTCTGGCCTTTGGTTGCCTGCTTCTCACTGCTTAGAGTTATTTCTGACTTTATTATATTTCCAGCATATCTACATACAGGCATCCACCGGTCCGATGAACACCGGAAATTGATTTGCATGATCTGTCAACGTCTTGAGTACTTTCCACCAAATAGCCTCAAAAACCTTCGTATATACCATTAGAATGTCCCTGAATATTTTTGTGATTTTTCGTGGCCTGGTGAATTCATAAAAAATTTCTTTACTATTCAAAGGACTAATTTGCTTACACATGCTTCCCACGGCCCATTTCGGGTGCGTATCTCAAATGCTACATCCAGTGTTGGCCTTCCCAAAGTATCTACATTTCATTGTATGAACTAAAAGATAATTTGACACCACAGGAAGTGGCAGGAAAAGCCAAGCATTATGTAGATATGAGGTGTTCAAATGACCGGTGGTGTTTAAAGGACCGGTGGATGCCTGTACTGTGTCTATCTATAACCTACAGCTCTCTGCCAAAAAGCCCTGCTGAGTATTGGGAGTCGCCTCAGGGTACCTACTCAATTTGCTGTCAAGATGTCTTTAGGCGTAATTGGATCGCGTTGGGGAAAGGATTCGGCAGTGAAAATCCAGCGGTGCATCGAATGATCAAATTTATTGGCGAGCTCGTCAAGGTACAGGTGGTAGCGGACACGAGTGTGTCAAGACAGTGCTTTGGATGAGGCTCTATGTGTTCTTCTGCCGACAGTTGTGCAGATACTTGAT
This sequence comes from Hymenopellis raphanipes, assembly GCA_036872995.1. Taxonomy (NCBI): domain Eukaryota; kingdom Fungi; phylum Basidiomycota; class Agaricomycetes; order Agaricales; family Physalacriaceae; genus Hymenopellis; species Hymenopellis raphanipes. Next base: position 34,717 of record JAYMDG010000027.1, read on the forward strand.
CATAGTGCCAGCGGTCGAGGGAAAATGGATGGGCACTTTGAGGTACTTTGCTACAGTAAACTTTCCAGAGAGAGCGCGAAGGCTTATCCTCGTGTGAGGCCATGTAGTCACCCTATATAGACCGCCAGGTACAAAGATCGCATTGAAAGTAGAAGTGTATAGGCGTTAGCCAGTTGTTGGTGGCGAATCTTGTTGAACAAGGAAAGGAAAATGCCGAACAAGGGTCGGGCCGAGAGTGACCGAGGTATCCCAGCTCTCTTCTGTTCATTCATCTACTGTGTCGTTTCTATGCGGTTTCCTCTCTTTCGGCGACTCTCACATCTAATTCACCGACGTGCCAAATCGGAACCGTTAGCGGGTATTGGTGTCGAGCCCTTGGACGCCCTCACTCGTTCGTATTCCCTCAGTAACATTGGCGAGCAGGCTCGCCCGTCTACCTCCGAGCCAAGCCGCGTTACGCAGATCATGATACCTGCACTGCACTCCTTGAACACTCCCCCAGGATCGCCTACATTCATCTATCCTACAGACGGGACGACGCAGTCACATATGCCTGCCGCTGTCAGTCAACGTATACTAGAACTCGAATACGAACTCGGTCAACTCAAAGCGGAAAATACTCAACTAAAGGATGCCAATAACGCGCTCAAATTCGATACGGAGCTCCTCCAAGAACAGCTGAGCTTCCTAGAAAACGCGGAACGCCCACTCTCCTCAGACGTACGCTTGATCACCAAAGAGGCACTGGAGATACTCAAGACACAGGCGAGGAGATGTATCGAGATGGATAGATTGTTCAAGACTATCATCAGCCTAGGATTGCAAACGGAGGAGCCCATATTTCCGCGAGTCCACAAGGCGATTATCGCTGGAGACACACATGACGAGGCGCTGGTAGATGCTATTCGAGACGCTGCAGCAAAACCCGGCACCCCTTGGGCGACTATCATTCCTGCCGTTATCGGTCCGCGGACCAACGAACAATACCTTTCCGCTATCAACATGACGCTGCAGTCCCGCAAGGAGAATAGGGAGTTACAAGGGGTGAAAAAGTTTTGGAAGAATGTCGCCAAGGAAGATCCCGCCAACGCAGACCTGGTCACTCCCTCGTCTTCAAATCTTTCCGCTGTGCAGGCAGTTCTTTCCGAGAAACGACAGCAAGCTGTGGATGATCTTCTTGCCCAGCTCAGGAACGGTTCCGTACCTATTCGCAGCCAGATCGTCTCTCAGTCCGCTGTGAAATCGTCGGACATGCCCCGCCCAGAATCTCTCGTTCCTTCCGCTTCCGTCAAGTCAACAAAACTCTCAGATGGCAACCCGGTGCCTCACCCAGAACCAGGCGTTGTCGTCAGCCCCTCTGATAGCTCCACTGTCCTACCTTACCTTCGCGGTGACTCTCTAGCTTCTCTGCCGCCCTTGGCGAGCCAAACTTTCAAGCATGAGCTCAAGGCCAGTCATTCTAACGAACGCTTCTCTATATCGACGACCTACAAGCATGCTCTCGCTCCCCGGGACCTTAACCTGCCCTCTATACCAGAGAAGCCCGTTCGTACGGTTTTCTTCATGATGGAATATCCTCTGATCCTTGACCTTAGATCGAGCCAGCTTATACTCTTCCAGAGTTCCCGCACGATTTCTCAGATTCCTCAGACTTGGGTTTCTTTGGACCTTCAACATATTCTGCGGTTTCTAATTCCGGCGATTCGTCTAAGCATGTTGAAAGAGGATCGTTGTCTGCTCTCGATGAAGAAGGTGCAGAGTTGGAGGCTGAGGCTGATACCGACGTGCCAGATGTCACTCTAGTGAACGACAGCGTCACGGCAGATGCCGCCAAGTCGCTTTCGCCTACGAAAAAGTCGCTCCTACCTGTCCGTGTTATGAACGCACCGCGACAAAATTCCTTCGTTCTGGAATCGCCAACGAAAATGAGGTCTGTACCCTCACCATCCAAGCTTCCACTGTCGGCCCGAAAAATCACTCGGCCGCCTACACCACCGAAGGCTACCCGTGCAGCTTCCTCCCTCAAACACCCGAGCTCTCCATCGCGTCTGCAACCGCCTGCATCGCCGTCTGCTTTACGGAAACCTATGATTTCGTCTATGAAGAAGTCAAATCCTAAAGTTACGATGAAGGAGACGTCTCCGTTGAGGATTAGGAAGAAGGAGAAGAGGATGTCGCCGATGAAGAGATTGAGTCGAATGGTTTTGGGATAAAACGGGCGCTGGTTGTGAATGCACATACTACTGAACACACTATCTTATTTATTCTGGTGGCGATTGTACTACTTGAGGCTTTTCCTTGGACATGTAGCAGCTCATATGTTGTAACACATTCTGCCAAGCATCCCAGTTATTTGGGGGTGGACTACACAATCAGAATCATCCCATTACGCCGGCCGAACAAACTGGTTGAAGAAGGCCATGAGGAGGCTGCTTGCTTCGATATGTGTGGGACCTTCGCCGGCAGCTATTTGGGAGAAATTTGGTTCAGTCGATGGCCATACATGTCCTATACTCAAGATTAGTCAATAAATACGAATCCTTCGGAGGAAAGGGATGCGTACCCATATCATCTACTTTCCAATGCTGCACTGCTCCAGCGCCCTGTTCTCCTGGACAGTCATACCGCAAGTGATGCACATCGCCGTCGAAACTATCTTCCTGCGTAGGCGTCATATCACATCTACTCCTTCCCGCCCACCAATTCAGCCAGTCAGATATCGGGGGCTCTATACCTCCCTCTCCCTGGCCGCCTTCATAATGCACCGTCTGGTCGTTCCCGCCGTGGAACTCGATGATCGGCGTGAGACCCCGCGCTGGTGCACACCCACCACCACCACCGGGCTCGGTGTCCGTATAGAACGACCCCGCGACGGGCGCGAACGCCGCAAACTCCGCGCCGACGGAGGCGTTGCACGCGAGGGTGTCGACGAACCCGCCGCCGTTGGACATGCCCGTCGCGTAGATCCTTGCGCTATCAATGCAGTATGAGGCGCGCACGTCCGCGAGGACGTCCCATACGAACTGGAGATCCTGTTGGATGATGGATTGCGCGTAGGACGGGCCGGCCCACGCGCCCCCAAGACCGTCTGGGTATACCATTATTTTGTCGGGGCTGTATTTGGCGTTGGAGAGCCCCGAGTCGGCTGCGAGGAAGAGGCCGATGCTGCTGGAGCCGTGGAAGCCTAGGACGAGGGGGTATGGTGTGGTTGGGGTGTAGCTAGAGGGCGCGTGGATGGCGTAGGAGCGAGTGACCCCCGAGCTGGTGAGCCAGTAGTGCGTGATGCCGTTGAACCAGTGTGTCTTTCCGCATCCTGAGGTGTCGCCTTCCGTGTAGAGGTCTACAGAGTGCGCGGTTGGGATTTGGGAGAGGAGGGCGAGAGAGACGGAGAAGGAGAATAATGATAGAGTTTGAAGCATAATTGTTATGGGAGCAGTGACTCAGATAGAAGACTGGAAGGAGCCAACAAGGAGATGTGGTGCTTGTTAGATAACTTTAGCGCCATGCGCCATTCCATACGACGGCCACATGAATGTAGGAGACATCATCAACGTGATTCAAAGTTCGACACGATGGAGATGATCGGAAGTCGATATTTCAGACCTTGTGAACTCGCGCCAAATGAGAGACTTGACTGCCCATTGCACTCGAGTACATTGAGCAATCTTGGTGTCGGCAGAGTAGTACGGCCGCAGGGGCCGCTAGTCGAAAAAAGAGGAATGCACCGACGACGAAGACGACGACGATTTTGAGCGAGACATTCAAGCCCTTCTCAAGGCCGCACCCACTACTCCTTCCACACAGAACAAAGACGACAAGAAGACTCTCTCAACTCTTTTCTCCAATGAAGCGGCCTCAAAGACCTCCTACTCTTATGACCACAGATCTATTGTCATCCCTCCTGATTACGACTCCCTCGTCGCCAACGGCGTATGCATCCCATTGACGATGTTTCTCTCCTCATTCCTCGACAAGATGAAGAAGAACCCGGATTACCTGCCTCGTACGAAAATCGCGCGCCAGAATTTCGATGGAGGTAGCAAGAACATCACAGTTTTGGATGTCTCGAAAGCCCCTTCGGAGGACACCATTGACCGAGCGGACTTTATCGAAGCTTACAACAACTATATGATCTTCTTGGGCACCTTCGCCGGTTCTGATATTTTGGAGGGTGTATCAAAACATCTTTCAAAGATGATGGGTGATCCCAACTTTCGAGGGCTGTACGAGGCTTACCGTGTTTTTGATCAGGGAGTTCGCGCCGATTTTGTCCAGCATCCTTTCATCATTGATCCCGACTCTCTTCCTTGGTCCCAAGGATTTCAAGCAGCCAAGGATGACTTATTTCTTAAAAGGAAGACAGATGAGGGCTCCGTTGAACGCCCACCTTCATCTACCCGCGGAACGTCTCGTTATCAACCATATCGTCCTCGAGGAGCTGCTTCTGCATCAGGCAGTTCCTTTCGCTTTGACCCACTCTGTTTGCGCTGTGGCCAGGACGGACACCATGCCCGCGACTGTCACACAACAACACCATCAAAGCGTGGGCGGTCCTTTCTTGTTGAGTGGCGGAACAACCGCCTCGTCCGCATTAACGACAACTCCCCTGTCTGCCCGCGCTTCAATCTCTCCGGATCTTGCTCCGACAATTCCTCCTGGCACGCCGCCCATTTCTGCACGCTGTGCGGAGACGCTAACCATGGAGCGAAGGCGTGTACTCGCAACTGAAGCTCATCGAGTTGTGACTCCTTATCTTGCTGAAGGTTGGGAGCGCGCTCTCGAAAAGTATTCCTTGCGTTCGGTTTATCCTAATCTTGTTCATGACATTTGTTTTGGTTCCCCTATCGGTAATCCGCCTCCATTGCACAAAAATTTCATTCCACCAAACATGCCATCTGCTATCCTCAATGAAGCCATCATTGACAAATACATTCACGACGAAATCAAAGCGGGCAGGATGTATCAGGGCTTGACGATTGACGAGGCTGAGGTCTTTTTCAACGGAAATTTCCGCACTGCACCTATGGGTGTTATCTTTCAGAACGACAAACCTCGCGTTATTCACAACCTTTCTGCACTTGACGGGGATGGCGTTTCCACAAACTCTTGGCTGGATGCTAAGGACTGGCCGATAAAATGGTTTACTGCAGCTCATTTCGAGAGGTTGGTGAGTTGATTTCCTGTCAGTTCGGACATCGATCAGATCAAGCTCTGCATGATTTATGATGATTGAAGCGTTGAGTGCGCTTTCCTGTGTCGGCATTGATACGTCGACTACTGATACATTGAACATTGACCATTGATCTAATCCTTGATTTGTTTGATGTCTGACATTCGCGAGCGATGAATATGAGCTGAATGAACTGATGCAGGTCATGCTGGCGACGCCAGGCTCGCAGATCGCCGCGCTCGACTGGGTGAAAGCTTTTCGTTGTTCCCCTGTCATATTCGACCACAAACGCTACATTCCATCTCTGTGGCGGGGCCTTATTTTTCCGAACCACTGCTTTCCTTTTGGTCTTTGCACCTCTGGAAACGTCCAAGGAACAGTCGCTGACGCCTTCCTAGACATCTTGAAGGCTAACGGCATTACTGATGCAGTCAAGTGGGTCGACGACTTTGACTTTTTACGTCACGCACTTCGCACACTCTCACTCCCAGACGCTTCACAGCGTTTCGAGTATGCCTTTGATTTGCAGACAATCTATGATCTCTCTGACCCACTTGGTATTCAATGGCACTCACTCGATGAAAAAGGCCACGACTTCCAATTCCATACAGAGTATGTCGGGTTCCTGTGGGATATCGAGAAGAAGAATGTTTCCGTACCTTGGAAGAAGAGAGAAAAGTACCTCAGTCGTGTCATAGACGTGTTGACAATCACTTCGCATGGCAAACCAATCTCTTACTCCTCCGCCGCATCCCTTCATGGGAATTTACAACACGTCTGTTTCGTTTACAAACAGGGACGCGCCTACTTACCCACATTCTCTCATTTCGTCGCTGGTTTTCCAAATAGATGGGCGTCGCATCACATCAGCAAGCGCCTCGTTGACGATTTGAGATGGTGGAAGGATGTTTTGGCTTGCCCTCTCCTCTCAAGATCTTTACAACCTCGGCGTCTCATCGACCTTGACATCTGGATTGACGGCTCAACTGACTGGGGCATTGGAATGGTCGTGGGTCATCACTGGGCAGCGTGGAAACTTACCCCAGGTTGGAAGCGCGATGGCCGGGACATCGGCTGGATTGAAACTATCGTTCTCGAGATCGCGTGCCTCTGGATTACTTCTTCTCCATCTGCCTTCGACGACTCCGACTTCCCCATTCACACCGACAACACCAACGTTATTCACGCGTGTACCAACGGTCGCTCTCGTAATCCCGACCGCAATCAATCCATTCGTCGCACATCACAATGCCTTCTTTCTCGCAATATCACCATATCTCCCATCTATGTACAGTCTGCTCAAAATCGGGCTGACCCAGTTTCTCGCGGCTTTCTGGGTTCCGACGAAGACAGGCTCTGCATTTCCTTCCTCTTACCAGAGGAACTCAGCGTTTTCTTGTCCTATGTTTAAATACCATCATGTCTTGTCTGCATCGGTTGCAGACCATCGTCGTTCAAGGTCTCGTGTGCAAGATTGGTCGCGCGAGTCGCCGCGCCTTGATCGCCGAGCTCGTATCCTTCCTTCTATCACGGCGAATTTACGTCGTCCTAGTGCTTCGTCACATCTTCCATCATCATCCTCTCTCGTCGCGGCTACTCGCCATCGTGCTGATGCAATGATAGCACCATCTCCATTTCGCCCTCATGTCCTCGCTTCTGACCGTACACGCGACTGGCAGTCTCCGTATTGGTTGGCCATCTCTGAATCTCTGTCTTCTATTTTTCCCCTTTCCCTTCTCGAGAAGTGGAGAGATGTCATGTTATCCTCTGTAACTGAAGAAACCCGTGGAAAATATGGTGCTGGCTTACTTCGCTTCACTCAATTCTGTGATTCTCTCGCGATTCCTGAGAATCTGCGCATGCCCGCCAGTGAACCTCTCTTATCTTTGTTTGTGACTGAAATGGGTGCCGGCAAAGTGCAGGAATCTGCTATTGACAACTGGCTGAATGGCCTTCGCCTTTGGTGATTGTGATGAGATTATAGTCTACATGTGAATTCTGACTTCTTGATCCATAGGCATGAATGTCAAAGTGCTCGGTGGTACGGAGCGGATATCTTGCGCCGAACGAAAAAAGGTGCCGCTGCTCTCGCGCCAGCTTCCGGTGTTCGTCCTCAGCGACTTCCCGTTACGCGCAAGCACATGCTTGCTTTACGAAAACACCTTGATTGCCAATCTGGCTTCGATGCAGCTGTTTGGGCTGTCGCGACGTTGACTTGGCGTAGTTGTTCTCGCCTCGGTGAATTCCTGTTACCTTCTGGGAAACATTTTGATCCCAAGCTGCATATACACGCTGGGTGTCCGCGACGTTCGAGCACCTCATCTAACGGTCATCGCTGGGTTGACCTTTACGTGCCGTTCACCAAGACCCGTCGATGGCAGGGAGATTGGATTTCCGTCACGGCATCAAACGATGAAATCGACGCGGTGTCCGCTTTGGAGAATCATCTCACGAAAAATGATCCTGGACCGGATTCTCCCCTCTTCTGGTACAAGAACAATGACGGTCACCGTGTCCGTCTCGACAAAGCATTGTTCATGAACCGTTGTAATGGTATTTGGGCACTCGAAGGGCTCGACACTGTTTTGGGCCATAGTTTTCGCATTGGAGGGACCACTGAACTTCTTATGTTGGGTGTGGAGCCGTGGATCGTGATGAGGCAAGGCCGTTGGTCTTCGAAGGCCTTTCTATTGTATTGGCGGAAAGTTGAAGAGATTCTTCCTCTGTTTATTGGTGATTCCATGGACAAAATGTCTTCTATCAAATCTTCTATAGCTCGCTTATCTGAAATGTAAAGTATATTTGTCGTATTTTGTGGGGGAGGCGTTTTTCCCAGCAGGTCCTCCGCCTGTCTCCTTCGGAGTTGTTTGGGGAAGGCTCTCGGACCTTTCAGAATCTCACTCGCGAGAAAATCGTCTCTCACTCCCATCTGTGATTATCATATCCATCTTGTGCTGAGAAGCTTAGGCAGCTGTACGTTGAACTCTGTGTGAGCTTGCGAGCACAGAGGTCATAAGGTGCTGACTAAGCGAACGATTTGCATCCGCATTTCTCTTCTTTCTTCTTTATCGTTCGCAGTCAGCACCGCGAGCTAGATTTCTTCTCACCCACCCTTTTCCCTCCCCTCGAGTCTCGATTCCGGAAGGCTCTCGGACCTTTCAGAATCTCACTCGCGAGAAAATCGTCTCTCACTCCCATCTGTGATTATCATATCCATCTTGTGCTGAGAAGCTTAGGCAGCGCGAGTCAACGCGTCTCGTCACGAGATATGTCACAGTCGCGCTTTTTGTTCTGTACCATCATCCTGGTCTGTGCGACGTTGTCGTTCCCGCGTCTATGTGGATTATAGCTGGTCCGTTCGACAGCCCCACCAAGGAAGAGTTTCGTTTTACCAGTATGTCGCATTGCCACACCAAGGAGGTCCTCGTTCACCGTTTACAGAGTGGAAAGTGTTGAAGCCTGGAAAGTCGTATACGATTGGTAGAAATCGCCAGGATTTGGTGCTAAATAGCAACAAGATCTCCGCTCATGGACACTGCGTCATTAGTGTCGATGATTATCCGTTGGACAATGCAGTATGTCGCACCAAGCCTTCCCGTTTAACCCCAATAACACGGGCATTCCAGTCGGATCCTACAGTCATGCCAACTCTCCAACTTGTAAACAAGCGGACCAAACTGTTCAAAGTGCATCGAGGCAATGACCGAATCCCCGCCGGTACGGACACTCTGGTAGTCCTCCAACATAACGACAAGATTGCGATTACCTCAGAAATTGAGCTCTAGTGCGCTTATATCATCCCTACGTTGTCTATTCTACTAACCTTTTCAAAGCACCATTTGGCAACCAGTCTGCTTCTTCGTCAATTCGCCAAAACTGTCCCTCCCACTTGAATCATTGGCTTCCCTTGGTTAGGCTTCCGCCACACTTTAGGCGATATGCTAACATCCTATATAGCGATTAGTATCGTTTACACTCATAATCCCCATGTTACCCACCATATCACACAACACTGCGACGCGTCCCCTGCAATTGCCACCTCCCTACTGTCTGCATGCTCCATCGTCACACCTGCATGGGTCAACGAGGTCGCCCGTATAGGGGCTCTCCCTGGCGATGACAAGGATTCGTTGGAATTCAACTTTCACTTTCCATCTTCCGAGAAATATTACCCCAAATCTGCTGAATCGCTGGACAGCAAGTTTCAAAACGACAATATATGGCTCCCGAACGAATCACGACTGAATCTCTTCATATCTTTTCGTTTCTTGTGGCTCGGAGATCAGTCGCGCCAAGTTGATAGTGACCTGCGCTTGATGATTGAGCGTGGTGGCGGTGTCATTGAAACCTTTAATGTCCAGGATGGGGTTGAGAAGTGGAAGAGGTCGCTGTCGCGTGGCGTCGCCAAGGAGGGCGCTTGGGTGCTTGCTATCGCCGACCCACAAGCGATGACTTCTGCCGTTGGAAAGGCAACTTGGGACAAATTTATCGGTGAAGCAACCAAGTGAGTTTTCTGACGGTCCTTACTTCAACCGCGTCTTAATATTAAGCTTTCGCGTTGGATTTTCAACTTCCATGGAACTAATAGAAGCTGTTCTCATGGCCAACGTTACATCGCTGGGTAACAAATCCTCAGGTACCTGCAATGCCACCCACCGATTCTGCTTCTTACAGTTATCAGGAGGTCTTGACGCGTCCCAATCTTCGATTGCTCCCCGCGAGGAGGAAAGTACGGAAACCCCGGTTGAACCCGCACCGCCTCCTGCTCGCAGGAAGCTTCCTAGGCGAGCTGCATCTCGTCAACCCTCACAGGAAGTAGATATTACTATGGCAAATCCTGAAAGTATTAATGCCGTTGGACCTGTAAGTAGCGCCTCATGCTCATTTCCGTCTTGAGTTAACGGCTTCTCTTTATGCAGTCGACCTCGGAACCTTCATCATCAACACCCCAACTAGAGCCGATCACAGTGGATTCTGTGGAAGACGCCGTATCTGCACGGCGCGTAGGTCGCTTCGCACAAGAAATGAGCCTAACTAACATGGTTCCATAGAAATTGAACAGACGTGTTATCACGCAAGAAGATAAAGAGGAGCTCGGCATAATGGAGTCAACTCAACCTGAAACGGAGCGTCGCGTGAGTATCGATTCTCCCTTATGGCAAATTGATGTTTGAGATTCATTTAGCCGTTAACACGTCGTGCACAAGGAGGGCTTCCAGTTATTACTGGCATAGACGACCACTCGGTCTTGCTGGGTGTATCCCCGGACACTACAGGTCCGCCACTAGAGATTGAAACTCCTGCAAGCACTTACAGCTCCGTAAGTCATACTGTGAAGAACTAAATAAGTCATTCATTTTTCTTTCTGTTTAGCTACCCCCTCCAAGACGACAGTTGAAACGTCGAAGAGAGACAGTTGAAGAAACTTTGGATTCTCAATTTGCCTCATTAGCGCTAAAGGAAGAGCCATCATACAAGAAACATAAGGCCTTGTTCGACTCTCTTGATCCGGATAATGCGGGCATCTCCTTCGACGGTATCGCGTTTAGCCAAACGCAATTTGGATCCGACACTCCTGCGCGCCCCGGATTTTTACGAACGGTACACGAAGAAGAGGAGGAGAAACAGACTCAATCCTCGCCCACTCAGTCCCGAGGTCAGAAAAGGAAAGCGAGTGAGACCGAGGATGTCGAAATGGCGGAAGTTGGGGAGGCATTACAACCGCATTCGATGACGCAGTCCTCAAGCGAAGTTCCTCCCTCAAAGAAACGAGCTGTGGAAAACGTCAATGCTGTCGAACGTCTACCCACCACCGTTGTCCAGGATGGTCAAATGCGGCCTCCGCCTTCGACTGTCAAGGCTTCCAAGTTAGCGAAACCTGGCGCGGATCCCGGCAAACCCGATACGGACGCCGCGTTTTTGAAGGCTATCGCGTCGACGAAACGCGAGAAGAAGAATGAGGACGAGTTTGATAGGGAGTTTAACAAGCTGAAGATATCGCAGCCGGATTTGGAGAAGGACGCTGCGCATGAGCAGTGGAAGGTTTTGGATGACTTTGGGGACTACACGAATATACGGTGCAATTTTATAGTAGTTGTTCCGTTGGAGGTTTATAAGAAGGACGATAGGGCGAAGAGTAGGGCGGAGCCGAACCGAGAGTGGGATGGGCTGCTTAACTTTAAGAAGTTTAAGAAGGTTTGGCATATGAACGTTACTTTTGGTATATCGCTGACCTTTTCCTGCAGAAAGTCGTGGATAGGATACGGAGCGTTGTGGTCGACTTGGTCGATAGCGATCCCGCGACGCTGCAGTCTACGAATTTAGATCAACGTATGGACATGCGCCTCATAACCCAACTCACTAACTTGGTTCTTACTTCAGAATTCCCGATCACTGATACGCAGGACTTTGCGTATGAAGACAAGGCTATGAAGTCTTCCAAGTCCGAGGCCAAGGCCAAGGCGAAAGTTCAGTCTCCTAAAGAAGAACCGGACACGACTTCGATCGCGTTGTTTGACTCGGATTGCGAGGAGGTGGCGGAACCTGTCCGGGCCAAGACGAAGAAGGCCGGTGCTTCTCAGGCCAAGGCAGGAAAAGACAAAGGACGCGCTGCTTCCAAGTCGCTTTTCATCGAGGATTCAGAGGATGAGTATGATGGTGGAGGAGGAGGAGCAACGTTGGATGTTGATAAAGCCGATGATGATGATGATGATGATGATGATGATGATGATGATGATGATGATGATGATGATGATGATGATGATGATGATGATGCTGAGACGCTGCGATCCCAGTCGGCGCCGCCGCGCGCGAGCTGGACGAAGAAGCCGGTGCAGATGCTGATTGCTGAGGATGCGGATGATGACATTGTGGTTGTGGCGCCTGTGCGGGGCGGACGGAGGCGATAATGGACGGCTCTTCTTCTGGTTAGTGTAGCCGGAGGGGGCGCTGGATGCGAGTGAGAGCTTGCGGTTTGAATGTTTGGCGCCACTTTGACCGCCACCCCCCTATACGTCGACTGGACGTGTCCGCTTTGTTTTTTTGGCTGGATTGGTGCTCGCAAGACTTTTTGCGCGTCAGCGCAGATTTTCATTCCTCTGAGTTTGGTGGTTTATGCGAGAACGCGTTCGTTTTTTGGTGGCGTGCACAAACGCAATTGAGGGTTCTACTTATAAAAGAAGAGGACAATTTCCATTCTCCATTGATTGATTGGCTAAGTATATTTCACCTTTGAAGAAACTTGAGCCGCTTTAGCCTTGACCTCTCCACTGCAGCTCCTATGTTGAGGTGCTTATGGGATGAATGACCGTTGTTGCGCGTCGCTCCAAGTTCTTACTGTTGACCATGTCTGTTGGATTCGAGGAGTCGTCGCTGGACAGCAGGCACGTGGGGGGTAACGAGCTCATTGGCGACTACAATGTAGCATGGGCGCTCTGTTTCTTGGAATGGTCCTCGGCGCCGTGTGAGTTCCTTTTTGACGCTATAGTATGCTGTATCTCACTTGACTCGACAGTCTCTGGGGTGGCGAGGGTTCCGCGGACGTGGTACTACTTTGACAACTTACTTTGGCAAAGATCTCATCTATTTGTGGGCAACGGTACGTCTCGTCTCGTTCCTTTTTCTGTCAGTGTATAGTTTCCTGACTCCCCCAGGTCTTGGTTACTTCGTGCTGCGATACGGTACATCAGGTGCTTATCACACACGCAGGTGATGATCATCTCGAATACATACCTGTCGATAATCCGGCCAGTCAGCGAGGGCCCACTCACGGCGATTCCAGATATACGTCGCCTCGTGCACCATCTCATTGTGATGCTGAGTACATACTGCATCGTAGAGACGATAGAGAGAGTATTGCTGCGTATCGCGGGGAGCGAAGAGCTTGAGATTGCGGATTTTGTTGATGTTGTCGTGGCGCTCATATATAAAGTCTGGAGAGTGGGCAGATAATTGAACGAGAGAGTCAACAGACAGAGGTGGTGGCGTGCGCAAGCAGCGAGGGTAGAGGAATGTGAGCCGGAAGAAAACATGCCAGGGATGTCGAGTGCGTTCGAATATCCATCTACTTGAGTGGATGACGATGAAGGGGAAGCGAAGTTTGGGAGGAAGGCGTTGTATGAGCCACCATAGTTTATCCCACGCAAAGTCGAACCAACGCTCGGTGCGCGAACGTTCTAGAGGCACGAGTGGCGCTGGCATCTTGAAGATGAGGCGTTCACTCGGGCCGGTGACACCGATCCAGCTCTTCAGTTTGAAAATATCGATTTACAAATGCCCCATGGCACCAAGTCTAAAACCCAAAAAGAGATTACAATGCTGTAAATAACATAGCAAGATACGCTAACTTGAGCACCTTGGGTGTATGTAAGTAGTAGGAGGAGAGCAATGTGAAATGAGTGGGAGGTACCGGTAATGCAAAGCAGTAAATCTAAGCAGCCACCGCGGCAAGTTTTCGTCCTTTTACGTTTATTCTTTCGATCTAGATAACCAACAATGAGTCGGGGATTGGCATGTCAGTGATAACAGAAAGACATACCCCCAATCCAATAAGGAAAGCCAATCCTGCGAACGCAATAGGTGGTATAAACGTCGTCCGGAGAGCCTTCGCATACGCCTCTATCACGCCTGCTAACGAATCCTCTGGCACGATCTCGCGGAAATGCGTTGCACCCGCAGCTATCACCAGGCCCGGGTCCACATTCGGCGCATACTTGGGCACATTCGTGATAAGCTGGTTCGAGAAGATATTCTGCGCAATCGCAATAGCAATCGCCCCACCGAGCGAGTTGAAGAACATGACGATCGCCACTAGTACAACGTGCGCGTCAGAAAAAAGTACGAGATCGTGTATGTGAAAGCGCCTTACCTCCAACAGGCATATCAGCCTGACTCAACGCGACCTGGACAGCCAAAAACGGAATCTGCACGCTCGCACCACCGCCCGCGCCGGAAAGCACTTGGTACCCGAACCACATCCCCGTGTTGGAATTGACATCAAGCGTGGAAATCATACCACATCCCACTGTAAATATAGCGGAGCCCACCCACAGGAATGGCGCATAGTGGCCTGTCACTGTAATCAAGGCTCCCACGATGACAGAGGAGATGGTGATGGACACCAAGTACGGGATGGTGCGAATGCCGGACCCCACGGCGCTGGTGTGCTTGATGGCCTGGAAGTAGAATGGCAGGTAGTATATGGCACTGCGTGATGGTCAATCACTCTAGAACATAAGTGAATAGTGATTAGTGATGGAACGTACACGAACATGCCCATGCTGAACAGCGCCGAGTACAATGCACTGACAAGCACGGTCCGTTGTTTGAAGATGGCGGGAGGGATCGTGGCGTGTGCTCCCCTCTTGAATTGGATCACGATGAAGACGCTGATGATCAGCCCAAAACCGATGAACAGGCCAATAACGCGGGAGGACTTCCAAGGGTAGACGGTGCCTCCCCATTGTAGGGCGAGGATAAGGCATGTGACGCCACTGATGAGGAAGAGCGCTCCGAGCAGATCGATCTGGGATATCTTTTCCTTCAGCGTGAGCGTCGACGTCTTCCTCTTCGGCGACTTGAAGAAGAAGAACACACTAGCGAACGCAATGGCGCCAAAGGGAAGATTGATCCAGAAGCACCTACGTTATTAGAGTGAGAAGAGTTTAATGATAAGGCTTATATGTACATACCAGCGCCAAGAAACCTTATCAGTGAAGGCTCCGCCTAGGAGGGGCCCGACGACCGATGCGAGGCCAAACATGCTGGATAGGGCCGCGACGTACATCGCTCGCTTTTCTATGGGGACCGAGTAGCCTATAATATTCATCCCCCCAGAAAAGATGGCAGACGCGCCCACACCAGCGACGGCGCGTCCCACAATGAGCATGGGAGACGACGTCGAAGCAGCACAGATAATAGACCCGACCTCGAAGATGAGCAGCGCACTGAGATACGTGATTTTCATGTCAAAGTTGGCGTATATCTTTCCAAAGGAGGGTTGCAGAGAGGTCATGGTGAGCAGATACGACGAGCCATACCATCCGACGTCGTTCAAAGAGTCGAAGACGGTCGTGATGGTGGGGATAGCAGTGGCTGATGAAAAAAAAATATCAGAACGATTGAACGTTCATAGTAATAAAAGACGTTGAGTACCGATGATAGTGTTGTCAAGCGCGACCTGTGAATAAAGTTAACAACGAAACGAAGAAAACAGACAGGTACTTACGACGAACGTTGCAAGCGCAAGACCAAGAGATATCAGCGCCAGCTTCCCACTCGAAGGGTACTCAATCTGGTCGCCCTCCGGAACGGAGTCTGAAGGAGCATCATCTTGATGCTCTGTCTTCTCGTCCGGGTCCGGGGAGTGCACCTCGATAGTGGAGGGAGGCTTTGACTCTGGCGTCGTCATGAGCAGAGAAGGGAATCCAGCGCTAGAGAGGCACACATCGTCGCCTTTTGATTGCTTCGCAGCGTGTCACGAGAGAAAAAGATTCGGCAAAAGTGGCCTGCCGATCAGTGATCTCCATCCGTCCCTTGACTTCTTGAATATGAGCATCGAGACGCCATAAATGTCGCCTCAGTTCGCCTCTGCTACCGTTCGTCGCTGTCTGCTAGCTCTAGCTCTCCAGGAAAGGCTCCCGCTCCGTATCGAAGCTATACCTTAATACACGAGGCCGCGATTGACGTAGGAAGATTCAGACGGCAACCTAACCCATCACCTAATTTTAGATTCAGAACGTTGAGTGTGGCACCATTTACTCGATGCGTGTGCTTAGTCATCGAGTTGACTACTTTTCGCCCCGGTTTTCGTTTGCTCGTATTTTGTGCGCAACTGATTCGCGACGATACTAGGTCGTTCGAAGCCTTGCACAGTCATGTTTCTGACTCATTCGGAGGGGGGATCCGTGTTTCGTTTGCGTGTATTTTGTGATTGGCATCGATCTAGCCAGCGTTCAAGGTGCTTGAGGAGTCATGTTTTGACAGTCGGCAGCCGAGCTGCCTTTGGACGTAGTTTGTGCGCAGTCTTGTGCAACTGGACTAGAGTTGGGAGGAGTTGGAGGTAGTTCGGGCAGCTCGGAGGTTCTCCTGTCTTTAGTCTCGAAGACGACGGTCCTTTTTATCCATGCGGTGCCAGTGTGGGCGTTTAAGGCACCGGCTTTTGCAGGGCTGATTATGGGGAAATTTGATTCGACGGAGCGGCGACGGAACAAAGAATTCATGTACCGAACGAACGGTGCGTACAAAAGATGAAGACTAGTTCCAGCTGCATCCCATTAAACGCTGTCGGTTCAGCAAGATAATGTGAAAACTCACGACAGGCAGGACTCCGACTTGCGCCACCACGCTTATCTTTCCATCAGATGGGAACATGTGACGCAAGCGAATGCGATAGAGAGCGAGCGAGCTCCAGACAAGTTTGAGCCTGGTTTGAGCCAAGTCGCGCCATTTTTCCGTGTAGATAGAAGCAGAGGACCCCGGCATGCACTCCAAGAGGTTCGTTCTTTTTGTCGTACATATTTGGTCAGAAATGGGTCGAAGGTCCGATAATTTGTCGTACTTTTTTGACCCAGAAAAGGAGGAGGTCCGATTTTTTTGTCGTACAGAAGGCCGCATCAGGTAGGCAGGTCCGGTCGAAATGTCGGACATATCCTGCCACGAACGCAAATTTCACCCGACGAGACGTCCTGAACACCGTCATCAGCCGTCTCAATCAGCCAAGTAGCAGTAATTGCCCCACGTACGCCCATCCTGTCAGCCATATTGCACCGTGTCGGATGGAAGGTCTGTTCTGAAAGTCGGACATTTTGGGCTTAAAAAAGGCTGCCCTGTGCAAGGAATCGTACACATTTGCCCGCCAGAGACCTGACAGAAAGTGCCTAAAAGAGGCCATTTTGGAACGAACCTCTTAGTGGGCATGCCGGGGTCCTAGAAGCAGGCATTTCAGTCCCACTTAGCCTGGCGAGGGCAGCTCTAGTAGTTGCCGTATTGTCTCGTGAACTCAACATAAATCCAACTTACACGTCAGGTTGGAACGTTGGCAGATAACTCCAAGGGATCGTGGTATGTCGCGAATGACAATCGCGAAGTTTGAACGGCCCTATCTTCAAAGGCGAAGGCGACATGAATACATTTCAGGACAGGACCAAACAGGGCCCCAAAAGACAAGAGGACGGACATTCGAAGAAGCGCCGCTGCAGTCGAGTGTTTAGAGCGAGCATCCTTCACAAGCTTTGTTTGAGTTGAGCTCGATAAAAGAATTAGACAGGGGAAGTTTGTGCGGGAAATCTGATGAGACCTAGCGCTGAAATGCAAAAAAAAAGACATGATAGCCTGTGAACAGACACATTCATACGAAGAAGGTCACTAAAGATGAATGAAACTGCATTCAATATCGCTATGAGGGCAGTGACGTACGTGATTCATGACACGAGACCACGTCTAGAAAGAGATTGAGAAAGAGGTCTCGGTGACGAGCCGAAGCAAGAGAACTTACTCGTACTGGAGGCCAGGTACGTGGAAAAGACGCTGCCGCAGTTCAGCTTGAAGAGTGAGACGAGCCATTCGGAAATGTTGATTAGCATAAGACTGATAAAGCAGCGTGTCGAAGGAAGTTTGAAGCTAGATGGCGCCACGTAATACAGAACGAAAAAGCCTAAGCCTGTAAACAATGATTAGCGCCTAAGGGAGATGCCCAGTTCAACTTCAAGAGCGGGACGAATCTCTCACCAGGTTTGTTTAGGCTAAACCTCGATAAAAAAAATCCGTCTGAATGTGAAGAGCCCAAGTGAAGATTGAGCCCGATGAGAATTAGCGCTAAGATTAGTGGAAAGACGGCATGTTAGCTTCTGAACAGACGTGTTCATATGGACTCCTATCATCGCGAGCGGGGTGAATGAAACTATCTTTGAACAAGCTAGAATGCCACGTAGGACGATCCGTCCCACTGGACTGTAGTGTCGCAGTGACAAGGCGCTCCAAGATAACTCCCTCATGTTGAGGAGCCGCCGCAGTTCAACTCCAAGAGAGGGACGAATGCTTTGCCAGCTCTGTTTGGTCTAAAAAAAGTAGTCGCTGCTGTGAGAAATTTGAGGGAAGCACGAACTGGAAGGTTCGAATTAGGAACAAGTCTATTTCGATCCGCGGAAGGACGCTACGCTGATTCGACAGGCGCCTAGGATGGTAACGCTCAAGATCCCCTCTAGTGGGGGATGAAGATCCTTATCCAAGAGAATGTATTCGCCATTAGACCGTTATGGTTTCTAGAGTGTTTTTGACGTCGCAGCACCAAGTTCAGTTAAGTCCAGCAGTCAGTCGTCTCCCGCAGTGACGGGCGCAGCAGGAGAATATACCAGGCATTCTGTTTCGGAGATGGACTGACGCCAAGTTTCAGAACGTATAGAGCTTCGCTTAAGAGGCATGTCAAAGGACGTACTCGGATCGCTTATCTTGTAGACGCTTACATGGAATGCGTAGTCTGGTTGTGAAACCATGAGCGGCTTGTTGAACTCTAAACGGCTTGTCGGCGGTGTCAAGAGAAAAGTAAACTTTTTGCATCCACGGGTTCAGATCATCGTACGCCGCTGCCACGATCGTTGAGCGAGTGTGTCAAGGACGCCAACGACGACGTCAAGAGGACGTACAAACAGCGAACAAAGCGACCAAAGCTTGAAGAATGCAGGGTCCAGATACGATGCCGAATCGTTGCCGACGAGCCTTTCGCCGCTATCAACCACGATGAGCATCGTGAGCTCAGTGTTCTCATATTCATCAAGATCATCTACGTCGTCTTTCCATGTTAGCGACCGCGTTGCCCTCTTTATGGACAGCATCCTCGCGATAGGCGCCGGTCTTGGTCTTCGATTTGTAGTGGATCTCGTCAGCCACCACGACCTCAAGCTCACGGGAACCATTGTCGGCCTTTGGGAGGGCATCGTCCTGCTCCATTTCCTCCAAAAATTTCCGTATTCGTTCGACCCGTATGTCGGATATGGCGTGCGCCTTTTTGTGGACTTTTTAGTGACGGAGAGCGTGGCCCGGCTGGCGGTAGTGGTGATATGGACGGGGCTCGGGATGGTACTGGCGGACGTTACTCCGACGCTGTGGAAGGAGATGGGGATGCGCCGAAGATGGCATAACCTACGCAGGGAGCTCTACCTGCTCACCAGGTCGGTGCCCACTATGCCTCCATTGTTCACAAAGCCGCGCACGGTCCGCTTTTCACCTTCTCGGACAGCGTCAGTCGTCTCTTCAGCGTCCCGAGCGCCGTCGGTAGTAACAGAGTCTTCTGCTCCGCCGACCCGTCCCGCACGCACCCTTGCCGTCCCGCAGACACCCCGCATGCCCCGCCGGCCAGTACCAGGTTTTTACCCGCCAAGCGAGATCTCAGAAACGGACACAGAGCGTAGTGGCTCGGTCGTCATTCGCCCAGTTGCATTTTCCGATACAGACAGTCTTACAACGACCAACATTGGTACTGCGACTGGATTCACGCGCCATGACCGATTTGCGCGAACTCACATCGACGACGACATTAGCTATGCATCCACCTCTTCCACCTCCACCACCCCCCAACGCCCAGACCCCGTCGACCTCCCCGAGATCATCGTCCCAGAGGACCCCGCCACCCCGAGACAAGAAGTCGAGCTCCTCGAGGAAGAAGCACCCCCACCCGAACCAGAACCAGAACCGGAGGACAATGAACCCATGCCAAACTCTGCCGACATCCCCGACATCCCCAATCCACCAGACACCGGCGATCTCTTTGACCACGACTGGGAAACTGTCGAAAGAAGTGAAGCGGTCCCAGCCCAAATCTCCACTCCCCCTCCTCCTCCCCCGAAGGATGAAGAACCGCTGTATGCGTCTGCGGCCGAGTTTGGTGGACCCTCTTACATTGACGTGCAGCCTCCTTCATCGCTATTTGCCATTGACCAACCAGCGCTTTCACCATCGCCCCTACAACCGCTCGCTCTCGCTGTCGAACCTATTGAACGCGTGTCTACTCCCGAACCAAAACCAGTGCCCCCACCGGTCGTGGACAGTAACAGATCGGTTGTTGGTGATACTGCTGCGAGCAAAGCTGCATCTGTCGTTGGTGTACCCAGCAGGGCAGCGTCTGCTGTTGGTGCGCCTAGCAAAGCTGGCTCAGCCGTTGGTACTCCCAGTAAAGCAGGTTCGGCTGTCGGCGCTCCTAGCAGGGCAGCATCTGTTGTCGGTAAAGCAGAGTCGGAGATCGGTGCACCTAGTAAAGCACCATCTGCTTTCGGCGCACCAAGCAAGGCAGGGTCTGTGGTTGGGACACCCAGCAGAGCACGCTCAGTTGTCGGGGCTCCCAGTAAAGCCGGATCCGCTATTGGTGCGCCTAGCAAAGCTGGATCTGCTCTTGGCGCACCTAGCAAGCCAGGTTCTGTTGTCGGCACATCTAGCAAACCAGAGTCAGTCGTCGGTGCGTCGGGTAAACCAGAATCGGTGGTCGGCGCTTCCAGTAAACCAGGTTCCGTCGTTGGTGCTCCAAGTAAGCCAGCCTCTGTCTTCGGCGGTGTATTCAGCAGAGCGGCTTCTGTATTCGGTGGTGGTCATAGCAGAGCAGGATCTGTCGTGGGTGCTCCCAGTAAAGCAGGTTCCGCCGTTGGTGCCCCCAGTAAAGCTGGGTCGGTGGTTAGTGATGTCCACGCGCCTGAGTCTATCGCACCTGAAGAGGAGGCACCTACAACACTCGAACCTATCCCAGCTGCATGGGGCAAGGCAGCGTCGGTAGCGCCAACTGAACCGACTCCCTCTGAACTGCATTCCTCAACTGAGCCGGCACGCACGAAGACGGCTTGGTCTAGGGCTGGTTCGGTAGCGCCGACAGAACCGACGCCTTCGGAGCTGCACTTGGCGACGGAGCCAGCGTCAACGAAGACATGGTCAAAGGCAGGCTCGGTTGCACCAACAGAACCGACACCGTCTGAACTGCATTTCGCGACCGAACCCACCCGAGCGAGGAATCCGTGGACGAAGGCTGCTTCTGTTGCACCTACGGAGCCACCGCTTTCCGAAGTTAGCGAGCCAGTCTCTTCTAGGCCCCCGTATCAAGCGAGTTCTGTGGCCCCGACAGAGCCAACCTCTACCGAGTTGCATTTCGCTGGCGGATCAGCGCCCTACGCGGCTTCAGTTGCCCCTACGGAGCCTACACCATCCGAGTTGCACATCGCATCGGCTCCCAAGAATCCCTGGTCGAAAGCAGTCTCTGTGGCCCCTACAGAGCCGACTCCATCTGAGCTGCATCTTGCCACGGAGCCAGCTGCGGCGAAGGCGCTGCACAAAGCCGTCTCAGTCGCGCCGACAGAGCCTACGCCTACTGAGCTCCATTTCTCAACGGAGTCAGCTCGTCCTGACGCTTCCGTGGCACCGACAGAGCCTGCACCGTCTGAAGCGCCCGAGCCTGCACGCACGAGTATATCGAAAGCGTTCTCCATTGCCCCAACAGAGCCGACTCCCTCCGAGCTTCACGTCGCGACTGGCGACGCGACAACGACAATCGACACTGAGCATGCTGACGATGCGCCGCCCCCGCCGTACCCCGAGCTGTGGAGCGACCGCCAGCCTTCGCCGATTCCCTCTGCTGATAGCAGTATTAGTGTCCGCTCGGAGAGCTCCTCGGTGCTTCGCGATGCGATTGCGCATCAGCAGAAGCTCGTCAAGTATCTCAAGCAGCAGGCCGAGCTGGACGACGAGAAGTCTACGCCGGAGAAGGCCAAGGCGGTGCGGAGCAAGTTGGCGAAGATGGATGAGAGGGCTGAGCGCAAGTTTCTTGGTGGTGAGTTTTTTTTCTTCTCTGGGGGTGAGGAGGCTGATTTGGGTTTGTTTTTGAAGGCAGCAACAAGGAATCGTTGTCCAATGAGCTGGACGTGTCTTTGCTTACTGCGCCGAAGGCGGTGGAGGCGGTGGAGGGCCGTCTTGCGGCGCTGTTGTCTGTGAATATGGTGGAGAAGGTTGTGCTGGTGACGACGCCGAGGACGAATACCGCGAAAGGGCGGGGTGTGAAGACGAAGCTGTTGGCTTCCTTGAAGGAGTATGTCCTTCCTTCTCTTCCTCCTCTTCGATTAGGTGTTAACGTTCACTTTTTGTGTAGACACGGTTTCTCGACGACCGACGACCCGAATAACGGGCGTATATTACGGATAACGCTTCCTCCGAACTAACGAATGTGTATTGTTCAAGGCTCTATTTATGAATTACTACTATCCTCGTTAAATGCTATCCTGTTGTCTCTTATTTTTTTCCCTTTCTGTCTTTCTTTTTTTCTGTTATTCTTACTTACTTACTTTACCTGGGCTGCGGATTGGATTTCACACCACAGACTACCTATGATGTAACGTTGTACTTTGCCAAGGAATGATATCCTAGACGGTGATGATGATGATTATTATGGAGGGGGGAGTGATTAAGTCGAGTCGCGACCGGAGTAATGCCCGCCACTTCCCATGTTGCTACCCTTCATTCCTCTTCACCGTGATTTATACAGAACCGGGGCCTTGGCTCTGGATGAACTGTTTTTAGGAACTAACGTGCTGAAGAGGTATAAGCTCCGTCGCCCCCCGGAATTACATCTTGATTGATTTCTCGAACTTGCTTCAGATGCAATGGTCTACTTTTACTTCAAATAGTGGTGGTCAAGGTAGCACTTATTCGCCCATTATTGTAGCATTAATCGTCCCATTATTCCAGTATTTGGCAGAGGAAAACTTCATGCTCTGCCAAAACACTAGTCGATTAATGGTGTATTAATGGCTACCTTGACAGGGGGGTCAAGTTGAACACGAATAATGAAGCAAATAACGGTAGTTTGAGCTGCTCTAATGGTACCCTAACCATCTTCGTGTGCCAAGTTACAATCTCGGGACACCTTCAGGCCCAACGGTGTAAGGGTAGAGAATCCTCGACTCAATGGCTGTTCGTGAGTGGGGATGGGAGGTAAGAGCAAAAGAGGGAGCAACGGTGAACGGCATTGAAGCGTCGGAGTCTCAAATCTCGGCATACTATTAACGAGCAGCTGTTAAACAGAGAGCTAACAGCATAATGGGCTCTTGTAGTCCATTAATCCATGAAATCTCCTGAAAGCCAGTAGAGGGAGGTCAAGAAGTGAACTAATAATGCTACAATAATGGGTGGATAAGTGCTACCTTGACCACCACTAATCTCATGTCTTCGAACTCGGGAATAATTATCTACACCTCGTCCAGACCTTGAATCTTTGCCTGTTATCTGCACTGCAAGGTAAATTAGGGTGGTATGTCCAGGTTGTAGTTGAATGAAATTTAGATGCTCAGTGCTGCTTGCGCCACACAGGTAGGAAAAGAATTAACATGGTAAAAATGGCAACTGGTTGTTGTGCCGACCATATGGCCAACGTGGGGATCGAACCCAAGACCTCCGCGTTCCCCGTGGGTATTAGCACGGCGCTCTAACCAACTGAGCTAGTCGGCCGATATTCGAAGTGTGGCGCTCTTTTCCACGATCCAGCGACGATCCCGTACGCTTGTATCTCAAACCAGTCTCAAAACGTCAGTCTCCCACCGACCACCATGACTCAATACTGAGAACCCGGCACTGCATACAACGACGGCGACATCAAAGGTGGCTCTCTCTCTACTACACGACGTCCGACTCACGACGGCCAACCAACTAATCCTCGCGTGCCTCTGGAAGACCTGCGAGACGTTCGTCGACGCAGCGTACACCTTTATCAATAGCTCTGCACGGAAATGCGGCACCTGCCGTAAACAGCGCAACTTTCTCGAGAAGGGCTTTGTCCCTCTCAACCACGCGATTTTCGAACGCTCGGGTCTCAGTTCGTTGGAGCCGAGTGTGGTCGTGCCGTATCTTAAGCAAGCGCTACAGTGGCGTGTTCGAAAGGTAAGTTATAAGGATGCCAGTATGTACTTAGGGGACAGCTGATTAACCGCCGTGTTCTTTCTTCCTAGAGAGGTGGAACTCCCGCCGAGTTGAAATCGCTGGAGGTGTCTGTGTATTGCACGCCATTGAGCTACCCGAATGGCCCCTTTTTCCCCGTTGCTGGAGAGCCTTGTTTTTATAACGAGATCACACATGACCGACCTGGAGGATGTCTTGACTGTGCTTGAACTGTGAAGGACCAGATCTAAAGGTCACCGTGCTGGCTAATATGATGAGTGAATTATATTACATTACATGTGTCTCTCGAATCGAACTTGGTAGCTGTATCGTATAACTCGCCAGCTGAGACATTGTTTGGGTTCACGTTGCTGGGATTTAGTCCGTCGCTAATGTCGAGTTGCGACTACAATGAGGCTCGCCGCTTCAGATGTGGGCTTCTTTCTTCCTCAACACCGTCATTTAGAAGCGGGGCCTTGGCCTTGGATGAACTTTTTTTTCTGAGGAACTAACGGCACTGAATAGCTATATGATCAACTCTGTCGCTCCCCTCACGATTCCTGGCCACCATGTACATCGACTGAGCCGAGAGTAGAAAGCGAGGTCCTTGCTATCTGCACAAAGGTTGACTGGGAGCCTCCCTAGGAGTAGGGGATGTCTTAAATGTACATCACGGTTGAAGTGACCTTGTCACGCCGGTTGCGCCACACAGTAAAAAATCCATTATCGTTAGACAAAAGAACTAGTTTACTGCAATTTCAATGGACGCCAGGAAAAGATTTCAGGATCACAGCCATATGGCCAACATGGGCTTTGAACCCAAGACTTCCACTTTCCCAGTCCCTTTTAACAGGCGGTCTAATCGCCTGGGCTAGTCAGCCGATGTTCGAAGTGTGGCGTTCATTCCCACAGTCCGTCGTACGCATCCCTGGCCTATTTCCCTTGGCCGGACTCGCTTTTCTTTCAGCGTTCCTGACAGCAACTGGCCATGACCGAGCCGGCCTGCTGTTGTCTGGCTCATCGACCTGATTTCAGCACCCCTTGCATCTGGCCGTTCAAATGCATTGAAAAACAATCGCTGTCGGCATGGGTCTCGAATATTGATATAGGCGCTTGAGTTGTCAGAGTTGAAACATCGGCTCCGTTCTACATGTGTGAATACAGTACTAATCAAAGCTTGGCCTGTATGAAGCAACGAAGCATTCCACTAAATCGGCGGTGCATCGCGAATCCTGCCAAAATCATCGACTGTCAAGTGGCTGAAGACCTGAAAAGACTGTAGACATCTAGGCGCGCGTAGAGAAGTCATTCTTTATAGCTGACGTGAATATTCATTAGAGTAAATACTGTTGAAATAGACAGTGGGGTTCATCAGACCCAAGGTCAAAGCAGCTTGATTGCCCTCTCGATGACGGTAGGAGAGAGACAAACGGATGGGTGAAACCATCCGCTTGGGTACTACATAAGCATCATAATAGGGGCTAAACGAAGGACGACATCTCGGAATCCAACAAATACTGAAGAATCATCATATGCTACAAAAGGCCAAGGAAGGATGTCATTTCAAAGACCGAAAAGAGAAAGTAAGGAAAGAGATCAGTAAATTAAGCAATAAAAATCATAATCATCTCAATTCATCAAAGCCGCCCGTCGAAAGACTCGCAGGCAACGACCCCGCACAGCTATTCGCGCTGTCCTTATCCGCCGTAAGCGTAATAACCACCTCCCCGCCCACCTTGAACGTCTCGTAGAAATCAAAGTGGCAGCGCGACTCGGTCGGGACGCCGTTAACGGTGACGTTGGCGACGTACGCGGGCGTCCCGGGTGGGATGATTTCTTGAATAGAGTCCTTGGAGTAGTTGACGACGGTGACGGTGGTGCTCGCATTCAGATAGGCGTTGTGGATGGTATACTTGGGGACGAAGGGCGAGAGGATGAGGAGCTCGGTAGTGGAGGGGACGGGGTATAGCCCGAGAAGGTGGAATGTGAGGAGAGAGGCCATGGCGGCTTGGTCGTCGTTCCCTGGGAGACCAGCGGCAGCTAGAGCATTTGGACGTTAGTATGGGAAGAGGGGAGGAGAGAGGCCTCACTAATTCCGAAGTTTTGGAATACCACTTTGCGCACTTGGTCCACGGACAGAGCAGGTTGGTCTGCGTAATGATAGCCGATGGGCGTCTGGAATGAGGGCTCGTTTCCTGCGAGGTAGTATCCCGCCTATACTCGTGTGAGCAACCGAATGAAAAGGGTCTCCGGGCCCAACTTACATCGAAGAAATGGTGCAGACGATCAATGAATGTAGACTATATATTCATCTTTGTTAGTCTAAATCCCGAGATGAAGTGCATGACTTACGTTTCCGCCCATTAGCTCAACGAGATGCGCCGTATCATGAGGAGCGAACCAGCTGTACTCCCAGGACGAAGACTCATAGAAGCCATTGACATTGTCCTGCTCCAACGAACACGATCGAGAACCCACGTTGTTCGGAGAGCAGTTGATGGGGTCGGTGAACGCAAAGCTGCCGTTCATGAATCGCTTCTGCATGAATCCTTGGAACCCATCGCTGACGACTGAGGGATCCCAAACATTGCGGTACCAAAGGGATCGGTTGAAGTAGCGGTGTTCTTCGTCTTTCTTGTTCAAAAGCTTCGCGACCTGTCTGATAGCAAAGTCTTCAAACGCGTACTATACGGCTTTCGTCAGCCTCAGGCACGAGTGAAGGCGACGACTAACCTCGAGCGTCCTACTAGCCTCCCTTGTCTGTCTACCCGTACTCATCGTATCGAGCACCGCAAAGGGAACGTAGCCATATTGTCTGACATACACGATTACTGGAAATCACTAAGAGTATAAAAGGATGCTCACTGATAAACATTCACTTGTCTCCCTCGAGTATTCCATTCCGGCGGATTCAAATCGCCGTCAGCTAACAGCGCAGAGAACATTTCCTCCAAATCAATACCCAGGGCCTTTGCTTCGCGATGATAGGCCAAAGCAAAGTGGGCTACGATGTTGTCTCCGCTTGAGCCTGGGTAGAGTTGAGAGGGAGCATAATTTGAGACGAGACTGTCATACCGCCCTGTGTATACCCCGGAACGTTGTTCGTGCGACATTCTGGCATCCAGCCGAGTTTGCGCCAGCCGTCGATATAAGCATCAACGATCTGGGCATACTCAACTGGAGAATGGAGGCTCATCAATGGGAAGAAGGTCCTGAACTGTAAAGCTTGAGTTAGCGTCCGTGTTTGATGTAAAACGAATACAGCTCACAGTGTCCCAGCTTGCATGCAGGTCAGTCACTTGGTTTACTAATGTGAAAAGCACAAAACCTACCTGCAGTACAGCGAATCGAAATAGTAAGCCGTTGTATTTGCGAATTCGCCCTGTGTTTCTCCTGTGGCATTGTTCTGAATGGCTTCAGTGAACAAGTAACATGAACGGTGACGGCGCACGTACCGGAGTCAACGAAGCACGGTATAACGACGAATACAACATCTCCGTAATATTCTGCGGGGTATTCGGGATGTCAATCTCGACTTTCTTCAACCGTTCGTTCCACAGATCCACAGCATTCCCCAAGACCTCGTCAAAGGTAGCGTTCCCGACCTCCTCTTCAGCGTTCGCGCATGCTTGGTCCGCAGACTTGAATGACACTCCAACGCGGAAAGTGAGAGACTCGGGGTTGTCCGCGAAGGAAAAGAGTGCGCCAGATTGGTATATCGCGCCACCGATGAGATTCAGTGATTGATTAAGGTGAGTTTGTCCTAATCCTTTCGCGTCGAGGCCATAGCTATGTAACGTGAAGTCAGTTTCTACTTCGACGTCTTTCGGAATAACTCACTCGTCAGCTCTCCAGATACCATACTCATCGAGCTTTTGCTTTCCGCCATCGAGAACGTCGTAACACGCAAAAACCTGATAATGGAAGCTCGAGGGCCCAAAACTAATGGGGAGGAGGGGGTGTGAATCAATGAAACGGAGTGCATGGCCAAAGTACTAACCTCGGACCGAAATGACCTCCAATCTTAATGCGGCCCTTCTCTGGCTCGATGTCCATGAAGCCACCAGCAAAGGTGCCCGCATTATCTCCGGCCATGTCGATGACGAAATACGGCTTCGATCCCGCGGGGAAGGTGAAGCGCTCCAGCCCCGCCCTTCGCGTCGCAGTCGCTTCCATCTGCAGGTCGTTGTCCAGTGTGAGGGAGAAGTATCCCGGGGACGCGACTAACACATCACAATGAGACTCTACTAAAACTCTAAAAAAGCGGAATAGATTACCATCCGTATTATTCTTCCTATGGCGCAGCCGTTTAGCGAAATGCGTGATGCACGTATCGAAGCCATCCGGGCATAGAAGAGGCATGATTTCAAAGTTTCCATACGATCCTAAGTAGAGAGCCACTTGGTCAGATCGAGAGGGTTCTAAACGCGTAAGTGGTGATTCCTTGCCAGAAGCACCCGTCCCGCTGTCGTGAAGCGGACTGAAACCCTTGATTTGCTCATTGGGGTCAGTGATATAACCTAAAAAAATTTGATCCATTAGTGAACGCCAGCGGGTGAGGCGTGGGAGTCGGTACCAGCAGGAGCGTATCCGGTCATGTCGGTGGAGAACTTGGCCTGTACACCGCAGTGTCAGAGCCAATGAAGAGCATGCTTGAATATTAAGACGACGTACCATACCAAAGGGAATCGAGGCTCCGGGGCTAGATTACATGAATGAAAAAGTCAATACGGCAAAGCTCATGAAATGGTTACCATACGTCTCCTTCATTGTCTGCAAGGCGCGTGTAAATGATTGAATTACAGACGAAAGAGCAAAATTCTACCTGTGCCGATGAAGGGGTTAACGAAAGACGCGTAGTTGGGATTGCTAGTCGGCGAATCGATAGCATTCTGAATCGCCTGAGAAATCTTAGCCTGGACGTCGGGCGACGGCTGAGCCACCGCTAGCCTGGCAAGCAAGCCCAAGGGCAAGAAGAAAAGCATGGTGCTTGAGCCTTGTTACGACCATCCTGGAGGCCTTATAAGAACTTCTTGGCAGGTTGCTCGGGTTTCTCCTCTGTGTCCGCGTCTGCCCACTTCTCTTCGTTTACGGCCGCTCGCGTTGCCTTTCGAGTCTTCTTCGGCTACTCTTGCTCCTCCTTCCCCTCCTTCTCCGATTCCAAGTTGACGTAGTCTTCTATTCTGAGGTTCAACGCATCGTCGATGCTGCAATGAGAGATGACCCTGCATATGGCTACACGGATAGGATAGAGCCATCGTCGCCCAGAAGACCATGCCTGGCAAGACCCCTACACATTTCCTCGCTCGCTTCCAAGCGCCCCCGCGCGTGCTGAAGCCCGTTACAGAGAGCCCCGTGCCAGAGAATCAAGCCTGGGCGAATATTCCGGTTTTCTTTTTAACGTCAAAGCTGCGTCCAGACTCCAGAGCACACGTCTCACAGTCAGGTGCAGGCATATCTGGGGTGGTTCTAGGAGGAAGTGAGTACTAACGCACAGGTCGCTATACCATTACTACACTGGGCTTCGTAACACATGGCGGTCGTGTGACCACTTCCATTATTGGAAGCAAACACGATGCTCTGCTCCAGAGCCTAGCAGTTAGTCCGTACGTTTCAAAGCCTCACGGAGAAATCTCAGGGTTCCTGGCCAGAATGTTGAAGGATGCAATATGTACCGCCTTGGAAGGTGGTCAGATGAAGTCCAAGCGCGCAGAACAAAGAAGGGACAGAACCTCCGCGGCAGACTGTCCAAACGTTCAGCTCTGGCGTTCTCAGGCGAAAGGCGCTTGAAGCAGAAGAAGCAGGCCAGGAATATTAAACGTCACGTCATTACGAATCATACATGAGACCGATCTTAGCTACATGTAAGGGCGTGTTCTCTCATTATCTTGATTGCAGACCGGTGCTGGCTCACAGCTAGCACGATGAAGCAATGCCAGATAGAATGGGAACCTACGTTGGGAAGATCAGTCGAGAAAAAATATGCAACCAAAACAGCACACGTACCAACACCGATAGTATCCAGGCGTTTACACCATTTATCAGAAAGGAATCGTTCGGGGGCATGAGACGCGTAGAATACAAGTCCAGCAATGTACGAGATTAACGAGGGTATGACGGGAGCTATACATAACAGATGAGTATATAGCATGGCAAGTTTAATGCTCGTGCTCACAAATGAACTGCAATGTCTGGACGGGGGATTGCAGATAGGCGAGCGTGAAAAGCGGCGCAAGTGACGAGAAAGCAAGAGTCAAGAAGAAGACTATGCGCCATCCCTACGGAGATTTGTCAGAATGACCTCGACGACGGAACACCTAAATAACGCACCCTATTCTCATATTGGTTGAACCAGTCCATGAAAGGGAAGATGTTGCCCGCCACGCCCGTCGCCAAGCAAAGCGACAAGAAAGCATTACCCAAGTTTGGGTGACATTGGAATCCGTAATATACCACTGTTCCAACACTTGCACTGATTAACCTGTGGTTCGCCGTGAGCAGATATCTAGAATCGCATCAAAGAACACACCATCCAATACCGACATAGTCGACACGTGCACAGAACTCCATGCTACCATGATGAGCGCAACCGGCCATGGTGTGATAGACCGTGCTACATCCTAAACAGAGGAGAGCGAAGACCATA
Organism: Hymenopellis raphanipes; assembly: GCA_036872995.1. NCBI lineage: Eukaryota > Fungi > Basidiomycota > Agaricomycetes > Agaricales > Physalacriaceae > Hymenopellis > Hymenopellis raphanipes. The sequence continues at coordinate 65,430 of JAYMDG010000027.1, forward strand.
AACAGGCGTTCTGGGGTATCGATATAACCAGTGGTTTGGAAGTTGAAAAAGGGTATGGAATGTATACCCCATAGAAGGAAGGGTATCAAGTGTGTATGAATGTTCACTGGCGTTGTGTGAGGACTGATACAAACATAAGCGAAGGAAAACATACAAGTCTCATTATGGAGAGCAAACAAAGACAATATAATAAGAGGCCATCTTTCTATGGGTATAAATCTAGAGTAGTTAGGATTTAACTTCGCTTCAAGATTCTAACGTAGAAGGAATACTCGCCTATAACCTTGCGTGACGAAAGGGTTGTTGCGCCATTTTTCGGGTAGGTCACCGTACTGAATCAAGCGACATCCTTGGAAAGAATGCTTGATGGCTTTCGCCACCTCCATTGCCGCTTTCTCGATAATCTCTTCTCCTTCCTGAATATGTGGCGCGGAGTGGAGCATATCCGAAACCAACTCGGAGGAAAGGATGGAGTCCAAGAAACCTGCGAGTTTTGAGCTCAACGCAGAGGCCGCTATATCGAACCCAGACGGAGAGTCGCTCGAGGTGAGGTGGGAGTGCAAGCGCTGTAAATGATCTAAGAGTTGAGGGACATAGTCGATGGGTCTATCGAAGTCTAAATCATGAAACCGAGTGCGTATAACCTCAAGCTTGGCACGCATTTCCGAGAGATTAAAGTCTAAGAGATGCATGTCCGGGATATCCGGAAGGTGAGAGCGCATATCCGGTAGATGGGAGCGCATGTCTTGGATTGACGGCACGTCGGGCAGGTCAGGTAGACGAGCCTTGAAGTTCTCGACGGAGAAATCGGGAAGATGTGACGACACGTCAGCGCGAATGGATTCAAGAAGCTCCAGCGTGTCTGAAACCCATTTGTTGGCATCCTCCATCGCCACCTCTCCTTTTACTTTCCAGGACTCGAAATCTGGGGATTCCATCTGCGATATTTTCTGTTCAACCTCTGCCAAGTAAGACAACACGAGGAAACGCAGCGAAGCCAGCGCCTGAGTTGGGGACGAGTGCGATAGATCCAATGCCTCGAGAGAATAGGGCAGGGGTCTGCACGCAGCAATGCGGGAACCATGGGCGACCTGGGGCGCGGATGGCGAGCGCTGTCTTCGTTGTCTGAGCTCTGAAGACGACAAGGACGTGGCCATGGTTGTGATGGTGGTGAGAGGTAAAGAACGTGTGGGGTATGACACCGGCGGTGTCTAGCAGCGACGACGGAAGATTCAGCTTGGACAGCGTCCAGCTAAATTTGAAATCGGACCAAAATCCGAAGCCGACCGGCAGGCGTCTAATTTAGCACAGCCACGTCTTGGAAACTTTTGTACTGCATCCACGAAAAGGTCAGGATGAGTCAACTAAACCGTCCATCTCTTTCTTACTCATGTCAGGCTTAACAATGACTTGTAGCCTTACTTATAAGCTGCTGTTGCGTTCCTCGACCCCTGCGAAATCAGGAGTCACTGTCCCATGTCTTTCGGAACTCCCCGTTTATTTATCGCGGGTTTGGGCAACGCGCCGTACCCCTCCACTCGCCATAGGTCCGATTCATCTCATTGTACACGCACGTTCGTCTCACACGTTCCAACAGCGTCGGCCATCTCATAGTAGACGCATTAGCCTCGCGTTTAGGCATAAATCTCTCTCGAAACCGCAACGGGATATCAGGTGAAGGATATGTTACGGTCGGCAAAACACCAGTATCTATCACGTTGTTCAAGTCCCGTAGGGTTCATTTTCTACATCGTCGTTCATCACTTATATCCTTGCAGGAGAATTAATGAACATTTCCGGGCGCTCTGTCGTAAACGCCTTCCGCCAAACTGGGTGTCCCCCCGCTGCCATGCTCGTCATCGCGGATTCGCTCTCCCACAAACCCATGAAGCTTTCTGTCCGTCTTGGCGGTTCAGCTAACGGCCACAACGGTATCAAGAGCGTTATCACCGCTCTTGGTAATCAACTCGACTTTTGGCGCTTCAGAGCAGGGGTAGGACGTGAGGGCAACGGGGATCCATCTGATTACGTTCTTGACCATTTACCTCCTCAAGAAATTGCATTTTGGAAACAGGAGGGACTTGAGCAGGTCCTCAAGGAGATTGAAAAGATTGCCAAGCAGCAGGTGGCGCAGTGAAGACAGTCGGGACACAAAAGTATCTGATGCTGATATAATATTTGTAGCATAGCTGATTTATGTTTTTCATCGCAATTTTAGAAATGATGTTGTGCGTATACGCGTTAACTTTCAATATTTCATAATTACTGTCTCTACTAGCTGTTGACTGACTTGCTTTTGGACTCGGTCACGTTTTCTTCGATCACAGAAGCACAGAAGCATTCTGAGCGCGTATAAAATGGCGTACATGGTCTTGCTTCTTACCCAATACCCCCATCATGACCTTCAAGCGAGCACTGGCAGGAGCCGCCTTTATTGGCATCGCCGTGGCTGCTTCGGTCGACCCAGCTGTCCTCGACGCCTGCGCAGGCTACACCCTCCATAATCCTCATACCAAAGGTTCAGTCTTCAAAGCAGATCTCGCCTTGGCTGGAAATTGCGCTGTCTTTGGACCAGACATTGACCGGCTATCGCTTACTGTCGAATACGAAACTGGTCAGCACATAGCGTTTTCTACTGATTCCCGCCTTTTGCTGAACACCGCCTAGACACTCGGATACACCTCAAGATCAAAGACGCCGCCAAGGATCGCTACGAGGTCCCAGAATCTGTCCTTCCTCGTCCCAGTGCAAGCGGTCACGCCTCTGCGAAAACTGCTGCCATCCAATTCAACTACACCGCCAATCCTTTCTCATTCACCATCTATCGCACCTCCACCTCCGAGGTCCTCTTCTCCACCGCCAGATTCCCCCTCATCTTTGAGGACCAGTATATTCGCGTCAAAACATCCCTGCCTCCTAACCCCAACATTTATGGACTAGGCGAGCATACAGATCCGTTCAGGCTGCCCCCATCCAACACGGTCCGTACATTGTGGTCCCGCGACGCATACGGCACTCCGAGAGGGACTAACTTATACGGCAACCACCCCGTTTACTTTGAGCATCGCACAACGGGCACACATGGCGTCTTCCTGCTCAGTTCCAACGGAATGGACGTTAAATTGACCGAAACCCGCAAACACGGCGCAACTCTAGAGTACAACGTGATCGGTGGTATTGTTGACTTTTACTTCCTTGCCGGAAGCGAAACGAGTCCTATCGAGGTGGCCAAACAATACGCCCAGGTTGTGGGGCTGCCCGCCGAGGCCCCGTACTGGTCTTTCGGATTCCATCAATGTCGTTTTGGTTATCAAAGTACGTCAATTGCCGTTCAAACTTGTACTCGCTCATAGTCCTTTAGACTTTGTGGACGTTGCGAATGTCGTTAGCGAATATGCTAGAGCGATGATTCCGCTCGAGACGATGTGGACAGATATTGATTACATGTACCAACGACGAATCTTCACTGTCGATCCGCAATACTTTCCTATGGACAGGATGCGCGAACTTGTGGATCATTTGCACCGACATAATCAACGCTACGGTCAGTTCTAATAGCTGAATGCGTAATGGTGTAACTTAATCCGTGGTCGTGCTAGTCGTCATGACAGATCCAGCTGTGGCATCCGTGGATGATGGATCCAAGTCCTACGGCTCATACGAAAGGGGGACGGCTATGGACATATGGCTCAAGTCACCCGACGGGTCTTATTACCGTGGAGTTGTCTGGCCAGGTGTGACTGTATACCCCGGTAAGCCACGCAGATGTTCTTGCAAGACAGATTAATGATGGTTCTTCTCTTTAGACTGGTTCCATTCCAACATCCAAGCGTGCGTACAGTGATATTTTCATCCAATATGAAAACGCTTAACCTTACTACAGGTATTGGAATAACGAATTCGCCATGTTCTACAGCCCCGAACAAGGACTCGACATTGATGGAGCCTGGATTGATATGAACGAACCTTCGAATGTCAGCATTTTGATTCTCCGGGCGTTCTTTGGTGTTGATCTATATGCTTCTAGTTCTGCAATCTGCCATGTAACGATCCATATCAACAAGCCAAAGAGCAAGGGTTACCGCCTGGGCGAGCATCGTCACCGCCGCCTCATAACACACCAATCTTCGTCAACTCACAAAAGAAGCGCGACCCACAATACGCAATTAACAATGCTGCCGGAGCACTCTCAAGTAAGACTGCCCCGGTAAGCCTACCAACTCTTTGAATGCTTCGTGTCTTACATGATTTTAGACGAATATCAAACATGAGAACGGACTGTTCGAATACGACACCCATAATTTATACGGCACAATGATGTCAACTGCGACTCGCACGGCCCTTCTGAACCGTCGACCCGGCCTGCGTACCTTTGTTATCACCCGCTCGTCCTTCCCCGGCGCGGGGACCAAAACGGGGAAATGGTTAGGTGACAATCTCAGTCGGTGGGACCATTACCGCTTCAGTATTGCCGGGATACTGGGTATGGCCTCGATCTACCAAATACCGATGGTTGGTTCCGACATCTGTGGGTTTGGAGAGGATACGACGGAGAAGCTCTGTGCCCGCTGGGCCATGCTTGGTGCTTTCTATCCCTTCATGAGAAACGTAAGCCTTGCGCTTGTACCTTCACGTCCTCGGTACTCAACGCGATATAGCACAACATTGATTCAGCTAGCGGTCAAGAGTTCTACCGATGGCCTCTAGTCACAGAAGCAGCGCGTAACGTTCTCGATATTCGCTATCGGCTTTTGGATTACATCTATACCGCCTTCCACCAAGCCAGTGTTGATGGGACACCCGTACTACAACCGTTGTGGTTCCAATACCCCCGTGACACCAACACGTACGCAATTGACCTCCAATTCTTCTATGGAGATGCTATCCTGGTGTCGCCTGTCACAGATGATAACTCTATGTCGGTCACCATCTACTTGCCCGATGACACTTTCTACGATTTCGCAACCCTCATGCCCGTCACTGGCCGCGGCGAGCGAACGACTCTCAACAATGTTGATTTCACGCACATACCCCTTCACATCCGTGGTGGTTGCATCGTACCGCTACGTGTTAAGTCGGCGATGACGACAACAGAGTTGCGAAAACAAGATTTTGAGGTTGTTGTCGCCATCGGGAAAGATGGTAGCGCTCGGGGAAGCTTGTATCTCGATGACGGTCTGTCCTTGGTCCAAGACAGGACATCCTGGATCACCTTTACCTACGCCCGCAATACGGTTTCCGTCGGCGGCTCATTCCACTATTCGACGAACGCACGGCTAAATGTAAGAACCAGTCCCACGGTGCTTAAGATCCCAAGATTACACACGACAAACAGTACGTTGTTGCGTAATACGTAGGGTACAAGCGATGTGGGGGTGGTAAGAGTAAGATACCGAATAATGTACAGACGAGGGGTTTATATAGTACAGCATAATATCAAATAGTCCGGAGAGAGTAAAAGAGGAAAGAGCGAGTGATACCACGAAAGGATAGTATGAGTAGTTTCCGAAAAAGGAAGGACAAGGAGGATCCGTTACACCCGCCGCCTCCAGATTAGCGCCACAGCTAATCTTTAATCGCGAAGAGCATCATCAAGTCCCGAGTCGGAATCGGTGACCATGCCTTCATCTTCTTCATCTCCATCAGAGTCATGGTGGGAAGGTGGTGCCGGAGGCGCGGACATAGGACGAGGGGGCGTGTTTTTTGACGAAGAGCCCCGTGTCGAGGAGCTAGGAAGTGCTAGCGGGGCATCGGCCGGTCCGCTGACTGGGAAGATAGGCGGTGGTACAGACGAGGTACCTACATCAGGTGCCTGAGCCGTCTGTCCCACCGGACAGTCCAGAGCATAACGCGGCGGTTGGGACGAGGTGCCTACATCAGGTACCTGAATCGTCGGCCCCACCGGATAGCCTAGGGCGTAACGTCGACGGCGTTCTTTATACGCGTCCCGATCGAAAGTGATCTTCCGCGGCACTTTGGAAATGCTCGCTGGTAGGCGTGAAGGTGGAGCATGCGGTACCTCGTCCCATCGACGAGGTAGTCCGTTCACCTGCACCTCGAGTGCGAATCGCCACAAGGCCTCGTGCGCCATGTCCCGAATGTGCGGAGTGAGTTTATTGGGTTTCTCCACAACCGCGGTGAGAAAGCGGATGCCCCAGGGTTGGGCAAAGTACAACAAGTCGACGGAAATGCCACGCACAGCCAACTCGCGTGCGAAATCAATCAACGTTGCATTGTGAAGAGTGTTCGCATCAAGCGGGAAATAATTCACCTTAGCTGCAAGTATGAGCTGGTGTTGCGCGCGGATATCGTCATAGAGAGGTGGGTAAGAGACAAGGAACGCGAGATGGACACGGGCAGTGTCACAAGATACTTTGTGGCGTACCTCGTTCCCACTGGGCATGAGTTGATGATCCAGAAATGCGCCAAAGAAAGAGTGGGGGTCGATGTGATCTTCGCAGAAGAGAACACCGTCCAAAGCATTAGAATTGCCGTGAACGAGGGCATGTTTTACATAAACGCGGAAGTCGGCGTCGTTTCCTTTCGGAGTGGCTCGGGCGCTGTATGGCGCGGCAGGACAAGGCGGCAGATTCACGCCACCAGGTCCATCCCCAGGTAGGGGCTCGAAAACGAGTTCTTTAACCCAGTCTACCTGGTGCTTGTTTTGTCGGACAAGCCTTCCGATACGTTGGAGACCGGGGCACGTAGCCTTTTGGTCGCCTCGCATGAGTCGGGATTGATGTTCCAGAGAGCCGAGGACTTCGATCGTGTATTTCGAAGTAATCATGGCATTGTATAGCCGATGGTAAGCCGGGAAATCCCCAGCTTCGCGCGCGTAGTCAAGGACAAAGTCACCCGTGAACTTGCTGGCCATACGGCGCATCCTCTCTGCTTGGGTACCCTCCAGAGTACCATCAAGGATGGGAAAAGTCAACATCCGTGCTGGTTCAAGAGGGGCAAGGAGGCCAAAGGACACATTGATGTCGTTCCGGACAAGGATGCCGGCAGATGGGTGTGGAGTGTCGCGAGCACGTTTGCTCTTGGGTTTGTTGCGCGGCTGTGATGCAGGACCACGACTGTGCTCCTTTCGTGGCGGAGCAGAGAGAAGACTCCCTCGTTGGGGACGAGCACCATTCGACCGTTGGATAGGTGCGGAATCGTCAGAGTCAATATCTGGGAGAGGGATGAACTCCATATCAGGAGTAAAAACAAGCTTCTTACCCATATGTGTAGGGTGTCCATGTGCAGGACCACGCGGGCGTGAAGATCCCGGTGAAGAAATATGCGCGGGCTCTTGTAGCGGCGCGCGTCGCGATTTAACTGGGAATGGACCAGAGACAATAGGGTAGTCCCGAGGTGGGTCTCGAAAGAAGTCGCGCCCAGCGCGTGGCAGACCGTCGTCAATGCCGCGCGGGTGTGGACGTCCCTGGTATCGGTTAGGACGCAATCCAGGTGGGCTCGGCTGACGCCTAAGGCCGGGTGGTCGAGGCGGGGATGACCATAGACGCTTGACCTGCTCAGCGGGTGCGTTCGAGGCAGGCAAGCCATTATACATGTTTGAAACCGCGCGTTGTGGGGGCGGGACACCATAGTCGTGATAAAAGTGAGAAAAATTGCGGTCTGCAGGAACAGGAGGAGCCATATGCACTCTCTCCCCCCAAAAAGCAGACGAGTCGGAATGAGACTGGCGGTGTGTACCAGACACGTCGGCCATTTCGACGTCCTCCGTGTATCGAGGCGCCGGTGTAGGAGACACAGGGTAGTAGGTTGGGTAGGGGTAGGAAGCGTTGTAGGACATATTGACGGGTGAAAGCAGTAGAATTGGGGTGCCCAACACCGGCCATCGTCGCCCAGCTTATATGGACGCGATGTGGTAGGGTCCCAGTTGGACGCCTACCAAACACGGTCAAGACGAGCTCCTTCCTAATTAGGCAGGAGGACCTTCTTTCTTTTCAACCACGTCGTTTCCGACCTTTAGATTTTGCTTCCGTCTCTCTCGATAAGCGCTGCGGGTCCGAAACACCCTGCAGCTCAAGATAACGGTCCAAGGCTGCCCAGTTCTTGGCTTTGGACGCGGGCTCCAGCGTTCGGTCGCCGTCATCCCAATGAACAGTCAAGAAAAGCTTTCCACGGTGCCATTCGTGGTCCACAATCTCAACAATGACTTGTTCATCGTCGTCTGGAGCACCAAAGTCGTAGGGTTCAGGTTTAGCGCGGTCGGGGAATATGACAGCGTCGCTTTCCAGGTACGGTCTCAGCAAGCTGACATGGAACGTATCATGTATACGCCGTTCCTGCAGCTGCTCAGGCAAGTCAAGTTTGTAAACTGACTTGTCCTGATTGGCCTCTAGGATAGCGTAGGGTCCGATATACTTCGGAGCGAGCTTACGCGCTCTCGACTTGGGTATGTTCAAATTTTTGGTGGATAGATAAACTTTTGAACCCTCTTTGATAGCGGGTTCCTGTCGCCGCCGTCTATTGGAATAGTGCGTTTGAAAAACCCGTGCGGCAATGATAGCGTCGTGAGCATCGTAGAGATGATGCATCGCCTGAGTTGCGAAGGATTTGACACCCGGAGGTGCATCCGTATCATGGCGTACTTCCCGCATCATTGCGGGAATATAGCCATAGGTGAGCTCAAATGGCGCATAACCCGTTGTATCGCTAACACTGGAATTGATAGCGAACTCTACGGCGGGACACTTTCCCAGCCAATCGCCTTGGTCAGGGCGGATACTAGCGCGAAATATTTGCGCCACCGAACGATTGGTTCGCTCGGTAAGTCCGTCGGTTTGTGGATGGTACGACGTTGACATGAGTAATTTAGTACCAAGCAAGCGGTGAAGTTCACGCCACCACGCCGCGATGAACTTTGAATCACGGTCCGAGACGATGGATTCGGGTAAGCCATGCAGGCGGACAATCTCACGCAGGTAGATTCGCGAGAGATCTGTCGCCGTGTTTGTTGTATGCACCGGGATTAAGTGCACTTGAGAGGTAAGCCGGCAAACAACAACCCATAGGTAATTGTAACCGTTTACTTCAGGAAAAGGTCCGATGAAGTCCATACCAATGGACTGCCACGGCCGCGTGGGTATAGGAAGCGGGTGTAGCTTCCCAGAAGGTGATTGGTAGTTTCCTTTTGACGTATGACAGTGCTGACACGTTTTACAGAACTCTTCGGCCATACCAAAGATCTTTGGCCACCAGAACGACCGCCGAATGTAATTCGCGGTTCGTTGGGCGCCAAAGTGTCCAACGATAGTGTGTCCGGATTCAAGGATCAAGCCACGAAGTGATCGTTTCCCCTTCGGAGATCTCGGTATGCACAGAACCTTCTCGCCAGAGAGGTTTGTCGTCCAAATCAATTGATCCTCACTCACAGTGAACCTAGGATGATCTTCCGGTGCTTTCAAGACCTTGGAGAAGAGCGGGTCTTCCCCATAATTGGCCTTTACTTCAGCGAGGAACGCCACGTCATGTTCGCCGATGTGTTGGGCGAGTTCGGGTTCACGAGAGGCTGACTCTCCAACTGTGGGGTTAAAGGTAGGTGCTTCTTCCTCAACCACAGTTGATTTGGACTGAAGCTTCTGTCTAGCTTCTTCCATCTCGGCAGCCTCAATATCACGCTCTTCACGTTGCTCGCGGATATTCTTGAGGCGCTGCGACTCGCGCTGAACGCACATGCGCTCATACTCGTCGAGCCGGCCAAGCGGTAGGTCGTCACCACTCTTGTCCAAACGGACGTCGGCGTTGACATACTCAGAGACGTCGTGTACGTCCGCGGGAGTATCGCTCTCGTAATAACGTGAGAGCGCATCTGCGACCTTATTGTTGACACCTTTCACATAGGTGATATCAAAATCAAAACGCGCGAGATATTCCATCCAGCGCATTTGGCGTGCAGACAAACGCCGTTGAGTTTTGAAAAACTCGAGAGCTTTATGGTCAGTTACCACGTGTATTCGGTAGCCGACCAATTCATCTTCCCATTTTAACAGGGCTTCCAGCATAGCGAGCGTCTCGGTCTCGAAGACGCGGTAGTTCCGCTGGGTGTCGGAGAATTTCTTCGACATAAATCCAGCTGGACGACATGTTTGCCAAGTAGGCCCTTGACCGTACATGGCACCAACACCGGTAAGCGAAGCATCACATATAACCCAGATGGGCTCGTCGATTTTCGCGTTAATGGGTTTCAAGATTGGCGTACGACATGCTAAGTCCTTTATGTGTTGGAAGCATGAATCGTGGAGCGGGCGCCAGAAGAATGGTTGGCCGTTTTTGGTCATCTCTGAGAGCGGCGTTGTATACGCGGTCACGTCAGGCAAGTAATGCGCAACATAATTCACGACTCCCAGAAATTTCTGAATGTCGTTGTAGTCACGCGGCGTGCGCCACTCGCGGATGGCTGAGAGCTTGTCGGTATCTGCGTGGATACCATCATCGTCAATGATGTGTCCAAGGCAGTCCACTTTCTCGGCATATAGCTGAACCTTCGTTCTCTTCAGGTACAGTTGGTTTTCTTTGAGCTTATCAAAGACAATTTTGAGATGACGCTCGTGTTCTCCGATAGAGTTACTGAACACGAAGATGTCGTCAAGATATACATGGACAAAACGCCCAAGATACTCTTGGAATATCACGGTCATCAACCGCTGGAACGTCGAAGGTGCGTTACAATCACCTTGCTGCATGACGTTGCTGGTGTATGTTCCGAAGATGGTGGAGAACGCCGTTTTCCAAACGTCTTCTTCCACGATCCGTACCTGTTCATATGCGTTTGACACGAAACACGCGGCACGCCTGACTATTGGGAATCGACGAGCAGTCTACCTGATAGCCTTTGGCGCACATCTACACTTTTCACCACCGACGCTACTGTCTGGACCGAGCAGTACGCGTCACCATCCTTATCATCCCGCCCATCGGTGATATCTCTGCATCACTGATTCCGAAAACACTGCGCCCACTGCTGGTGCAGGAGTGACTACCCGTGAGGTTGAAGTCTTCCTGCACCGGCCCCTCATCATTCATCCCTATTCCCCGTTGCGTGCATCGACATCCGCCCACTTCTTTCTGTAGCAGCATAGTTTTTAACCTGCTGATGCCATCATATCTTCCGGGCCGGTTCCCCACGCATTGCCGACACCACTCCTACGCATCTCTGCGATTTGGCGCCCGACGTACCATTCCGGGCCTACGCGCGTCTCTAACGGGGACGCCTTGGAGCTTTGATCTTGCCAGGTAGCGGCGGTCTTGGATGCGGATTACTCGCTGTTTGGCCGATCGACTGTTGGACTTTGATGGATTTCCTTCTTCCGAGGGTCTTCGTCCCTCCCATTCACTTTCTACATGCACATATACTACTAAATGTTTGTTCTTCATCTTGAATGTAGACCATGGGGCATGGTCTGGTAGGGGAGAGTGTAAGGGTTCTGCCTGATAAGGCCGTGCTTTAGATACCCGGGTCTCTAGTTCTTATCCACCCACCGTCACCATAGCCTTAGTTGTCCCTACGTCTGCGTCTTTTCTCGAATAGAAGGAGTTCATACGCACTTGGGATTGAGGCAAGGTGCACCGGGTGATAGTTACTCACGGATTACTGGTTGATACCCCAGGATCCGTTACACTAAAGCAGTTGCGAATACTAGGCATCGATTCAAAGCCAACACGGGTCGAATGTGATGGACATGGCGTGGAGTACAGCTATGATCCTCAATCAAAGTCTTTGCTTGTCTTGGTGGATAAAGCGTTGACAGGCGGGTTTTCGGTTACTCTGTCAGACTGAAAGTCAGTATCTACTGTAACAACACACTGTACAAATTATCCCAACTTCTATGTACCATACAGTAATCCTATCATAATCCATCAGCGCAATCGTCACTGGCTCTGTGAGTGCATGCCAACTGTGTACTGCTTGAGGTCTGAGTAAGCAAATATGACATGTGCTGTGGCATTCTGATCCGCGGAACGTGTGGCGACTCAGGACTTGCGTTACGCGTCGACGGTCGAACGACTTACGAACTAAGATCTTCCTCGATAACTCCAGAATTGGCCAGGATGAGTTATCCTGACACTTAATTGTCCCTCTCGCGAGATGGTGCGACAAATCTCCTTTGTAGCTGGCTCTGTTCTTTGTGCCGAAAATTACTTTAATCTCTACATCCTGCCAACAACGATATGTCGCCTCTTGGGGAAATGCTCTCGTTCGGACGCCCTCACACTCGGTTCGCCTTGTTCGGCGTTGGCTTTGCGTTCATTACACTTTGGAGTCCTTACTCGCCTTTATACGAAGTGTCGTTCACAGCGTATAATGCGATATCAAGGCTGGTCCCTGTTCGTGGCAAGCCAACGGAACTCTTCAGAGGTATTTCTTATCAACAAGGTAGTCTTTCGTATAGGTCTCTCGCTGAACCTGGTTAGATAACCTTCTTGATGAAACAACATACTTATATCACGACGTGGCTCTATGCTGGCTGTACCTTCTTGTTCCGCTTTCAACGTCATTGAAATGCTTCGTAGCGAATACTGTACGGTTTCGACCGTAAGTTCGCTGGGTGTGACGCGTTATGCGAACGAACTTAAAAATATAGGTTCGTTTTCAGGCACAAGGCCCGATTTGGATGCTCCCGCCGTAGGCGGGACCGAAAATTTCCTTTTTAGGCCTTGCGCGCCTCCCGCAAAAGGTCCGTGATGCGTTATGGTTTAAGCTAAGTTCGGTTCCGGGGCCTGCGTGACGCATTATGCGAACTTACGGTCGAAACCATACAGTAGCGTCATCATTCAAGTATCCAACCCTTGCTCTCGCCAGATTGAGATTTGACCTGGCCGTGCTCAACTTGCTCTTCTGACAGACAGAATACCGATTCTGTCCAAATTCGTGCCTACTACGCAAACTCCAGGAGCAGAATTCTCACTGTTCAGTGAAGTGTTCGACCTTCCGCGACTCCGAGACGCGTTGAACGTGGACATCTTGGAGTGGCCTGACGTCAAGCTGCCGAACAGTACTTCCGTCGAATCCATTGGATGTTGGAGCGTGCGCAACTTAAGCGCAATGGAATAGAGAACCAGTACCCGTCCTTTCCGCTCAAATGGATCATTTAGGTCTGTAACGGCCAGCGCAAAAATAGCATTCTGTATTCATTCTTCCGTGCCCGTAGATATCTCATTCACGTCGTTACCAGGCTGGATCAAGAAGTTCAGTTACCCAAGCTCGTACTTTAGCGATATCGGTACCCCGATACCAGAAACGAGAACCTTGGGGACAGAGTGCCATCGCCGCTGAATGCATCTCTTCCTCCCGACGAGCAGCTCCTGTGTTTCGACGAGCTGTAATTCTTGTGCACAGCAGAGGCAAGTTCCAGTTTCTCCGCCCGTCCTCTAACCAGCATCTCACGGCTTTCTAGCTTGGTGATAAATACGATTGGGATTACAATCCGCAGTGGAAACTCGTTGGCCAGCATATGCATTGGACGCCTCAACTGAGCCAACTAGCGCATATTCACCTCAATCGTGCCTTTAGTTTACGCGAGACGGATCCCACGCCTCCTGTAAGAGACCCTTGTTCCAGTTGCAGACATTGTTCCTGAAGGGTGTAATTACAGTACATTGCTATTCATGCAAGACGTGGAGATGCATTGATGTATGTAGCGAGAAGACAGCGTGTTTCTCTTCAATTGCCGTCATATCCAGGAGAGTCGAAGAGGTCCGTCAAGAACTCCTAGAAACGCGCGACATAGAGGTTCCGAGTCGCCATATCTTGATGACCTCTGACGAAACGGATCCCAAGTGGTGGGACGAGGTGGCTGCCCGAGGCTGGGTGTTCGTTGACCATACCGAGATACTCGGAACGTACGGGGCCTGGTAAGTATCTTTCTTGGATTGCAGGTGCTGTGTCCTATCTAATCGCTCCCGAAGGTATCCCGTCTTCGTTGATGCAGTCATTCAATCTGGCGGTGCCGGATTCGTAGGCACCCATGGGTCGACGATGTCAAGTCTTGGGCGTATGCGGTTACCGTTCTCTTCAAGTGGGGCAACCTGACAGCAGACGATCATTGATGATGCTTGAAGCTGTACGCCTTCATAAGTTCGGTTCCTATCTGTGAGGCTGCAATGAGTGAGTTTAGACGCGGTAGATAGGGATTGGAGTCATAGGTGTCGTAAGATTAATGGTGATGTTTGTCCTACACTAGATGGAAAAGTACTGGCTACACGTCCGGAACTACTACTAAAGATACAAATGGTGCTGCGTATGTATGCGTGGTGAGATGATTGTTCGACTGGCTTCTGGGAACTGTACAAACAAAGTCAACCGAGATCATTTGTCCTGGATACGTACTCACCTATTAAGTACTTGAATGCTAGAGTAGATTGCGATGCATTATCATTGGCCATAGGGTTGCCAGCAATCATTACCGGGGACCATTGGCTGTTACAAAAGAATCAGCATTAGTCGCGAGTTGAGGGAGAGTAGTCATACCGAGTTGTTTGCAGCGCTAACGTCTTTTTAATAGTTGTTAGAGTGAAAATGGATCCAATAAAGGAACACGTACGAGCTCGGGTGGCGCTGAAGTGGGTAACGGTTTGTCTCCCGTAGCGGTCCACGTAGGCAAACCCGCAGACATCGCCAGCCCCCCAGTATATTCCAGGAGCCCACATTGGGGGCCCAACGTGTGCTTGGCGACGAGGCATTGTTATAGAGCGAAATAGACGAGAGAGGCGCGAGTTAAAGTTGTAGGGGTGTAAAGTAGCGCAGAAGTCAAAGCTGAGCAGAGCAGTGAATATTCCTTCATGCTTTCTCTCCCTATTTAAGCGACGCGGAAAGGGTGTAGAGTCATGCCGACTTCACAGCAAACATTGTAGAGCGCTTACATGCGCGCAAAGAGGCGCCGGAACGGAAAGGACCTTCCACAGAGTATCTCTTTCTTGTGAATTAGGAAAATGCTTGAGTCACAGACTCGGAACGGGTCACCGCGGATTAAGGAAGCTGTTGAACCGTAGCCGGGAACGAGATATTGCAGTCATTGTGGCGGGAGACGCGTTGCTAGCGCGGAAAACAGCTGCAGTGTGGGTGTTGAGTCCAAAAAATGAACATGATGGTTAGGAACGCCTCGGGGCAATGGTCCGAAGCGCGTGATCGTTGTTGTACTGTACCTGAACGTCGACGTCATTGACCACCACCTTGACCCTCAACCATCAACAATTCAGTCGTCCATCAACACTCAGTCTTTGTTTCGTCGCCTTCTACTCAAACTCAACTCAAAGTCAAGCTAAGATGCTCAAGGATTGTTGTGACTCTTATTGGTCTTCGCATCCGGCTTCCAAATAAATCGGTCTGCGCCAACCGAAACCACGGAAACCAAGGAAAACGCTGTATTATCCAGATCCGTTCCGTTCACCGTTCACAAAAAGTCTTCATGTCGAAACTCGCGCAGTACAATCATGATATCCCCTTCTAATTCATCTACTCTTGTAGACCCATCTCATGCATCGTACGTGTGATAAATATCTCCAAAGTTGAAACCTGATCCCCAAAACCCAAAAAAAAGAAAAACCCAACGGGAAAGGCAGTGCGCGCCTTATCGACCCTTTGCACAGCGTTGATATCAGTTTTTACATCGTGAGCACTCGGGCGACAAACTCACCCGGTTGGAAGGTGGGTACCCAAATGACTTGTACTTGGTCCAGCGTGACGATTCAATTAGGCGCCAGAATGCCGAACCCTCGAACGGCTGTCGGTGCCGCTGCTCAGTAGGCCTCTTGCTGTATAGCTTGGTGACTCACCGGCGTCGTTCTTGTGCTAACGTCTGCGGCAGAGTTAGGATTCCATCTTCCGAGCCGACAGGAAAGGGTTACTGACGCGATACCTGACACAGCCAAGTGTGCATACGCTTTCTTTCCATCTCCTCGTCAATCTCCCACGTCACACAGCACGTCGTGCTGGCCTGCCAGGAAATTCCGGTGTCCCAGTCACGGCTTAGAGTCGGGCGTGATGAAGCACTCATTTTTTCAGAGATTAGCGGCTGTGATGAGAAGGTGGAGAGTTATTCGCGCCTTCGTTCATGCTCGTACTTATATAGTGGTCAGGGTCTCGAACGCGTGCCATTGTCCATTGTTCTCCCCCATTGTGGATCGACGTGGCTTGGATAATTTCGATCATTGTGGACCGTGGATCACAAGTACGCGACTACCACCGGCTATTTCCGGGCCATTCCGACTTCCGAATATGGCCCTGATATGGCCTTTCTTAGTTCGTGCTTATGGTAGACTCGATGGTGATGAACACCGCCGATGCATTCCGTGAATGGATTTATGCCTCGGTGTGGCAATGCCAATCAGGAACACGTCTCGCCTGTTCTGCAACAACGTCTCGTAAAGACATCTTGGTGATGAATACCATTCAACTGACTCAGGACTAGGAGCTCTGTTGGCCTGACCGCGTTTCCGACGTTGAGCTGTACTTGTAACTGAGTCAACCCCCAATGACGGTGAGCTGTGGAAGGTATTTAAGTAACCTCGTGGAATGCATCCTCTCTATCAACTTCACGCGTCTTGTAATATGCCCAGTCCTTGCCCAAACGCATCCTTCACCAGATACTGGGAGCCAGGCGCTTCGTGGAGAGCTGGCCAGTGTTGCCTTGTCACCTTTGTCGACCAAGGTCGTCAGCGTGCCATGACATTTGTCTGTCTCGTGAATCGTACGTTCTTCATACACTTTGGCGGACACCTCATTTCTCACCGTTGCCCCGCAGACTACAGTGACAACACCAACGGGGTAGGTTGCCTCCATTGACTCTTGAGGATGCCATCACTTACTGATGTCTCAAACGAATAGCCCACCAACACGGCGTTCTGGCGACCATGCACCTTCTGAAGATAAACAACATCCGTTTCACAAGTGAGTTCTTTTTTTGCCTGACATTGCCCTGCGGAATTTTCTCAACGCCAAGCTACAGAGTCCATACCCTTATCCTATGTTAGCCGTATAATGCATTCTGGACACCTATTATACCATAAAGTAATTCGTGCCATCGGAGACCGTGCAGTGTTAGATATCTCATAGACCGGCGTCCTCGTCCTGGAGCCTGTGTACTGCCTGTAGTGTATAGCCGCATAATTCTTAATCTTTCTGGATGACCGTTGAATACTTTCTCGATTCAGCCCATCGCTGACCTCACTCGGAGATGGTCGCAAGGCGATACATAACATATCTTGATAGTGGCGACTTCATTTGAGATGTACCATATATCGACCGACACTGGGCCCATGATTAGCGCACAGGTACCACCTCAGTTCGGATGCAAGTTAGAGATTGACGGATCATAATGATTTTACATGTTGAGATCGTAAGATGAGGGGCAAACGCGCAATTGAATGGCCGCAAGACCGAGCTCGAGTAAACAATCAGCGACGCAGTGTCCGTCGAACCCATGCTGCGCGGCTAACATGTTTGTGGCGACAGTCATGTTTCGTTGACTAGACACCCCAAAGATGAAGTTATCAGTCAAGATCTCCATGGAGATTGAAGCATAGAGATTTCTTGAGTCTATTTCGTTGGTAGCACCAAGTTAGGCGTTATGCGCCTCCTTAGAAGTTGTGGATCCATGTGGGTGCGACCTTTGACGGCCCGGCCAGCCCTGATGCTTTCGCCAGGTCCAGACGAAGTACGGATAAAATATACGCAGGACGAGGCATGGAGCTGATTTTTCATACTGCCACTGGCACGAAAACGGTGGATTCGTGGCAATCACGTGCCAGTTTTCAAGTTCAACTTCGCATTTTTATTTCGTTGATCGTTGCTTTCCATCACTCTCTTCGTATCGACGAACTGCAGAATCCTCGGTGGGCGCCATATCATTCTTCTCTGCTTCGAGTCTCTTACGGGGCGCAGTACAGAATTCTAGACTCTTTTCAATTGATGCCATCCGTATTTATAGACTTGCCGATTGCCGCTTTCTCCAATTTGATACTCCAAGAATGGCACGTATATGCGGTGTGCGCAGTACACGGTCCTCTTTCTCTCAACAACTATCATGTACCTCCCACTCATTCCTGCGCGCAAGCGGGCAGGCTTCATCGGTGCAGGGGTCGTAAGTGGCGTCTATCATACACGATCATTTTGTCTCAAAACCCCGCAGGTAATCACTCTCTACTTGACCTACGTTCTTTCATGCTATTACATTCAAAACTCTTCCCGCCATGATTCGATATCGGCTGCATCGGAGGCTTCAGGACATCTAGACTTGAGACCAAACGAGGCTTCAGTTGGCGACATCTTCAACAACGTCGAGCCCGAAATCATTCCTACTGGGCATCTCACTCCCGCAGTCGAGTCTGCACACGTCAATCGCCCCATAGGCGAGGGGTCGGCAAATGCGACTATGGTAATGCTTTGCCGCAACGACGAGATCGAGAACGTTCTCTCGAGCATGAATTCCGTGGAGACACGGTTCAACAAGCGCTACGGATATCCGTGGGTCTTCCTCAACGAGGTGGAGTTTACGGAAGATTTCAAAAGGTGCGCATTTTTGGTCACACCAGGCTGATTGATGCCCATGGACCATGCAGTCGCGTTTCACAGGCCACATCTGCGCCTGTATCGTTTGGCTTGGTACCAGCGGAACACTGGTTCCAGCCTCATTGGATTGATGAAGTCCAGGCTACGAAATCACGACAGAAGATGGCTGCAGCGAAGATCATATATGCGAGTAGCGTTCCCTACCGCAACATGTGTCGATTCAATTCCGGGGTATGGCCTCCTAGCTGTCGCATCATTCTGGGGACTGATGAACAGTATCAGTTTTTCTTCAAACATCCGCTTTTGCAGCCATATCGCTATTATTGGAGAGTTGAGTACGTGCCTTCTTCTATTCTCGGTTCCGTTCTAACCCCAGCTGCAGACCGAACGTGAAAATATTATGTGATGTCAAATTTGATCCCTTCGACTATCTTAGAGACAACAACAAGATATATGGCATGTTTGTCCGCTGAACCATCGTTCATCAGTGCTCAAGTTGTCTAGGCTTCACAATATCGTTCTTGGAATGGGAAAAGACGATCCCGACATTATGGTCCACTGTAAAAGGCAAGTCTGCCTCATTTCAGAAGTCCAGTCTTCTGACTTGCTGAAGAATTCATGAAACGTTATCCTCAATACATTCACGATAACAATGCGTTGAATTACTTGAGTGATAACGGCGGAAAGACCTACAATCTCTGTCATTGTAAGCCTTCTAGTAGGAATATCATGGACTGCAGGCTAACATTACATGCTCAGTCTGGAGCAACTTCGAAATCGCAGACATGGACTTCTGGCGCGGCGAGGCATACAGCAAGTTCTTCGAATATCTTGAAAGCAAGGGTGGTTTTTACTACGAGGTACGTTGTTGTCGCACTTCTCGCGAACGTGTGAATTCAACCCATGTGGCCTGCAGCGTTGGGGAGATGCACCCGTTCACTCTATAGCCGCAGCACTCTTCGCACCCAAGGACCAGCTGCATTTCTTCCGTGATATCGGATACCGTCATGATCCATTCCAGCACTGTCCCAGTGGAGACGATTGGGTAGGATTGAACTGTGAATGTAATGCAGGCGATGGAATCGGTGCGTCATCTGATGCCTCCATTACTACTCACTCATTACTTGCAGATTATCAGCCTCAATCGTGTATAAGAAGATTCGAAAAACTATTCCATTGATCAGTGGTTTGTGGGACATTGTAGCATACAGCTGTAACTTATTTCTAAACTGACATTCGGCTAACTTATAACGCATTACTGTGAGTATCAAACTTGCTCTGTTTCTTTCTGCTTCTCACTTCGGACAGTAGACATCCGTACAATGATATTGCTTTGAAAGTGATAGATAATACAACAAGCGTGTTGGCATGATTGAGAGCTTCTCGGAATCATCAATGTCCTACTCCCTTCTCGTACACTGTGATACTTTCGACCTCTTCTAGATGGTACAGCGGTTCTAAGGGCTACACGACGGCATGATCAGTGTGAATTTTGTTGATATGCAATTTGACGTACCTCGTCCTTCCGCAGAACCCACTTTCGGAACCACCACGGCGCGAACACGGTTCCCTGGTACTTGACATGCTTCCAAGTCGGAACAGCGAACACGTAGTCGAGCTCTTCCAGCGTCCTCTGCTTCGTTTCAGGCATCAAGAAGAAGATCATCACTAGCGCCACAACGTTCAAACCGGCGTAAAATGCGAATGCTAGAGCGGACGGTCAGTCCAACAATACTGCGCTTGTTTACTGAAGGATATACCTCCGACTTCGGTCAGTGCCGTCAGCATACGCGGGAAGGTGATTCCCAGGACTGCCGCCCATCCTAGACACGTTGCTACTGCCCAACTCATGCCCATTTCTCGATGCGTCAGAGGAAACACCTCAGCGCTATACGTAAAGGGCACAGGACCTTCCCCTGGAGAGTAGAAGGCTGCCAAAGTGTTCAATCATGGCAGACATACAGGAGCTATGCGCGACTGACCGGCAAATATGAAAATAAACAGCGCTATACACGGAACGCGTGCTGAGTTGCCCTCAGGGATCCAGAAACAGAAACCTGTCGCAAGCAACGTCCAGGCCATGTTCGGGAACGTGAACAGCAGCAGGTTGCGGCGTCCGAACGTGTCAATCGTCTATTTTCAGTATTCTCAGCGACTGTGCAATTAAAAATAAAAATGAACATGTTGACATACCCAGACAGCTGGGAACGCAAACAGCCAGTTGACCAAACCGAAGCCGAAACTCGCCCACAGTGCCTGTCCTTGGGAGTATCCCGCACGCACGAATACGGTTGAGGAATAGAAGGCGATGATGTTGATGCCACACATCTGCTGCGCGATCATCACAACGAAGCTCGCTAGAGTGGCGCGTCGGACCCGAGGAATAGTGAACAGCTCAACGACTCGACTAAGGTAGGTGCTTCCCTTAATCACCTCATACTCCTCCTGAAGCTGACGATGGACGTAGTAAAGGTCACGAGCCGCCTGAAGCGGTGTGTTACGCAGACGCAAGAAAGACTCGAACGCCTGCTGGTAACGGCCCTTTTTCATGTACCACCGCGGCGATTCTGTTCATCATTCCAATTAGCGTGTGTCTGTCGTGCATGCGAGCCATCTGACCTGGACAGAAATAGATGCCAATGACCAGAGGCACAGCCGGCAAGAAAGCACTTCCGAGTTGAAGACGCCACGCGATATCTCCGACCTTGTACAAAGCGAGATTGGCGCAGAAACCCAAAAAGATACCGAAGGCTGTCTGTAGCGGATATCGTCAGCCATGTAATATCGGGAGAAGAGAAGCAGACACTTACCCACATCTGCCAAGACATAACAAGACCACCACGTATAAGGGCAGGGGTGTTTTCCGCGGCATATACAGGCGTTGTACTAGCCTTCGGTCCCATTCCCAGTCCGAGAAGAAGACGGCACACCTAAGAGTAAACTTAGAAAACAAGACACAAGGTCGTAGGAAAAGCGGTTACTCACGAACAACTGCTGCCACGTTTGGCATAAACCACTACCAATAACCGTAAAAGTGCAAAAGATACCACAGAAAAAAATAGTGCCTCTTCGTCCGAAATAGTTGTTGAGCGGGTCCGTGAGCCAACAGCCTACCAAAGCGCAAGCGATGTACGGGCCCGCATTGATCACTCCCACAAGCCATTCGTTCTCGATATAGTTTGGCTCCCCTTCGTCTGTCGGGATTCCAAACTCTTTCGGGAAACTGAGATTAGCGCCGTTGGAACCTGTCTGATCCCATCCTTGGACGGCTGCAGAGAGGGAGCAGATGACCACGGTGAGATAGAGGTCTCGAGGTTGACGCCACTTGTCTAATTGGTTACATTATTCAAAGGAAAAGAAATGCAAAATGGAATGATAACATACGAATGATTTCGTTACGGAGGATCTGGCGATCCTCTTCGACTAAGAGAGGGAGTTCCTCGAACTTTGAAGGGTTTTGAGCGATGATAGCTCCTTTCTTGAAGATGTCGATGTGCTCTTCGAAGCCTTTTTCTTTCGTAAACTGCTCGACTTGGGACAGCAGAACGTCTTGGGGGATCCCATGTAAAGGGTTCTGAATTCTATTGGTGTCGGCCTGAGAATCTTCGTCAAAGAATGAGTTGAAAAAATAACACTAACCTCGCGTTCACATTGTTTGAAAGGCTGATATGTGGATCTGCCCGCTCGGCGTGGTCGACACTATTCTTGTCCGACATCCTTCGGTCCGTGGATGCGTCGCGAAGCTTTCCCACTCACACGACAGGATTTTATACATTCGCAAGGCTTCTCGTGCCAAGCCCTCAATTCGCAATCACTACTCAGGTTGGCGCCCCATGGGGGAGGGACCGGTTTTGTAGCCACGTGAAGTCGCCTGGCTCTAGTTTGTGAACTTACCTAGCCGCGTGAAGAGAGCAGGCAAAGGTGACGCGTCCTCAACAGACAACAAGCGCATTCTGCATCTAATGAGCTGTAAAGTGCGGAATAGCACATCGACGACTTTCCGAGGCCTCGGACTCGTCTAAAATGGCTTTCCTTGTCCATCAGAATAACTCGCCACATTTTGTTGGTTCCTCGTCGGTACTAGGTCGCGAATTCTTGGCTAGCGCCTTATCGAGGTGCTCCTTGTTATAGCAGAGCAGCCTTGGACTACGTCATGATGTAAGCCAAGAACTGAAGACCTTGAGCAACCTTCCAGTCCCGCCTCAACCAAGCCTGCCTAAGACATTTGGAGGCCATCAGCTGCAGTCACCATACCGTCAGCTGTAAGTTCCGGCAGCAAATAGGATGGCTGCGCTCAAGTCCTTTCTGTGCCAAGATCAGGCTCCGCGGAGAAAACGCGACGTTGATTCCGTTTAACAATTTTGAGGGATTGTCAGAGGATGCTCGTCAGAGGTTACGAAGCGATACGAAGCACTGGTACTAGTAGTCAGCGTGGTAAGGAAGGAGGAAAGAAGAAAAATAGCACTTACATGATGCACGTGCCTGAACCACGTGTGCCGAGTCGACGCCGCGGCTTACACTCTTCAACTCAACTTCAACTCGCTCTCTTTTGGCCAGTCAAATGCGACATCAAACAAAGAGGAGCGCGCCTTTAATGGTACACCACATGTTCGACTGTTTCTCTGATACGTAGCGCCACTTTCCTTTTGCCGGACGACAGCGGGACTTGAGGCGAGGACTTGGTGGGGTGACGCATCTTGCTTGCGGTGGTACGTCAGAAGCGCAGTCCGCGTTCATTCAGAATCGAAGCTGGAAAGAGTTGATTTATCCTTTGTCATCATCGACCGGCGACCACTGCTGGGAGTAGAAGACCTTGACCGGGTCACGCTTTAGTGCGATCATCATGGCATAGAGCTTGATGTGAACCGAGATGTATACGAACGCAGAAACCATGGAGTAGATCATGGAACAAGCCAAGTAGATTCAATTCAGTTATCATTGTTATGTGGCAGTCTAGAAGCTCTGTGCTATGTCAGCCGAAAGGAGGCAAGACGCTCATCCATATTCGATTTTCGGTTCGACGCTGCAAAGGTCTGCCCAACAACTACAGGTTTCATATGCTCTCCAAAGCTTGATTACACTAGTACTGTTTCTTTGCATCAAACTGCTCACCCCCGATCCATATCGCCAGTCGGCTCGTCTTCTCTTCCGTAGTCTCCTTGTCATGTCTCCAGTACTTGGCCGTAACCTTTGGGAAACAAATCTCCATCAGCCACATCTCCAACTCTTTCAGACCGCGAGTTTTGGAACCAGTCCGGGATTGAATTTCGAGTTCGAGCTCAAGGTCAATACTGAGCGTGTCGAGCTGCAAGTTGTCACCAGATAAGGCTGAATCCAGTATGCCCCAAACACTGCCTTGTGATCCCAAGTCCTTGGCTTCCAGGGGAACAAGTATAGTCAGATACAATGTGAGCTCTCGGAGCCTCGAATTGGGGGCAACGGCCGTCAAGCTTTCGATGTACCAATCAAAACGGCGATCTTCGTCAATTCCATCAAGGGCGAAATCTTCACAAACGCTCAAACGCATCGATGTCATTTCGATGCCACTGAGATGGAGCGGTGTACCAGTCACATCTTCAACTAGAAGAGAAGTATTTCAGGGGATAGGGGGAATCATAAAGAAAACACGCCACATACAATCTGCAAAGTGACACAACCACAAAACAGAAGGTTCATATCGGTGAATAAGACTGTTGATCCGATTCACAATTGTCGTGGTCATCACGGATTCGCCTGAAAATATCCGCAAAGTGTGTACATATTCCAACGGCGACCACTTATCGCTGGACAGGAAGTCCATGAGCATCAATATGCCAGACCCAAGGGACTTCGAGAGTGTCAGCTCGAGATCTGTAATAAATAAGAAAGACGCCGTGCAGGGCTTGTCGACCCCCCATTTCGTCCAGGTATCTTCGTCGTCCCAGTCATCTACGTGTTCTTCGAGACCGTACCTCTCTCCAGGAATGAGGGATATACTGTCGATGCAGACTTCCTCAAGCTCCAAATCCTCGCAGTAACTGAGGAACATGTTAAATGCTGAGATGGGGAAGCTGCAGTTGATGAGCGTGAGGTGTGTCACCGAGGATTCCTTCAAGATGCACAAGTCGTTGAGAAAGGAAGTGTCCTCGTGGAAATGCATGTTGTCGAGGTGAAGATGTTTAAGTTTGTGCATTTGGGGAATGAAGGACAAGAATGAGAGCAAGACTGGACGACTGGCAGTGGGAATGCAATGAGAATTTGGAGACAACACGGCAGTGGTTTGCCGATCGGAGAATTCAAGCGTTTTGACGAACGTGGAAAGATTGGGATCGTTTTCGAGAGCTTGGCAAAGATTACGGAGTGAAGAGTCTATTTGGTGATCACTGGAGTGAAGAGTTATCGTTCTGAATAAGATTTTGCGAATGATAGCCATAGTGTCTGGCCAGACCAGACAGACTGTGCACAGGTTACGAAAGTATGCCGCTTTTTCGTCCTTGGACACACGGGTGTAGCGAGGGACGAATATGGAGTCGTATGGAGATAATTCATGGATGATAAGGGTTTTGATTTCGAGAGGCACGTTAGGCTGAGTCTTTTTTCTCGTTATAAAAAGGCGGAATGAATCGTGACAACCAGACGCGTACCATGATTGAATCATTAACTCGAAAATCTCCAAATAAAGACGACTGGAAGGACGGATCCCAAGATGAGGAATATCCTCGCGTTTCGATGGCTTACGCCTTCCTTGGTAGGTCGTGGTACGAGTTCAAGAGGGCTAAACGTTACCTAAGCACCGATCCGTGACAGCTCGGCATCGAAGTCGGGTTGCATCTAACGCGCTTGCGACGCGTTAAGCGTGCTTTTAAGATAGTGTAAGAGACAGAAATACCTTACAAGATATGTCGGAGTACACTGGACTTGATATCACACGACAGTTTCAGTTGTCGTCGCCACAGTAACTCCACAAGTCGGCGAGCTGGCTTCTTAGCACTACTAACTCACGGTGGAGAGATGAGAAAAAAATAGGCACGTAGGATAGAATATCAGTATAAATAGATAATAACTTATTGAGCTACAAGTGAACCATTCTACAGAGCCCGCTGCTGGCGCCGACCACAAGCCATTTTGTTTGGTGTCAGACCAAGCTCCACTTCTTCAATCAACTCTAGGACATCGCTGGCACAACCAAAAGAGAGTGAGAACCCAGCGCCACCCTGACCGTAAGAGTGGACGATGCGGCTCATAGACCCGTCCGGCCTTGGGCGCAGCTCGCGTTCAACGCGTACGTTGGATCCACGGAAAGGACGGAGCCCTTGCACCAACGGTGCATCTGGGTCGTACTCCGCATTCTCCAATCCCGGAACAAAGTTGTTGCAGCGCTCGCGCATGCGTACAATTTCGGGACTATCCAATGTGAGATCGAGGTCATATTTGTGAGGTTGAGCCAAGCCTGAATAAAGCTAAATTAGCATCCCATCCGTGAACGCTGAAGAAGGTGAACATACCACCAAGGATAAGCGTGTTATCGTTCCGGGGCACGATGAAGACAATGTCTTCATCTTCGCCGCGCGTGTCATCATGGGTTACAGCGAGTGCCTCGGTGACTTTGGGAAACATCTTCCCGTCGTTGACAACTCGAATGAGTGCTCCGCGAAGTGGGTAGACGGATTCATCTCCTGCGAGCTCGAGACCAGCGAGTCCCGTCGCGTTCACAATGACATCTGCGCCGTACTCAGCGAGAAGTTCTTCCTCCTGTTCGAGAAGATCGCCATTGATTCGGCGAGTCTCCATGACAGCGCCTTTGCAGATCAGGACAAAGCGAAGCCAGGTCATGTATGCGTCGGTATCGATGACCGGCGCGAGATGCTGGTACGCGTCGACAACGCCAGCCTTCTGGTTGACTTCGTGTTCACTGACGATATTGGCGTCACGTCGAACACCTTTGATCTGTAGCTACGATTAGTCTACATGTAAGACTCAAGAAAGGAGAGAGCTCACATCTTTTTGAGCCATGATCTCCTCAAACTTGTCGAGTTGCCCACGGTCAGGCATGTTCTCCATCTTTTCGTCAAAGAAGAAGTTGGCCATTCGCATCTGGACGCCGTGGTGTATGGAAAGCCGGACAGTCACGCTCATTTTTGGCAAGGGCTCCCCTGTTTGAGGACCAAATAGGGTAGTGGGACCTCGAGAACTCCCTCGCAGATCCGATGTCCTTTAAATATTATATTGCTATCTTATCTATGACGCTATTTAGCATCTTGGAGAAGCGTGAAACCGTAGGTAGAACGATGTCATAGCTACTAGGAGGCATCTTGCACACTGTAGCTAATCAATGGGACGGAATTATACAGTCGCCGGCATGCTAAGCGTGCCTCGGATGAAGCATCGCCTGCGCACCATTCTGTTGGTCCGGATTGGTCAACAAACGAATGGTTGCAGCATCGTTAGCTGAGGATACCACATGATTAGTGCCAAAAGAACGTCAACGTGCATAAAAACGACGTACAAAATGGTAGACAGCCTCAAGTCAAAGTCCGATCGGGTTGTTTGACGCCGATGAAACAACCTATAGTTGTCCTAGCGCGGGCAACGTGTCTGCGAGTCGAGAACGTCAGAACGAGAAGAAAGATGCAAAATGAGACAGTGTGCCTAGCCCCGTTAAATACGATGCTGTCGAGGACAACTGTTCAGACAGATGAGTATATAGTTCAGAGAACGGAAACATAGACGGATTTACCAGTGATGCCTTCATGGTCAAGGATATATCAATGTTGATGGATGCGATGTTGGAGAGAGTGACAAGACGACGCCGTGGTCATCACGAGGGCTATTGAAGTCGGTAAGAAAGTGTCAAGACAACGCTGAAGAACATAGACATACCGAGTCCCGCGACTATCAAGGCGAGGAAGAGGTTCAAGACGAGGTCAATGTCGAGGTCCAAGTGGCCGCAAGTGACAGTCAAGGATGAACGTACCGGTAAGAGTCAGCGAGTTTGACGAGGCAGACTGTCGACATGGTCGGTACAGTGGTGGAATGAGAGCAACAACGGCGAACATACCAGCGACGAGGTGATCAAGTTTGAATGAAAAAGAGACTCGCACTGGCAAGTATAGGACTATCAAAAGACATTGAGCACAACAAGGATATGGATGAACATACCTCCAATGAAATCAGCGGCAAAAAGTTGGAGGCCACTCAACAATGATGAAGAACACGAGAAGAGAAAGACATACTGACAAGAAGTGGGTCAACGAAGAAACTGGGAGGCCGTGGAAATGGGATATATTCCAGTCAAAGGCAAGTTCAAGTCGCCAGTCGTTCACTGGGAGCGCGCCGCCCAAACGCGCCAAGTCGAACACATGGGGTGGAGTCCAAAGACCCAACAAGTATAACGACGTCTGTTCAACATTAACGTTATCCGATCCTTCCTTGAATGTCTCGCAAGCAGCATTCCAAATAGTCAAGAAAATGCAGATAATAAATGTGAACTTACAACATTGTGATGTTCACCTCGCCAGCGGCGTCCGAATATGAGAAACGAGAGTCGAGACTGTTGGTTCCGCGCAACAGGGGTTGATATCTAGCAAGAAATACATCAGGAAACAGCCTGAAGAACAGAAGGTCAAACTGATTTCGACGAACCTCAGCGCTACCCGGCACGGCGTGAACAGTCCAAAGGAGGTCAGAACTAAAAATCGAGATATCTAAAGGAGAGATTAAGGGAAAAGAACGTGAGACGACTTACGGGGCCATCACGGTAAGAAAGAAAGAATACTGGGTGTTTGCCGAGGCCCCGCTTTTGGGCATCAACCCTCGCGGAAGTGGGACATGGTCGATATACTCCTCATACTCTTCAAGGACATCTCGGTACTCACCGCAGTGAGCAGCCCGCAACGCGGGCGCAGCGGCGTAGAGTCGCTGCTCACTGTGGTCGAAGTTCTGAAGTGGATTCGAGTTAGTACTTAAAAGAAGATGACGCAGTCGTGCGACAGTCGAGGACAAGCCGAACAAGGTTGAACAATGTTGAAGATAAAGTCGGAGAGGATGGCACAGTCGTCAAGGACAAGACTGTTCAGACGGATGAGTATCTTGTTCAGAGAACGGAAACACAGACTGACTTACCAGTGACGGCCTTCATGGGCAAGGAGTCAGGACACGTCGATGTTGATGGAGGTTATGTTGGAGAGGGTGATAAGATGACGCCGTGGTGTTCGCATTGCTGTGTACAAGTCAGTCAACAGAAAACAGACGCCATATATGACGTTGATTTGTACCTTCCAGCGTTGGCCAAGATGACGATTCCAGCCTCTTGTCGCTTGTTAGATTGTCCGAAAGAGTGAAGGTTCAGCGAAACGCATAGACATCTCAAACACAGCTTCGGCTGACTTGGAGAAAGTGTCACACTGAAGGACGTTAGAGAGCTGCTAGCAGTAGAAAAGTGTAGGCTAAACACCTTTTGTCTATAAAAGACGTCGTAATCATGCCAGAACTTGCTGACGCTGAAACTCTCGCGCAGTCTACGACGCGAGAAAATCAAGGATGCCATCCGGCATTGTTCACCCAGTCGAATGTACCCTTCGTCTTAAATTCTATATCTCATTCATTTCTCGCCTAAATCACCCCAACTCTTCATGCGTCTGGACCTTTGGACCTCAAGGCTCCTAACTGTCGTGTCGTATGGCGCACGCGCCTTTAGCGCCATCGAGCAGCGCCCCATTGGGCATTGTTCACCCTGTCCGCATCCTCTGCAATTTGATATCTTGTTCATTTGTCGCTCAAATCACTCCAAATTTTGATGCTTCTGAGCCTCTGGACCTCCAGGATTCCAACCATGAGGGTGTGTCGTGTACTGAGGTGGCCCCTGCGCAATGGCTTGGGGGCCATCAATGGCACGAAGGACAATACTAGTTTGCATAGGGCGTATGACGCAATTCTCCCTACTACCAGCCTTCTCAACAGTAGGGAGAAGTGCATCATACTCATCGCGTCATCAACAGTGCATTTGAATCGCGTGTGGCATTCGTGAGACCTTGAGTGAGACTTTGCGTCGGCAGCACCTCAAGTTCGCTGGCGACCTACCGAGTCATTCGAGGAGCCCAAGTACTCCCAAAAGGACCTTTCCAATGGATGTTTACTTCTGCACGCGCCACGATTGAGCCACCGCCCGGAACACCCGTTAATCTGTTACACCGCCATCCCTCATTTCCACTGGCATATAAAGTCAGCGAGCACATGGAGGTGGACAAAGAATTGAAGGGCCAGATTTGGGGGGACTTTACACCGCGGGTGTCGGGACAGACACCCACACCCGTGCCCGTTGCGGGCTGACACCCGCACCGTACGGGTACGGATTGTGCGGGTTTACATACCCACGGGCGTACCCATGGGCTCAGAAGACTTGCGACACGCCGCAAGTCCGAGTCGCACAAAAGCTCGACCTGCAAGTAGTTCACGAACAACCTGCGCCACACTCGATAGATGTTTTCATGCCCGTTGGCGGCCCCCGAGCAATTGCGCGGGTGCTACAAACGTGCATGATATGTGCGAGTGCGACATCAGGGTGAACGAGGAAGGTGGGAGGAGAGTGTGGATGAGTAAAGAAGGTCAAGGAGGGTGTAGCAGTGTCCAATGATGAGGGTGTGGGGTGAGTGACGAGTGATGGTGGCTCTGAAATAGTCAGAATGCGCAAGAGAAGGGAAAGAAGAAGATACCTTTGTAGTCAGGACGCGTGCACCACGCCATCCCAATCAAAATTGTAATCCCGCCTCAATAGAGGCAATAAATACAGCGAGGAGAGGGCCAATCCGTCACGGCTGTCCAGTAGCGGCTGCCTCATCTCGAGGGCTTATGGTGGGTGGATCGTGTAGGATGGTGCCGTCGCGAAGACGAGCACCAGACAGCATCCTATGGCCGTAACGACGACTCCAATTCACCAGAAATGCAAAGAAAAAGGAGAAAACAAGCACCAGAGAAAGCCCTGGGGCTGACAAGCGCGTCTATGCCAGCGTGCTGTGGTGGCAGGAGGCAGAGGAAAGGATCAGACATATCCGATCCTTATCCGGGAATTGCCGGAGCTTGCCGTGAACTCGGCAATACTTGGAAAATGCTTTACTTTGCCAGATTACTCGACAGTACGGGTTGGCGGGGGTGCGGTGGTT
The DNA here is from genome assembly GCA_036872995.1 of Hymenopellis raphanipes. Lineage (NCBI taxonomy): Eukaryota > Fungi > Basidiomycota > Agaricomycetes > Agaricales > Physalacriaceae > Hymenopellis > Hymenopellis raphanipes. Next base: position 96,084 of record JAYMDG010000027.1, read on the forward strand.
GCCCGCGGGTGTCTGTCTCGCGACCCACACCAGTCCACCCGTACCCACGACCCGCGCCAACCCACGAAACCCGTGCTGTTCCCTAACTTGTCAGTCTGGCAATGATGCGCCACATAATTTGATGTACTACTTAGGAAGTTTATGGACGAGATTTATTGTACAATTTGATATTGACTGACAGGTAAGAGTTCTAGAGGTCCTGGCAGGGCAAGGGGTTTAAAGCATCCGATCAAATGAGCATGACCGTCCGGCTTTCCATAGTGGTCCAAGTAATCGCTTCGGGGCATTGTCTCTTGAAGCTTGTCAAAGACGCGATAAGCGGTCATACACCAGCGCTTCGAGTTGTGCAGGGAAATGACCTGTTCTTAAGGTAAGCCGGTGATCTGCCCAATGACGGCGGTACTTACATCGGTGTGCTTTCCGCAAACAGCGGGTGGGAATTCCCACAAAGCACCGGCAATTTGAGAAGTGATGCGATTCTTAGGATCAGCCCAGCGCTCGGCGACGATGGTGACCTCGTATCCGGCATCCAGTAGTGCCCAAGCAGTCTGAAGGCTATATTAAAATGTTGCTCAAGAAAGTAGCTCATTGAACACCTACAGTGAAACCAGTGACACCACCACCGACAACCAAGATGCGCTTCTTGGGCACGTCAAGGTTGGGCTGAGTAGGTTGTCCATGGTTGAGGACAAGTTCGTCTCCGACGCGAGTCAAGAAGAAGTCAGGAGCAGAGGCGATAGACATGGTGTTTTGGAGATGATGTTGAGTCTGGAGATGAGTGTTATGTGCTGATGATGCTTCATCGTCCTGGACCCATCCATCTTATATACCAATACCTCATCCGCGCCTTTCAAAGAGCTCGGACAACGCAGACGTTGTGCTCATCCGCGGCACCCTGACGTCTCGCTGGTCGTTGTGGACTTGCGGGGTTTTGCGCGGAGAATGTATATTGTATAGGCCCCGGGTGACGATGAGGATACGAATGACCTCGGAGCATTTGAGATTTATCCTTCATATTCGTACTAGTGAAATTGTTAGTCTGCTGGAAAAATTAAAGAAATGAGAACACTCACAAGCGAATGTATCGTCGTAGACAATGTTGTACTTATAGTCAGTACTAGTCCTGAACCTTAAGAGTAGGTATTTGGGCAATCAACGTTTGTTAAGTTGCCGGAGTGTGCAATCTCGAACCTAACTGGTTCGAGATCTTACCGAGGACCAGAAAGACAAGCCCGAGCAGATAGTCAAGGCCGAACGTCTGAGGGTTCTTAGCAGATGCGATAATGTATGAATATGCGACAGCTAAAAAGTCAGCAGTACGACCATAGAATGCATGTAACAATACCATTTCACCATGTTGCAGGTCCAACTTTGTTGACAGTAAGAGCGATATCATTGCAGAGAAAGAATTTGAAAGGACAAATCTCAAGTCCACGGCAATCGTTGAGGATGCACGCTCCATATAGGAATCCGAAAAAACATATGATGACAGTCGGAGGACAAGAAGTTGAACCCGGTGATACCGGTGTTTAAACCCGTCGGCAACCGTGTCCCTTCCATGGCTTTAAGCCACCACATCCCTGCACCTCCTCGCGCTTCGCAACTGCTCAGATCTGCCTCGGAATGATGTACAAGTTCAATTTCCTCTTCTCTAAAGTTGGAGAGATCGAGTCGTTCAATTCTGTGGCGCGGCTCCTTAGGCGGTACACGATCCATGGATCATCTTGCAGGAACTGCTAGGCCTCTTCAGTAGCTCTCACGCCTTTGAGCGTCCTTTAAAAGTTGCCCATCTCAACTCAACTCATCAACTCGCCCTCCATGCACAATACTTCTACATTTCCCCAAGAACTCCTCGATGAGATAGTCGACTGGCTCCGTGACGATCCCTCGTCTCTCAGGGCGTTGACCAGTACAGCACAGTGCCTCCTCCATCGTTCGCAAATGCACCTGTTTCGAGAGCTGGTGTTGTCGCCAACGACAAAGCCCCCATCCAGCTATCTACCCCTCCTCCAGACGTCCCCCCACATCCTATCATACGTGCGGCGGCTCCGAATTGTTGCCGGGGAGTTTCCCAGTGCCAGAAATGCTCGGAAGCGTCTGTACGTTCACGAAGACAATGATGCGCTTGATCAAGTGTTCCGCTCCCTGATCAATCTCGATGACCTCGAGTTGATGCAGATGGTCAGATTGGACGCGTTCACGGGGTCTAGTGGCCTTCTCCCCATCATCTCCTCTCCCAATGTCAAGAGACTGACTCTGAACACCGTCTTTTTGGAGTCCTCTCATTCGTTGTTTCACGTCCTCTCGTACTTCCCCGCTGTCACGTCTCTTCGGCTGCTCGAGGTTCACGCGATGAGCGCGTCCGCGCCACTGGACTTTCAGGCGCCTCGTATTACCCAGTTGTCTATCACAGCAGGGTTCCTTTCGTCTTCGTTGGGCGTGTCCTTGTTAGGCAACGTCGCTGATGGATGGCTGGCATGTCTCCAGACCCTCACGATGGAGAGCTACTTTGCGAGCGAACTCCCAGCCATCTCTAGGCTCATCGGTCGGCTCCCCGAGCTCTCGTCCTTGACTCTCAGAAGTCCTGTTGGAGACGTAGGGCATAAATCCAGTGAGCCTTCCTATAACCAGATAAATCTTGAATGTTACTGACTCGTCCGTGAAATAGCACAGGAACGACTGAAGGCTGAGATGCCTTTCTTTGCGCTTCACTGGATTCGCAATCTTCGGATCCTCCTTCCTAGCCTCAATTCACCGTGGTTGGCCTGGTGGACTGAGAATCTGAAGGTAGCAGTATCTGTCCCAGCGCGAGTTCATTTGGAACAGTTGATGCTCGAGCTAGCCTGTCCACAGTATTCGACATGCTCCTGTGAGCACCATACCTTCCGAGAGATCGGTGAAGAGCTGGCTCGGCTCCCAAACATGAAGTCGGTGAAGGTCGTAGTCAGTTGAGAGACCGGTCGGGCTGTGGCATGTACATTACTCGTACTCCTGATATGAAGCTAAGTACAATGTCCTTTTTTAAGACACTGGCTCAAAAGTATGCACGAAGCGCCTTGTAGTCCTATTATATTTCTGTATGTCCACTGTTCTAATATGCTCCTTTTCCTCGTCCCGCGCCTCGTCGGGCTCTGCCGCCGGTCTTTTGGATTGAAGAATTCCGCCCACCGTGTCTCCCCTCTTCGCAGCGCTCCGGGCCAGCTATGAGCTACTTCAGCGCTTCGATTTGGATCCTGACAACGCTTGCTTTCTTCGAAATGCCCTGTTGATTTGGCGGGTTTTCTACTATGGTACCCCTCTGATCTATATGTGCGTTATCCACAAAGGCTGGAGTCGCTGATCTTCCGCTTGTTATCTTGTTCTCCTCTATGAGACGTCTCAGGTCTCAGCTCTACTGGCGGGCATCCGAACTGAATGCTTTATCTGGTGTCCTTTCGCGAGTCTTGGCCTGATCATTTGTTGATCGTTTCCCAACATACTAGGAGACGAGGGCCTCGTGCAAGAGACGATCCTAGCTTAGGTGGGGGATCGTCTCGCAAGCGCCTTCAACATGGTCAACGTTCATCTCTTCTGGCGTCAACGTGTTGTAACTGAGAATCCCGAAGTATTCAACCGTCACGAGCCCGATTCTTATACGACAGGCTCTGCAGAGACCGTCTAGTTCAACGGTCGAAGTCCAGCGGAGCCCGACATTGCACGCGTTGTTCCTTTGGCTCTAGATTAAGCATGTGGGAGGGCAGGTGGTCATTTTCAATGCCGCCTGACTCATTGGAAAGCGTGTTGAAAGCATGTACTATAGAGCATTTATGTCGTCCTAGCTTTTACGTCGTCCGCTCAGTATCTTCAAGTTGTCGGCGTGGTATAAGGGGGTTCAGATCATGTACTTCGTCCAGTTGTACTGTCGGAATGCGTATGCTCGACTTGCGGTCAGTGGCTATATTATCAAGTCTTTTCAATCTCATACGTACAGCACGCTGCGTTCAAGCTTTTACCTATGATTGCACGCCGCCGTATTGTTGTAACCTGAGGCCTGAGGTCGTGGGAGACTAGGCCTAATTTGATCACTTTCGATCCTGATCTCCGCTGCTCTTCTCTCCTCCTCCGTTGAAGCCTGACGTCCTCAAGTACTACTATTATACACCGCGGCAGAGATTCTCAAATGGCCAGCTCGTGGTGCTCTTCTTAGCGCTGCAAGGATCGCACAAAGTCCGCCAACGCCACTATTTAAAGGACAAGGGCACTATATGATGTTACGCGCTCATCGGTTCTTGTTCTTGTTGTTGTCTCCTCGCTGTCGTTGCCCGTGAAGAACAAGAAGGTATTGTTCTCTCTACAGATCAAACTGATCTCGATGATCCCTTCACTTTTGTCACAGGTATAAAAATCCGATACCACGCGTGGGCACGGGATTATCGATGGAACGCCCGTCCTCCATCCCTCCCTCTCCCTGCATCGTACCTCCGTCGATTGCGAGCTCCCCTGCCGCCTCGTCTATACGTACGCTTACTCCGAGTGTATCGTCCTCGTCTACATCCAGTTCACGGACCATGTCCCATCGGTCAGGTGAGGCAGCCGCATTCTAAGTTTTTGACTAAACATAACTAACAACAACCAGGTTCATGCCATTCTAATGACAGTGGTGCATCGGCTTCTCATCGAGGACCGACACCCCCTCGCTCGTCGAGGTATCAGCGTTCACCCTCGCCGCCAGAACCAGTCAGAGAGTTGGGTTCCCCGCCAGCGCCTGCGGACCTACCAGAAAACACGACGTCGTCTGTTCGGCCGCCTTCATCTCGTTCGAGTCACTCCTCGAGATCCCATAGGTCACCATCACCTCCAGAACCGATTCGAGAAGTTACTGAACAAGAACACGAGCCTGTCTCCCACGTGTCGCCACCTCCCGTAATGCTTCCTCCTCGCCACGGTGGCTCGGCCTCAGGTTCCCAGACACCGCCCAGGAGCCAAGTTTCTCCCGCTACCAGCGTCCACGGATCGCCCAGAAGCTCCCGTCACTCCTCGCGTTCATCGCAGCATTCCACCTCTCATCAACATGTACAGGCTGTGCCGCCTTTGTCTTCGCCGAACCAAGGTTCGACATCGGGAAGAAGTCAAACAAACTCTCGGCCCAATTCTATACGCTCCTCACCCGGAAGCGAACATGGGTCGCATGGAAGGTCTTCTCAAAATAGTTCACATTCCCATCGCTCTTCACGTTCCTCCGGTGCTGTATCTTCTCCTCCTCCTCCTCCTCCTACCTCGATGTCTCGGCGGTCTTCGCGTCTACCGGCAGTGGTTCCTCCAAGTAATCAGGGTTCTACGTCGTCTCAGACGACCAGCAGCAATCGCACGACGCCTACAAGTTCTTCGTCTGGCTCGCCTGCCAGCGATAATCGATCCCATATACCTGCAACTGGTCGCTCACGTCATTCTACGCGTTCTATTCCCCGTCCGACGCGGCACGGACAACCAGCGCCCTCGCATCGCGGTATGCGTGTTGATACGTCCAGAAATGCAACGCCGCCATCAAGTATTCCGTCCGACGAGAGCCCATTGTCTCCTTCTGACTCGGATTCGGGCTACGAATCTGCTCGTGCTCGCGGCACAAGACAACGTCGAGAGCGTCGAAGAGAAGAGGAATGTCGCAGGGAAGAAGCGCGTCGTCTGGAAGAGGAACATCCCCAGCGACCACGCTATCGCAGGCCGCCTACTCCAGGTCCAGCGAGGGCTGGTATTCATCTTTTCCCCGCTGGCCCCGATGAGCCCCCAGCGTTTATACCACCACTCGATGGCGATGTAGATGCAGAAACCGATGAGGATGAGTCACCGAGTCCCCCACTGACCCGAACTCGTCCGAATGACATTCTACCTGCGCCCCAGTTTCCGATGGCTGGTGGTATACCGCCCGCTTTTGCTTTTAGTCCTCAGTTCCACAATACGCCACCTGTCTACCCGAGTACGCCGCCCTTCTTCCCCAACCAGGGTGGCTTTGTCCCAAGCGAACCGCCTGTCTTTCCGAGTAATACACCTCCACCTTTTCGCAATAACGCGCCGGTTATTCCTGGTGTGACTACACCCTATCCGGGTCAGTGGCCAGCGTTTCCGGATGTAGGACATACTCCTCCTGCTGTGTTCTTCCAGAATACGCCTGCTGTCATTCCCACGTCGACCTTGAATCCACCGGTTCCTTTGCCTCCACTGCCGTTGGGGCCTATCCCGCAGGAGCTGCATTACCAGTTAAAACAATACTATAATCCCCGTCCGCATGATACGGATGGGTATGTGTCTACGCCTTCGCTGCAATGGGATATTGTACATCGCCCGGAGGACACAGCTCGCTTTTTACACGACATGTCTCCCTTTGGGAACGTCGCGCCCGACTGGGAGGCGGACGCGTTCCGCCCGAACACGCCGCGGCTTGTGCAGTTCACGTCGACGCACCCGATTATGCGGTTCCTGTTCGCGCACCGGCCGTGTATACTTGATTCGCCGTTTGACAGCATCAAGGTTGGGCAGGTTTTGGTGCATTTGTATCATTATTTGCATGAGCCGTTGACGGCGAACGAGTTGGAGTGGTTGAAGCAGACCCCGGCGAATATTGAGACGATGAAGGCGGCGCTGGAGTCGAGGTATCGGCATACGCTGGGGACGGCGCCGCAGGAGGGGGCGTCGTTTTTGAGGTCGGATGTGATGGGCGGGCATCGGCGGTTTTTTGGGATGCAGTTGTCGGCGAGGCCGGGTGGGCAGTGGAAGTTGTGTGTTGATTTTATTTCGGGTCCTGTTCCCAAGTTGTGGTGACTCCTTGATGATGGACCTGTATTGCTTGGTGCTCTGGTTATTGAGCTCTCTTCGTGTTATGCTAATGCCCTACTTTACGATTTATTCATCTATCATACGAATGAAAATATTCAAACTTCGAAATGCCTCCGGGAGTTGACTTACAAATATGGAATTCGCCGACGCGATCGTGCCGTGTCCTTACTCTCACAACCAAAAATTATGGCCTCGAGTCTCTTCCGCCGCTACGCAGTCTCCGCAACTGGCGGGACGTGCGCTGCAGCGCTCGGATGGTCTCTTTTCTCTTCACCTTCAACGACTACCAAATCCACAGCGGCACTCGACACGATCATTTCCCCGCCTAGAAAAGTCTTTGTGCGTTCCCTTCCCTTCCCTTCCCTTCCCTACCAATACCACCTCTTCAACGCTAGTTCGACATATCTATCGACTCCCGACCAGCCGGGAGACTCGTTTTCGCTCTGTACGACGAGGACGTGCCGAAGACGAGCAGGAACTTTCGGGAGCTGGCGACGGGGCAGCATGGGTTTGGGTATGCGGGGTCGGGGTTTCATAGGATTATTCCTGGGGTGCGTTCGTCCTGATACTACTTTATATTGGTATGTGAGGCTGAGCATGGGACGCGTAAGGTAGTTTATGTTGCAAGGAGGCGACTTTACGCACCATAATGGGACGGGGGGGAGGTCGATATATGGGGATAGGTTTCCTGGTGCGTTACTCGCAAGGATGGTGGGGGTTGTTGAGGGACGCGGTTTTTAGACGAGACGTTCAAGTATAAACATACAAGGCCGGGGTTACTTTCGATGGCGAATGCTGGACGGAACACGAATGGTTGTGTCCTACATACTTACACATTAGTATTCTAACGCTGATGTCCTTTCCAGGATCCCAATTTTTCATCACGACCGTTCCTACACCTTGGGTAAGTGGCTTATAATTCCACTAGTAACTCTCCCCCTGCATAGCTCATACATTGACAGCTCGATGGGAAACATGTAGTCTTTGGCAAAGTCGTCTCTGGAAGCGACCTCGTGAAAGAGATTGAACGCCTAGGGAGTTCAAGTGGCCGGCCGCAGAAGAAGGTCGTGATTGAGAGATCTGGGCTTGTCGATGATGTGGACTAGGATAATTCGTAAGTTCCATTTTTATATTTATAGCGATGGTACTTTGCCAGCTAACTGAGTTCTTCGTCAGGTTCAATTGTATGACTATCAGTATAAAACGCATACTACGAAAGGCCTATCCGCTGCGCGTCGGCGTGTGATTGTCAATCCTGTCCTGTCATCGTCCCGCGGCGCTTCACTCATTGCTTGAACTTGTCACATGGGCGCTAAAATTGTAAGTATAGACTCAGAGTCGAGTCATAACTTGAGCATACTTAAAGACCTCAGTGCGAGTTTTGAGCGTGTTCTCTATTTCCTTCATATTCAGAATGGTCACTGTTACGCTCACACCGGTAGTTTTGTACACGCCCAAGTCTCTCCATCTCTCTGACGCGTCGCCTTCGTTGACGCTAGGGCGCAATCACGATGATATCGTGTGCACGGACCAGAATGGGTTCTTCCCTTGTGAGACGCTCAGTCGACGCCACGCTGAGCTCTTTTTGGGAGAGAAGTCAAAGGTTGGCTCCGTTGCACACGCTAATAATGCTCACCATATGTATTATGACGCAGGTTTACATCAAAGACCTTGGCTCAGCCAACGGCACCTTCCTTAACGAAGTCCAGGTCGACTCTGCGGCCGTGCCAGTTGAGGTAAAGAGTGGCGATACGCTCGTAAGTCTCGCGTGTACGAAGCCTAACCCTAACAATAATGTTCACAGCGCCTGGGGATTGACCTCGAGAGGGTGGTGACAGAGTGTAAAGCCGTGGTGGTCCGAGCGTCTCTTGCGGGGAGCGCCGTTACGCTTACCAGTGTGCCGACCACCGATGGAGCGTTCCCTGTCAAGGCTCTGGACCTGTCGGAGAGGAAGGTGCTGGTGCTAGGCCGTGAACACGACGGGGTTGAGTGTGCCCCAGATAATGGGTTCTTCTCTTTTCAGGACGCGCGGGTGTTGAGTCGTACACATGCAGAGGTTTTTTTGGGAGAGGATGGCAAGGTAAATGTGTCGGATGTCTCCGTATCATGAATCTAACGTAGGATTCTTGAAGGTCTACCTTAGGGACCTAGAGTCGTTCAATGGAACGTTTGTGAATGATGTCAAGGTTGCGGGCGAGCGTGTTGAGGTTAAGGATGGGGATATCGTGGTGAGTACTTACATAGTAGATTTGAAGGTTGAGTTGATGAATTGGGGTGTACTATAGCGCCTCGGTGTCGATGTGGTTGGCCCGCCGGTGGTGCAAGGGGAGTATAAGGCTGTTGTGGCGAAGGTTGAGATCGCTTAGGGATGTGATAGTCTAATGGTAGAACTTGAAGCTTGAAGAATGGTATTGTTGTAATCCTCTGTGTGCATGAGGCAGGTGTCAGTGTATGCGGTGCTAGCGAATAAGTCGCATGGACATCAATGCCGTAGTATTCTGAGCGTAGAATTTCCTCGTCATGTGTATCGCTTTCGGTTATACTCGATTACACGATGCGAACGGTGGTAACTTGAACTGAGAGTTACTGCCTCGATGGGGTGACGGAGATCAACGTATAATTGATAATTGAAGGGTGTCCCCATTTGTGAGTCCGAGAGGCATGTCAATGTCAATGTTTTCCGCCGAGCGAGCGAGAGGCGGACTAGCGACTTAAGAAGCATAGGCGGATCTTTGACGAGAACGAGAAGCGTTCAAGATATTAGCGAGAAGTCGAGCGGTGTTGTGGAGAGAAGGGTCGGTTGACCCGGGAGGTTCTAGAACTGGAAGGCGCGGCGAGCTAGCTGTGTTGTTCGACTCAGAGTTACAGTTTATGACAGTGAGAGCTACTGGCCGAAGGATCGAGGCAAAGAACTCTGGCCTTGCCCTAAAGTTGAGGCGAGGAATATCGGTGACGAGAGGAATAACGCTATGTAGGTGCTTCGAGAAATATGGAGTGCACCACGCTTTGAGTCAAAGTGAAGGTTCCCGTGTCATCTGCAGAAGAAAACGAGAACGGAAGAGCGGCTGTAGAAATAGCGGAGAAAGTCAAGTGGCCAAGGGATGTGTCTTTTTACTCTAGAACTTGGTAGACCGAAGTCCAGGTTCAAGCTAACCCCGCTGTAAACCATAGAGGAGGTTGAAGCGCAACTGAGAGTTACTGCCCCCGATGGATTGCACGCAGCTGAATTGCCGACATCAGTAAATCAAGCGAGCAGCGGCTGGGTAGATACTAGAGATCAATGACCCGGGACAGGTAGAACTGAGCACGCCGCGCCACAGGCAAAGAGTCAAGAAGCCGACATGGAGTGCTCCTGTCGTTCATCCCTGCGGCTCCGAGCAGGCAGTGCGTCGATAGTCTCACATTCGATGCTCCCTGGGCGAAAAAAACTCGAGCCGCAGAGAATCATACCGGGCGCGTTACTTGACAGTAAACATGACAGAAGATTGAAGGCAGCTGACAGATGCGACGGCGGCGGTGAGCAATCTGGGGATGGTGATGGGGGAAATAAGTAATAATGGATGGTTTTTAATTTTGTGGATAAATGGAAGAGAAGGAAGTATATAACTCCATGCAGGCCAAGTAAGACAAGGTGAAAGGGACGAGTGACCGGCGGAATAGATGGAAATTCAATAAGCTGAGAAATTGATGGGCGGCAGCTGACTTGCGGTTTCTTTCCTACCACGACGTGGGGCAGTGAGCTCAGCTCTTGAACAGCGCAGCGACGACCACCTACAAACTCCTTTATATCATCTGCGCCATTTGGGTGAGTTTGTTGTTCGTCGTTGGATGTCAATGGTTGCTTATGTTTCATGTTTATACTTATAGGATCCCTACCATTTCCTGCGACCACAATACAATACCCACGAAAAAAGCCCCGACCGACACTCGTTAACGTACGCCCTTTTTTGATTCGATGGGGAAACGAACCGTTTACTGACCGAGGCCCGTATAGAAGCGACCTTTATAGCCGACCCCGAAGTGACCTCACAAAATGCATTCAAAGCACTCTTTACCGTACGCTCTCATTTACCTCCTCTTCCCTCATCATCTAATATACTGCTCTTACACAGTAAAATGCCATCTTTTGCGACTCTCCTTCGTAACTTCCAGCGGAAACAGCGCCGCCGCAACGGCAGTCCTCTACCCTCAGGCGATCCACCGCGTTTACCGTCAGAACTCTGGATCCTCATCATCCGATACGCCACCCTCTCCAATCCCGACCCATTAGACACAACCCATACCGTGTCCTTCCTCGACCCACCCCATTCCATGCAGTTGCGGCTGGCAGCGTATCATGCCAGCATGCGTCAAAAGACCACCGTTTGCCTCGTCAGCCGCCAATGGCACGCCTGGGCGCTCGAGTTCATGTACGAGTACGCCTGGGTCAGTCGAGCGGGACACGCAGCCCTTCTCGCGCGGACGCTATCCGCTCGGCCGTACGGCCGGTGGCTCCGTCGGCTCCATGTCGAAACAACAACCGTCCTTGACAAATGCAACCCTACCCATCTCCGGATCATTCTTGACAAGGCTCCCTCCTTGGCGATCTACAGTGACCACAGGTCCATTCGTCTGACCGTCTTCGCCGTGAACAGCCCCCTTGAGGATACGTGTACGCCCGACGACCTGTTCCTATCCCTCCCCAACAACCTCCGTCGCCTCTCCTGGACGTCGTATGAGGCGTCGCCTACACCATCTATGCCATTCTTTTCTGTTTTGGAAAACCTTATGTTCCTCGAACTCAACTTCCATGCGTCATCACACTCACGATCCTTCACACCACCGGCTATCGTGGGCCAGCCACTACATTTGCCCCACTTACAAACACTAAAAACATCACTATGCTCAAATACCTTTTCACTACTCGCCACATGGACCCTCCCCGCGCTGCGGAATCTCTCCCTCCTTTCTCCCGATTTCAGCTATTCTTCTCCGGCGTTCACAAATTTCTTTGAGGCTCATGGCAAGAACATTGTCCAGCTAGAGCTCGGGCACTCTTCTTCGTCCATCCTCGAGGAACACTATCTCACCCCATCCGCGCCTAACGTGCGTCCCGATCTGGCCAAGCTCCTCCCCAATCTCCTCGAGTTCATCTGCTCCGCGAATGCCGAGTGGAACTGGGAATCTCCCGATTGGATTGCACCGCACGTCCTGCTCCCCGCGCATCCGACGCTCAAGCTGATCGGGATCCGTGACATTGTGCGCGGCGACTTTGTGCTGCTCGAGCAGATGCGCAGTCTGCTGCGGCGCGAGGCGTTCCCGAGTCTGCGATATGTGCGTGATATGGGGCGGGGGCTGCATAGTGTAAGGAGGGAGAAGGAGAGCGATTTGGACACGGTGCACTTTTGGCACCAGGTGTGGAGCCGGTGTCGTGGGCGCGGTGTGTACCTGGAGGACTGGGAGGGCGTGAATGTGACGGCGAATGATTGGAGGAGATTGGGGTTTGAAGTGATCTGATTTCAATCTCGTTCCCCAACTTTCATTTGTAGTGTAACACGCGTTTTTCTTGTATTATACCACGCTCACGCATCCAGAGGGAGTAGAACACAATACTATATAAGCATTATTTAAGGCGCGGAATTGTGTGTGTAACTGGTTGTGTGGCGAGGAACAATAGTGGAACAATAATAAGGAACTATGTATTTTGAACCTGAGGAAAGGGATCGTGAGATATTTCAGTTGGAGTCTCAGCGGCAACGTGCGGGCCGTGGCGCTTGCCTGCCTTCTACGATGAACTCCTGGCAGCAATTTGACCAGATAAAGTTGCACCATGTCGACGTGGAGTCTATTTCAAGAGACCGCGATTCGATGTGCCGCGCGTATGGGAGGGATCGATTCGCGACGCGTGGTCATGGCCATCCCCAAGTTTTCTAGGACCATTTTTACTTTCCCGGACAACGCAGCCTCTACGACCACTTCCCAGGCCTTGCGCGTAGTTCTATTGTGAGTACGAACTAACTGTGTTGGATATTCGTGGAATTTGTACAGCTTCCAATCAATTATAGCATCTGAATCTGGTTCATTTTTCATAATAGCCGGCAGCTTGCCCACAGTCGGCGGTCAACTATCCGCCAGTCTACTGCGAACAAAGTATCCGCCGAGCCCATCCATCCATGGTCCAAGACCTGGGACTCGACGGCCTTTGATTGTGCAATGTGGACTGGACAGGCGCATTGTTCGCTTCCCGATGCGGTAACAAGAGTCAAGTGGCCCTAGTCAAAGCGCGTACCGACTGGTATACAAAACTGGCGAACAATGGCAGCGCTGGTGGTTTCTTCACTTTAACCACCCACCGTCGTCTCGATCCTCCCCATCGCATACTAGCCATGGCCCCGAGATCGAGCAAGAAGCAGACTGCTGAACCAGTGCCGACTACGAGGACAAGGACGCGCAGTCAGGCTGCTGCTGCCGTTGACCAGCCGTCGAAGAAGACAAAGGTGCAGAAAAACTTGAAGAAGGCAGAGGAGCCTACCGCCGCTACCACCACCACCAAGGGTACGCGAATCTATCCAAGATATTGTGTTCCGTCTGACGTGAACGTTTCGTAGCGCGAGGGAAGAAAGGAAAGAAGACCTCCACGAAGAAAGACGCGAAGGATGTCGAGGAGATCGGTATGTTTATACTTCCATTGTTGATCCTTGCACTTACCTTGAGCATCTTCAGACGATACCGGTACCGTCACCATCTCTGATCCCACCCCGGTCGTCGCTGGTCCCAGTACACCTTCTCCCGCTGAATCCGTTGACCGGTCTCTCACCAATACAGAACAACCGACCACGGAAGCAGCCCACTCGACATCTCAGGACGACTTCTCCGACCTCAACCCCAACAACCTTCGACTCATCCGCGAAGCAGCAGAAGAGATGACGAGCAACTTTGTCGCCACCCATCCCGGCGGCATCAGCAAAGAAGACGAATACCCTGCCAAGGATAAAGAACAGTACAATCTCCACCGCGCTGGTCTTGAGCTGCTCCAGAAGCGCGTGCCTGCTTGTCCCCTTCGTTAGTCCTATCCTTCTTTCGATCTTGAGCCGCGACTTACTCACTCTTTTGCAGCCTGTTCTGTGATATCGACTCGAGGACGGATGAATCTCGACGGGGTGCCGGAGCGCCAGGTAAGGGATCTGCAATACGCGCCGTGGACGAAAGAGTTTGGTTAGTAACATCGCGTCTTTGTGTGTCTTGTCCGAGAACTGACGTGTGGTGAAAGATGGACCGAATCTTACCGCGAAGCAATCCCCTCATTGGTGGGCCCCGATTGATAGATTTATGTTTGAAGTGGGCTGGAATGAGGCCGGTGAGTCTCCTCCTCCCAAATATTGGGCTTTGTTCTGATTCGTGTACCCAGTCCCCACCTTCAAGGAGAAGAACGGCGGTCGCGGAGAACGTCGTAAGTGCACATTCACAAACCGCCTGCCTCACATGTTATTGACACTTGCATAGCATGGGAATTCCAAACGGACGAATGGCGCGAGGAGCACCTGGGGCGGTTTTCGCCGGCGCAGCTCTGGGGCCTTGACTACGACTCGGAGACGTGGCCCACTGCGAAGTCGCGGTATACCGATGCGGAGGGTGTGGTGCGTAATGTGGGCGCTGAGTGGGTCGAGTTTCGGAAGGCTGATGAGATGAAGAGGCAGGCGGAAGGAGGGCCTGTCAAGTCTTGTCTCGCAAAGAAGGATAGGTCATTGACGCGTTGCGAAGATGCCGATGAACTTTTGACGGTGGTTAACACTGACGAAGACGGGTCCGTGGTCAGGGAATCGTCGGCTGATGATGAGACGTTGGTGGCAGATGCGAGCCCTCCGCCTGTAGAAGTTGACGATGATACCTCAAAAGGTGAGATTCAGTTCCCGGTCAAGTTATCCTTTACTTACACCACTTCGTTTCAGCCTCCACTGGTGTTCGTTTCTCCACCCCACGCGGCTCGAAACGCAGACGCGATGAGGAGGAGGAGCAAGAAGAAGAAGAGAAGGAAGGCCGCTCTCCACGGCGTCAACGCACAGACGGTGGTGAGTGCCATCGATGAAGATGAAGGAAAGAACTGTCGCTAACGCGTGGCTTTTCTTTCATCAGCTCATGTCACGCCCACGCCTGCTGCTCCTTCACCTAGAAGGTCCATGAGACAGCGTGGCTGAATCTGAAATGTTGCTCGTGCTTTTTAAAATGTATTGACTGAATCTATGAGTAGTATACTGTATTGTTAGAATAGTTTCCTCCGTCCGTCTCCAGTCGCCACCTGCTCTGTGTAATAATGATATCTATTCGGGTTGAGCATGCTCTTCCTGATTTTCTGGCTTGTTTCACATTTGCATTCGCTATCTCGGGATGAGTAGGTATATTCTTCAAGTGCTGGTTGTTACAAACCTGGACGCGCTTCGTATGCATCAGCGACACGAGTACGACAGGTTCGAACTGTTCTTCAAGGCGACGTGCTCCTCCCCAGCGGCAAGCTAACGAGGACACGATGGAATGTCGCTGTCATCCGTGTTCTCACCAACTTGGAGGCCCAGGATCATTTCCCTATGATAAAGAAAGCGTAAGCCGAGATTAGCAGCGTTAAGCATCGAGAATACCTAGTAGCCTAAATCGAGGTATCAAACCGATACCACATGAGCTCAGCCGCTTTATCCTCACCAAGTCTAAGGACCTCAACGGCAGCATCAACAACATGCTGCCTGAACGCGTCCAACGTCTGCAGATGGCTCGGGACGTTTATCGCGATCTGATACAGCGCGTCGCCGTTCTGCATAAAGTGCATCTGTGGGCGGTGGCAATGACTACCGTAGTAACAACATTAATCACTCTACATACAGCAACTTGAGTACTTGGGAATAGGGACGTACGGGAGTTCCTTGATATACCGCTTCCACCTCGGATTGACCCATGCCGTCTCCGAGTCAAACATGGCATTGTACTCCTTGAAATTCCATTCGCTCTGCGCGTAAAAGTGCCGATGAAGTTCCCATTCGCCGAACCGCCACCCCAGGGAGTAGAACGGCGCGACGTGGTTGTCTACGATGGTGTTGTAGATTGGCGGCGTGGCGGATGCGGGAAGGGTCTCGGGGAACACTTCTTCACTAAGTTAAGAAGGAGTGGTTAAGTAGGAAGACACATTGACATGCGAGACGTACAAGGTCTTTGCCCTGGGAGTATTGGATGCCATTATAACACAAATTTCGGTGGTAAACTGACCAGGTTCGGAGCAAGCCCCTCCGTTGATTGTTTGTATTGATTGGCGGATGAGCTCCTTAGTTATACAATCTTGTTCCTCTCAGCGACAGTACAGTTCTACATCCAAAAACCATATAGATAGACTAAACAACTCGAAAATACAACGAAACATAATCTACAATCCGTTTATACTCCCCGCCACACTTTCTAAAGCCGTCTTCAGATTCAACGCCTCGCGACAAACCATATCATTCTCATCCTCACTACACTCCGCAATAAAAGTGGCCGTTTCGGCCACAAACCCTGCATGCGTTGCGTTGTGAGCACAGAAATGAACCAAACGCAATACTCACCGAGAAGCTTCCCGCCATGTGCGTGCCAAATAGCCTTGGAGCAATACAGCGCGAACAGCCGAGTCTGTACCTCTTCAGACCTCGTATGCATAAGGATGTCCAGGTTGATAGATTTTAAGATGATATCATCACTAGCATTGTCCACCAGAGCAGACAGAGCATCTTGGAGTAACGCCTTACTCTCCTCATCCTGCAGCGCACATACAGGGATTTGGGCGACCAAGGGCGAGTAGACCTGCTTGACTTTGTCGTCCTGCCAGAAAGCTATGGAAGGCGTTAGGGACATGCGGGGAAAAATAGTATGATACGCACCTCCGTCATCATGCAACATGCTCTTTGTAACCGTTCCGAGTATGCAGGTCCACAAGGTCCAGTTTCTTTGATCTGAAGACTTCCAATATGCGATGAACTCTTGGAGAACAAACGACATGTACGGTGTCATCAGAGCCTTGATACAAGTAAGTCGCAATGCCACAGTAGATAACGCGTCTACGAACCTTGAAGTAGTCAAGCAACGCCGAAAATACATGGCAAAACGTAATGCGACGTTCTATACCTAAAGTCATGATGTCAGAAAGGGGACGACACCTCTTGTAATCCCCTTACCAGAACCCCCAACGAATGCCCAATCGTACAGACGTCTGAACAGCGGTCTGAACGTCGCCTCATTAAGATTTACTACCAACTCCGTGAAAGCTGATACAATCGGGGCCTTGGAATCAAGCTTTCGAAAATCATGTCAGCTATCAACTCAAGTATGGACCAAGACACTTACTGGTCCCTGTAGCTTGACAACATCGAACGCCTCCAAAAACATATTGAAAATGGAACGCAAGTTCTCTTGCACGACACTCTTATTAGAAGTACGCAGCGACCTCTTGACGATATCAAAGAACATGTTGTACGAATCCTGCAGGAACCAACCAACTAAGTCGCACACCAACATGAAATCATAAACAAGCCTACCGATGACGGCGACGATTTCAGAAGAGAGGTCCAAATTTGAGGTAACGTCGGGATCAGTATCTTTTCCGGCGCGCGCTTGGTGAGAGCCTTGACAAACCCAGCCAACGAGTCGTCCTTCTTGCGTTGGCTGATGTAAAGCAACACCACCTGTGAGATTTCTGACGCAGCCCAGAACGGTGATAACGATGTCAGCAATCCGTGTAATACGCTTGTAGTGTCGTTCGAGAGGTCTAGAAGAAAAAACTCAGACACAGAAAGATCACATTTCGGAAAGTATTTACCTTCCGGCCCTTCTTGAAGTAGAGCAACACATTGTCCAACAATCTCCCGGAAGAACGGCATTAATCTAGGTCCTAGACGAGATCTACCAGGCAATCAGCGACAAATGCGGGGCTTAAAAGAAAAGAAGCATACGCTAGCGGGGACAAAGCTGGAACAGCGTAAGGCGCCATCTTCCGACCACGAATAGCAGACAACAACAGAGGAACGACATCACCAAGCGCGCTTTCCTCCCCAGCACACATGCCCGAACCAATTGTCTTCAGACCTCGGAACCCAGAAATAGCCACCGCATTTCCTGGGTGAGCAGTCAGAAGCTCCTTGATACGCTGTATAATCTTGACCAGATTGTTCGTGGCTGTCTGGCGCACATGGTCAGACACCTGTGGAAGTCGTTCGGCAAGGAGGTCTAGCGCGCCTATCTGAACCTATGAACATCATTAGTCACCGTTTGACTTGAAAGGTCAACGAATGAGCGATTACCATCTGTTCAGAAGAATGCAACATCCCCACAGTCGATTCGATGTAATCCAACGCGGACATGACTCTTAGAGTCCTATCAAGCGACGACCGCGCAACCTTGTTGATATCGTCGACTCGAGCATCCGCTCCTTGGCCACTCTTGAAAGTCGCCATGATGACGAGCAGCGATACAAGAGACGAATCACTTCCTGCACTGCCGCTGCCTGATGACGCCTTTACAGCAAAGCCAATGAACGATAGAACCGCTTGAGCGCGACGTTTGAAAGCGGTCGTGACTGACGTCGAGTGCTCCTCGTGCCTAGCATGAAGGATTAACGAGAGATAGCGATAAAATTATTCGTCCTTACAAATGATCGTCCATGAAGGTAGGCTCCAGATTTTCAGGATCCGTTACACGACGAGCCAAACGTTGACTCTCCAAAATCATCTCACTCAGAACCGAATTCTGGAGCGCGCCGTCATAGTGATGGAGAACAGAAATCGGCAATGCAAACGTGCTTTTCGCTTCCTCTGCGTTCTGCCGTACGACGCGATTTGCGGTCTTCTCTATTAGGAGAAGACAGATCGGCGTCAGATAGTCCTCGGGTCCTAGGACGTTCACCAAGTGAACGAAGAAGCTAAATTGATGTGTTTAGGCCACTGCGTACAATGATATTAAATGGACATACTTCGTGCGCCGATGGCGAGGAATATGATTCGCAGCATCCGAGAACACCCGCAAAAACTCGCGCGAGCCCAGGAGCAGTTCCATCCGGGATGTGTGAGAATGCTTGAGGGATTTCACCATCACAGGAACAATGTTGTCGATCGTCTGTTGAATGGTGAGTGACATTTATGGATTAAGATTGGAGGTATACAGACCTTCTGAACCACCGTGAAACTGTACGTGTCATCGCGATGGAACACGTTAGATCCCATAAACGTGAATACAGGCATAATGTTATGAAGGACAGACTCCGGACTGAGGCGCGCCAAGGTCGCCATCAACAATAACGCCTGTTGGAACGTCTGCGGATTGTCGGCAGCTGTGCAGAAAATAAGTTCCAGGTAGTATATTGCTTCAAGGCATCACTCACTACGAATCAAATCCACTAGCACTTCCAACCGAATTGCGCCAGGTGACAAGTTCGGTACCTCCTACGATTCTATTAGTGACATTGACGAAAGAATTCAAGGACGTTCATACAGTGACTTTGTCTGCAACATTCGCCACGGCAGTCATCAATGACTGCTCAATGAAAGCGACGTCGACAAAGTCCGAAGTGGTCGATGACTGGATGACATTGTTCAGAGTTTGAACAAGAGCGATGATAATGTCCAAAGACCCCGGAAGTGTAGCCGCAGCGAGAACCTCCGCAAGGACAGTCAACTGGGGAAGAGTATCCTCGGAAGTCCTGGAGAAAACACCTGGTCAGCATGCGCTGACGAGTAACTAAAAACTAGACTTACTCAGATGTCATTCTGGGTCGCTTGCTCGCCGGAGGAGCATCAACGGGATCTGGCTGGAGTGATTTGAGAAGCTCTACAACGAGAGGGGGGTCGCGTAGGATACTAGTCAGCAGCTTCGTAACTGTCGAATGCTAGTAGCAGTGAGAATGGAGATTCAAAGTGTCGACGTCAGGCTTACCACATCCTGATCCTGCGTGCTTAAACTCAGCAGAGAAGTGCACAAGTCCAATTTACGCTCTAAGATAAGAGGCGTAAAAAGGCCTTGCTCGAGCCGCTGCGTTAATATACTCGTGGCGGAATGGTGAGCTGAAACAAAGAGTCAGTAACAAATGATATGAACGAAAAAAGAAAGGCGTACAGGATTTGAACAAGTGCTTCAACAAGTCGCAGTACGTCGTCCACAAACCATCAGTGTTGTTATTGAGGTCGTTTACCGCGGTCAAGTCGAAAATGGAGGCTAAGAGACAAACGTACTCTTCGGCATTTTGTCCGTACAGGTCTTGCAGAGCAGTCGTTGACTTGGAAAGTATACTGGTAACTGATAGTTTGAGACTAGCTGCTTTCCCTTCGCCCACTACATTTCCAATAGTCCGAAGAAGTTGGAATTGAACACGCGAAGGAGCCGCGTTGATATGAGACGCGAGATAGCACATCACATTATGTTTATGGCTGGTCGAGAGTTTAGCAACAAGACGGAAGAGATCAAATGACACGTACTCAGCGACCTTGCGCTTATCCGTCTTGGATGCTGAAAGGTAGTCCTGGTGGAAAATCACCACGTAACCGGGATCATGTATGAAATGCTCTCGGTGAGCCACAAGGGCAGCCACATATTTCGTCAAGTCATCTTGAGAAAGGTACGATAGCTGAGCTAAGGTAAGAGAATGGAGTCAGTTCCTGCCGAGTCCTACTGGAGACCGACCGACCTGCACTCGAGCCGTATACGGCATCAAAAGCATACACTCTTTCGAATTTGCGCTGTGTGCCCTCCGCCATAAGACTGAGACAGTGGAGCGCGTACTCCCTGTTCTTCAACTCCGGAGACTGTAAAGCACCCAGTAACGAAGGTAGAACAGTCTGGAAGTCAACTGCCGTTTCACTGGCCTTGAACGCCTCCAGGAATGCCACACAGTGACCAAGCGCGAGCCCTTCATGAAGGTGGTCAGCTGACGTTAGCCATATGCCTGTGAAGAATGCCAGCGCGTCATCCTGGATGGTGGCGAACAGAACACTAAACGTGTTCATCATAACCGCTACACTGGAAGATGTCGCTACTCGGTAAATCGTTCTCATGAGCGTTACATATCGGAAATCGCGTTCGTCACAGGCATCCTATGGGCACAATTAAGATCGTGAAAAGAGCTAAGTAAATCATACTTACCGGCTCAGAGCGTTCACTCAACCAGTTCACGACGATCCCTTCTGGAGGCGGAACCTCCGCGGCAAGAGCCGCGAGGGAAACCTGTGCCCAATATAGAGTATTCTTGCTGTTCGGTTTGGCGACAATAGTCCTCCCGAGCTTTGCATCATCAATATGCTACATGAAAACCAGACTTAGCATGATACACGCAGAAGCAATGATCCACGAACCTGCCGCAATTCGTCGGCACTGACGTTACCGGCGGGGTCCTCGGACTGGTCCAAGTCAAGCGCTTGAATAACCTGTAGGGCGGTGTTGACTTGGTGTCCTCCTGTCAAGCGCCGAAGAAGGGCGCGCGCTACGAGACATGCAAGAAGACGAACATGTCCACTGGCGTCGCGAAGCTTGGCAACTAGGTCGTCCACCTGATCAGAGAAATCATTTGACGAGACGACGTTGTCTATAAGGCGTCAGGTCATGTTCTCGAGTACAGCTACATACACTGACCTCCGATGCGCGTCGCCATCTTCATATTGAACGCCGCCATCTTCTCCTGCACATCCTCGATGTTGTCAGCTTTTGACGCGGCCCAAATCTCTGCACATCCGCTCAGTAACTCGTACGATCCCGGACCAGTCTTGGGAACATTCTTCTCGATCAGGTCCCAGACTAACTCCACGCTATGTTGCCTGGGCTTCGAATAGAGCATGAACGGAAACAAGATCTTGGTGAATACATCTTTCATCGCCGCCGGTGCCTTTGGACAAAAGTGGGTCATCAAGAAAGTTAAATGAGCTTTCAAGACTGGCCGCTTGGGCTTAGAGTTGGACAAGAGTGTCGCTAACTCGCTGATGTACTTGGCGGAGTCAGCTAGTAAAACAGGCACGACTACGGTTGGTTTCGCGTAGAGTTCCTCAAGGACAGCGGCATCAGTGTCCTGGGTCCTAGCGATAAGCGCGGAGCGAACAGATTCCTACAAGCATGTTCAACACTTGCCAGACGTCAAACAATAAAACAGACCTCTTCCGCGGGAGACAAAGTTTTCTCTTGAAGCGCGCTAACGAGCTTTTTGGTGGCGATGACGCGAACTTTGGCGTCGGCACTGGTCGCAGCGATCACCATATCCGCATTATCCTTGTTAGTGTCCTCGCTGTACGATTGATTCTGAAGAAGTTTTGAGTGACTGCCAGATTGCCCAGATAATTATTCCTGACCATGAACAATGATAAAACAAGTTGTTCCAAACTGCCCTTCAAATCTTCATCTGTGGTAGATACCTTGTCTACTGCTTCGTGGAGAATGGCAGGATTCCGTTGATGTACATGTTGCAGCAGACGACGAGCGACTACGATCTCACCGTCGGGCCTCACAGCCAACGCAAGTAGGTCGCCAGTCAAGCGAATAAGAGTATCCTTCGGACTGAAAGCAGTCAAGATAGTTTCAAGAAAGTCGACAGCGACACCATCGTCCAGACTATGGCAATCATGATGAGACCATGCCGTATGGAGGGAGTGATAATTACCTCTGGGTCAAATTCTCCAGCAGCGGATTCAAGAATTTCTCAATCCCGATCCACCCTACGGCAACCTTGAGCTCTTCATTCAAATTCCTATACGACGTGAGCGACAAGTACTAAAGAGAAGAAAGCACACATACGAAATTCGAAGAAGTGTGGTGATACTTTTCTTGGGAAGCTCTTGGAGTTCGTCTTGTGCTTCGACAACAGATACGACCGCATTGATAAACTGTTTGGCAGACACGCGTTTCGCGCTATTGATCATATTCGATACGATCGTTTTTAACGCGTCTGCACTAAATTGGCACTTGTGCGACAGCGCGGCAAGTAGGATATAGCTGCCTAGAACGGCGTCCTTGGGGGCATCTAACTTTTTGTGGAGGGGCTCCAGAAGTGCAGGCAGTATATAGGCCACCGTGCCGTCGTCTATTTCCTTCTTATGGGCTAAATAATCGTGAAGGGTTGCGGCGTTGAACGCTAACAGTGTGCGATGTGAATAGCCGCCTTTGAGAGCACTAGGAAGTAGGCCGGTAATAAATCGGGTGGCCTCTGTATTTTTTAGCATCTCTTTTACGAGGGCAATGCGTGGCACGCTTTGAGCGGCTTTTTGGAATGGGATGAGAAAGTCCCACATGGTGTTCGGCCTACGAGGATGAGAAAAGCGAAAACGGATCCTTGCAACTCACTTACTTGAGATGGAGAATGGTGACCATCTTGGCGAAATGAGGAGATTCATGGTAAGGCAAGAACAAGGACAAGATAGATTCGACATTAAATTCGTTTATCCTGGAGGCCAATTAGCACTTTGGATTGAATGCGGTACAACGACAGTACCTAAAGCGCCTAACAAGCCATTCCAAAACTTTTCCGGTTGGCGCCTCCATCAAGTAAGGGCTCAGGCGAGCCAGGAAGGACGCAATAGTGCGATCCAAATCTTGGATGGCCTGTAGCGGCAATAACGTCCGATCGGTCTCCTTGGACGCGTCAGAGAACAGCGCTGCCTCAAATACGCCAATCTCTGGATCGACGGAAGCCAGCTGCAGGAGGCCATTGCTGCCCAAGGCATGGATAGATTCCAAATCGTGGAGGTCGGCGTCCCGGCCAGTAAATAGATATGATTCACTGGGCTTGCGACGGGAACGGTCGACGAGGAGTGAGCTGTTGAGTGATGCTCCCTGCGCTAGTTGCGCGACGAGGCTGGACATGATCAAGCCGGCAACGTTGAAGGAAGGAAAAAAGCCGATCGAAAACCTTTCCTTTTCGGACGCGTGACTGTCAGGCACCATCACGTGTCGCGACGCGTGAGTAGACCTTCAGAGCTGTAGCAAGAAAGCGATGGTCGTATCTTCGTATTTCGATATTTTAGTGAAACTGAACAGACTGCAAGACTATGCACAATAGGTATAATATTACTGAGATTCCTCCTTTTCAATTCCATTAGATAGAAACAGTCCTCGCACCAACATCATACGTGAGCGTGCCCGCCCTCGCCACTCGCACCGCCGCAGACGTAGCCTGGTCCGCATGGAACATAATCCTATACCCTCCCGGCCCCACATCCGCTCCGCCAGGACTATACAACCCCGCCGTCCCCGTCACCATCAGCGGCGCACTCGACTTGACATACGGGCCCGTAACCCCATTCACACTCGTCGCATAGCTCGTATCATACAAGCTCCCCGAGTAGCAGTTACTACTAAAGAACAAATAATAAATATACCCGCCCGCCGCACTCGACGACGGGAGATGCAAGAGACTCGGCGCCTCGATGAGCGGGCCGTCCGCGTCGCCGCGGTCCAGGATCTGCACGGGGTCCCCAATCCGGCTCCATCCGTTCGTCGGGTCCACCTCCTGCAGCATCAAAGGCGTAGAGTGGATGGGCGCGACGCCGTTGTTGCAGTTCCCGCCGTTGCCCATATTATTCCCGTCAATCTTGTACACGATGAACTGTCGTCCAGTATGGTCCTGGAACCCCGCCGGATCAATGGCACCGCCCTGGTCGAGGTGGCACTGGATCGCGTCCCCGATGGGCGTGTACGGGCCTTGGGGTGTCGTGGACGATGCGGCGCCAAAGCAGTGTGCGGATTTGCCGGTGGGCGTCTTTCCAGTGCTCTCGGCAGAGTAATACACGATGTAGAGGCCGTTTGCCTGATGAGGTTGCATCAGTAAAGTTGTTTCTGGAGAGTGTGGAGAGGTAACGTACTAAGCGAACAACATCTGGAGCCCAAACGGCGTTACCGGTGCTCCACGCACCGACCGTGGGAAGGGCATCGTATCCAGAAACACGCGCCCAGGTGTTAAAGTCAGACGACGTGGCCATGGGGACATGCAGCCCGCCACTCGTAGTCGAGAAAGCCCAGTACGACTCGCCCACTTGAATCCACGCCGGATCGGGGAAATTTGAGTTGATGATGACCCCCGAGATGGAGCGATCCTCAATGTCGCGCTCCGTTAGAGGCGCGGCAAGGGCGATGAGAGGCAAAAGTGCCGAAGTGATGAGTGAGATCAGCATGCTGCAAGGAGCGTGGTGTATCGCAGCGAAGCGGATGGGGAACCTATGCACGAAGAGAAGCAGTTTATAAGTATCGCAAATGGTATAGCGTGATCCCGAAATCAAGACATGTTACATGTGGCTTGCTGTTTGAAAGTGCAAGAGCTCCACGAGTCCAAGTCGGAGTTAACGAGATATAACGGCAGTTGGTTGCTGTACCATCAGTCAAAGATGGTTGATGGTTTGAACAGCAATGCAGCATTTGCACCAACCTCTCCGATCGTGATTTATGCGAACCCCGAAAGTCACGCTCCATGAGCCTGTGTGTCCGAGTGGGAGCTCTTTACGCTACCTATGAAAGTATCAAAGATCCAGTGCAAACCTGTATAACCACCGGAGCCCACGTACTTCACCCGTAGGTGTTCCCGTGCTTGCGCAGATGATGCCAACTGATGTCCAAGCGCATAGAGGCACTCAGAAGGCTGGATTTTCCGAGCTTCATCGTCCGTTCCATATGCTTATTTGCTGTCCGTGATTTAGGCGTTGCGGCAGTGATGACGATAGGGTATCTAGACCGTCGAATCGCTTTTGAACCGTCGGTGATGCAAGCACGTTTCGCGCATTCACAAGTCAGTGGCGCGTCCAGGTGCCTTCAGACCCATAAGACGCGAACGAATCCGTATAACCGAGCACGATTCTAGTCTTCTTTTGTTCACCGAAGAGCAATGGATGATGGGATCCAAGAGGGTATAGTGCATAAAGGTTCTTGTCGTCCTTTTAACCATGATGAAACGCGATAGGATTTTGAGTCCGTTACACGGAGGGAAGTATGCAACAGTGTTGGGCTTAGTGTTTCGCTCTGCGTCCTGCATAATGAAAGTAAGCTTGGGTCCTGGTGGCTCCTTGTGGGTATTATATGAGAAGACAACGAGAAAATAAACTTTCGTACTTATGAGGATGTACTAATGGTCGTGAAACAGCCGTGTGTTGTTCGAGTTTGAGGGCCAACCAAAGAACGGTCATGTGACTGGAAGAAACACACGTATCGCTCTTTTCAGGTTCAGAGCGAAACGGACGTCTAAAGTAGCAGAAAAGCAGTTTAAAACATACGAATCTAACCATATCAAGTATGAAAGTGACTGGGCATATCTGCCGATACCAGTGAGAAGTACTAACGAAGAGCGGAATCAGAGTCGTAATCAGCACGAAAGTAGAACCATTGATGGCCCAAAGAAGAAACAAAGAAAGTATGACTGATAAAGAACATGCAAGTACAAGTTGGAGCACGAATAACTCTTTCCCAAGCCCGGAAGATAGAAGGCGTTGAAAAAATATGTCTCAACGACGCGTAAGCCTAAAAACCAGATGAGAATAATGACCAATGGAAAATAGCGAACATCGGGAAGGAATAACCCACTAAAAGGGCTTAAAGAAATGAGACTAACCATGTTCAAGTCAGGCCGTGTCCTAACTTCTAAGCCATGTCGTGATCAGAGGAGTCCAAGATAAGCGAGTTGCGAGCAGGAGAACGGCAGATCGGGAAGTATCTTTGATAGCTAACATGTCGATAGTTTGTGGAATGAAAAGGACACTTCGTCTCAACGAGGAGGGATACGTGTAGTAGACGACGGGCCGGGACGAGAGTAGTTGAATGGGCGCCGCCGCTTGGAAGGGCGCGAGTCTACCGAGGAATGAGGTGATGCTGGGCGTTTCGGCAGCGTCGAGACAAGACAGTCATTAGACTTGTCATGCCAGTACTTCCCCAGTGGTACGGAAAGCGCGATTTTCCACTCTTGCAAATCAAACGACATGCCAAGGCTGAAGATCCTGGTGCGCGTCTCGCGCTCCCACGAGTACCAATACGGGTATGATTCCTCGAAATGGGGCAGAGAGCAGATGTACTCGACATGCGACTCCAACTCGTGTGCAGCAGCATGAGCCGGGGCATCCAACAGCTTTTTGACCGCCGTGAGCAGATTCTCCAATGCTTGCACGTATCCCATCGCCGTTATGCACGTCCAGTCCTCATCGGTTCCCCAAAGTTTATGCATCTCCACCAAGTCCACGACAGTGACCTCCTCGTCATCCGACTCGTCACCCAACGTGAGCTCTTTCGTAATGAGACTATAACGGTCGGAAAGAACCAAGTCCAGTTTTCCTTCGGTCCAGAAATGAAGGTCGGGAATGATGCCAGCGCAGACGGACTGTAGATAATCGGGAGGGATAGGCATCTTGCCGTGCCCAAACTTGTCGCGGACAATCGTAGGGTCCGGCTCCCAGTAATGTTCCCTAGGAACGGTCTGTCCTTCCTTCTCCCTCTTCCTCAGCTCCTTCGCCGCTTCTTCTTCATTGTGCCTACGAAGACGCTCCTTCTTGATGATACTTCGAACAACGGTAGGAATCGGGCCAACTTTCAGAATGTATTCTTCCGAGGCTTTCACAAACCTCTGAATTTCTTCGTCGCCGTAATCGTAGTACGCCATGAGAGGCGGACCGACATCCAGTGAAGCATTGGAATGTCGATCGTACTGGCATATCCGAGTCTGTGCGACGGACGCCAAGTTGTGTTTTTCGGCCATGACGTTCAAGTGATTCCGAACTACAATGGGGAGCAGCAGGTCCTTAACGGAAGGCGGCGGCTCACAACGCGCGTCAAAATCAAAGTCGTCCGGAAGAGGAGCGAAGCACGCTGCATTGGGCAGCCATGGAGGTTGAGATTGCAAAGATGCTTGGTGTGCCATCGACAATTGCAATGAGGAGAAGAAAGTGGGGTGAAGACGCGTAGTAGAAGGTAGAGTCAAAAGCGGCAATGATGACGCGTGACGTGTCGCCTGGTCCTATTCAGTTCAAAAGAATGGGGAAATGAATTTTGGGGACAGTGTCTATGTTTCGTGTCAGGTTCGCGAGTTGCTGGCGAGGCAAAAAGAGACAAACACTCGAAAACTGCCAGACCCAATACCGAGAATCCAATGAATATAAACTGCATGAATACGCCGTGACTGGTCGTTGGACGACGTCGGTCAGAGGCTAAAGGTTAAAAACTATGCCCGACGCGGCGACGCATCTTGGCGGTGCAAAACAGTGTGGAACCTCGAAAACATATGGACACATTGGGAATTGAACCCAACACCTCCCGCACACAATAAACATGCTAAGCGGGCGTGATAAACCAACTACACCATGTGCCCATATGACAAACTGCGCCACAAGGTATTGGAATGTGACAATTGTCACACTCACATGACGTTATGAGTGATGTTTTGCTGACGAAAATAGTATGAGGTGCGTCGGCCGGACTGTTCTTAACCTCCAACACTCTTTGCACTGCATGAGTGGTCCTTATTTTACGCTTGGTACGAAAAACGTCTGATATACCTTCCTCAGCGGCTTGGTAATGCAGTCGTTTGTAAATGACAACGGCTTCCCGATTAACCGTTTCATTTCTAGTCTTCCCGTGTGGCGAGTCGTCACTGATTCGGCACGCCACTTTGCGAAGGAGCGGACGAATGTCCAATTTAAAATTGATGACTCTGAAAGTGCAAATGCGTATTAGCTGATAACTCCATTCGACGCAAACCTCACTTTGCGTGTTGCGTGGCCTGCCGGCTGCGAGCAGTATGCTTTAAGCGCCAGATATACTTATTCAAAGTGGCCGGCGCTCAATCAGCATATAAAAGAGATGTACATCGTTCTTCTTTCTTCTATAAAACCAGTATAACCATGCCTAGTTGGGAAGATCATCACGTCAACGTACAGAAGAAGATTGCCCCGCCAGTCGTTCACGCTGACCTCACTGGCAAAACCATCATTGTGACCGGCGCCAACGTCGGTCTAGGATTTGAGGCATGCAAGCATTTCGCCAAAATGAATGCGGCGCGCATCATCCTTGCTTGTCGCAGCATCGAGAAGGGTAATGCTGCATTAGCTGGTAAGTTTCGTTCGCGTGATTGATAGGTTGATCTATTCTTACGCGTCATCTTGACAGAATTAAAGGCGGATACTGGGTATAGCGGCGGGGAGGTCTGGCAGGTTGATTTCAGCAGCTTCGCCAGCGCATCTGCATTTGCAGACAGAGCTGACAGAGAACTCGACCGGCTGGACATCCTCGTCGAAAACGCCGCGACCGTGAACTGGGGCCCTTTCGAATTCACTGAGGACGGTTGGGAGACATGGTTCGTGTTTCCTCTGTATCTTTTCTCTCAGATTGCTGACACTGTTATTAGTTTGGAAGCGAACTGTCTTAGCCAAGAGCTGCTGGCGTTCCGTCTGCTTCCTATTCTCAGGCGAACTGCTGAACAACACTCTGGGACTCCGCGTCTTGTTATCGTCTCAAGCGGGGTGTTCTTCTTGGTCGACATTCCCGAGGTCATCCTCAGTCAGCCCAAGATTCTCGAGGCATTCAACAAGCCGGAGCTTTGTACGCCAAAACCGACAGAGAACAGCGCTCAAGATCCTAATGCATACGGGAGCGTTGATCGTTACTCTCATACCAAGCGTACGTTTTTTTAATTGTGCATGAGGCTGAAACGTGCTGAGACTCTTCGGTCAGTATTAAACCTCTTCTTTACGCGTTCTCTTCAAGCACACTTCGGCTCCTCCATAATCGTGAACTGCGTCAACCCTGGGTTCTGTATTTCCAACTTGCGCAGCAACCTCCCCGATTTTATGAAGGAGGGTAACGCGAAGCAAGAGGCAGAAGCTGCTTTTACGACTGAGGAGGGAAGCCGACAGTTAGTTTATGCTGCCGTCGGCGGTGCGGACAATGAGCAGGAGCTCCGTGGGGCATACATCAATATGTCTAAAGTTGAAGAGGTCAGCAAGTGGGCGCTGAGCAAGACGGGGAAGGAAGCTGAAGACCGAATTTGGGTATGTGACTTATCCATTCTTCTCAGATTGAACGTATACTCAAGTTGTTCCAGACCGAAACGGTGGACATTTTGAATGCTGCAGATCCGAAAGTGGCAGACATTCGCCAGCGTTATCTGCACTAAGTAGTCGGAGGGGCGAGGATCTATCGGTGACTTGAGGAAATAAGATTTCGTCCATCAATATCAAAATGATGTTCCCATACCTGCGGGTAATGATGAACGATATCTATGCAAAATCGCTCCTGCAGCCAGTCCGGACACCCCAGTAAGGAATGACACTCATCTTCTACCACCACTCGGTAGAAGCGACGCTGAGCGTTGTACATAGTTCAAGAGTACACCATTGGCATCACAGCGCTTTCGATACAAAGTATGGTACAACAGAAACACGTAAGGATACAGAAACACGTCCTGAGGAAGCCTATAAATCCTACAACTCGCCTTTCCACTCTACACGGACCCATGATCAAAAAAAAGCAAACAGGCTTCGTCAGGGAAACACTTACCATACTCCAGATGCATACAATACACAGCATCAAAAAAACCATCAATGTTCGAGTCGATTTCCAGCGGCAATGACACAGAGTCCAGTCCTTCCTCCTTCTCCGGAGTCACATAAATATAAGTGACATTCCTAATCCCGCGCGCCTCGAGCCAAGCCTTCCCGGAGAGCGACACATCATGTCTCCTCGAAATACTCGCCTGAAACGCAATAGCATGACCGATCCCATCGACAAAAAAGGAATCAAAAGTAGCAAACTTGTACTGGGTGGGGTGGTAGTATATCCCCACAGACAGCGGCTCGTGGACCGGCCACTCGAGGAAGGTATGCTCCGGTACCAATGATGGCATTAGGATGTGCCATGGCTTGCAGTGGGCTAGTCTGATTTTTTTGTCAGCGATGAGGACTCTACGTGCTTTCTTAACAATTCTCCAAGTCTGCTTTTGGCTCTGGGGAGTCCTGTTCTCAGAATCGTTCACGACCATCCGGCGTAGGGTCCAGGACCCACCACGGATGATATGCTTGTGGTAAAAGCCATCGAACAGGCAAGCTGCTACAGCCTTGGTACTGGGAGTTGAGGCATCCAGATGGAAATAAAACCACTTTTGCTGTGCCCGTTTGGGGTTTTTGTCGAGCTGTTTCAAGAGTCGTTTATGAAGATGTGGGCTGGGAGCGTCAACCTTCCATACTGTCCGATCTTGATCATTGAGAGGTAAGAATGCGAGGGGGAAATGGCTGGTCGATTCAGTGAAGGAAGACGGCAGAAGAATGAGCGCTTCTTGAATAGAACTGGCTCGAACACGGTTTAGTGCCCTTCTAACACGTTCTTCGAATTCCGTTGTACGGTGCGCGAAAGAGAAGGCATCACGGGCGGAGCCTCCATAGAGGTTATAGAACTCGGCTAGCTGCGTTTCATCGAGACGGAGGTGCGTGTCCTGGCATTGGTGACTGTACAATCTATCAACAACAATACTTATCGGTAATTCAATGAAACATACCCAGCAATGAACTCCCCGCAATCCCACGGCTTCATGATGAAGTAACGACTATATCTAGCCTTTCTCATCCAATCCATCCGATTTGCTTCTGGTGAAGCCGCTTGAATGATAAAGAGGTCATCCTTGATCAACGAATATGGAACCGAAGGGAATGATGCATTGGAATCGACCAAGCACCAAGTGTCGTCCGGGAGGTATTTCTGCATGTAAATCCAGTCGAGATGATCTAGTTCAATGTGGTAACCTTTTCCGTCCCGCCACAATATCGCGGTCGATTGAGTGGCATATAACGTGGGAAGTCGCGCCGCACATCTGAGGTTGAAAATTAGCCATAAAAAGGAGGATTTTCCTATTATTTAGTGCTCAGCATAACGTCGTGAAACTGATCAGGACCGACTTGCCTATCCCGGGAAGACCTGTGAGAGCCAGGCTAGCAGTGGTTGTAAGACCCTCTTGCCCAAGGAAGGGATTCGGATATGCATCCATCCCAGCCAAAGGCGGTGCATGGACCACACCAAGGTCGCCCGGTCCAGGCATATCGTCCAGGTACCAGTCAGAGAAATCGATGTCTTCCACATTGATTGTACTCATGCGGGACCATTGCCAATTCTTGAAGTTGAACGATCATTAGAAAACCGGAAACGAACTCAGCTCTTCCTGCGTACGGCAGACTTCTTTCGATTTCGCATCCACTGCAAGATCCCGAGGATAATTTCATGATATTCCTGGCGTATCATAGTCATCGAATGACTAGAAGGGCCAAATATGAACCATATACTGGACGGTACGTCGATTTCTGCGCGAGGCTCGCCACGCTCGACGAGAGCCCGTTGCAGCCTTGCGGGCTTGTCATGTACTGGACAATGCTGAATATGCGGTCCCTCCATGTCGCACTTGGGTGTGAGTTGGAAAGATCTAATACATAAGGTTAGGGTTAGACAT
This sequence comes from Hymenopellis raphanipes, assembly GCA_036872995.1. Classification (NCBI taxonomy): domain Eukaryota; kingdom Fungi; phylum Basidiomycota; class Agaricomycetes; order Agaricales; family Physalacriaceae; genus Hymenopellis; species Hymenopellis raphanipes. Next base: position 128,311 of record JAYMDG010000027.1, read on the forward strand.
GCGACGCGCGTGTACCCACGACGCGTTCTTTATATTTAAAAGTCGCGAAATGATAAAACTCGATGCAGTAGGGCCGACCAAGGGTGTATAATAGAGTACATAAATGATACTAAACTAGGCAAACAGCCTTCAAGGAAAGGCGCAGAAACACGACGAAGACAACAGTACATTTTACAACACCGCCTCAGAGGCGACCTCAAGAGATCACAAAACGCCACAAACTAACAGCGTCAGGAAAACGCTTAGCGTAGTTGAAACGCATATGATACACAGAATCATAAAACCCATTCAAGTTCGAGTCGACCTCCAGTGGCAACGACACCGAGTCCTGTCCTTCCTCCTCCTGACGCCACTTTTTGTACCCTGAGAGAGAATAAACTACAACCAAGGAATCGATTTGTAACGGGCGACGATGTACAGAGTCATAGACCAGCACCACACACCCTTGATACGGTGCGTGTTAACATCCTTAACAGCGGGAGGGAAAGGAGCATCAGAACCAGGGCGGACGTTCATCATCTCCTGCTGTTTTCGAGGCCCAAAGTGTGAAATTCCTCCTGGATGCCGAAAACCTGCACGTTTATTCAGACGATACAATCACGGCCACATACCGGGAGGTTTCTTGGGGACGAGAAAAAAAAACCTATACGAATGGGCATTAGGAATGCCGATGACTCGTCGGTCAAAAGCAATGGACCAGGTAAATGGACAAAGTTTGGAATCGAATCCAACGCCTCCCGCAATGAAGATGCTAAGCGGGCGTAATTGGCACCAACTACGCCATGTGCCCGTACTAAAGCTACGGCACAAGACTCTGTGCAGCCATCGTGGAGCATTTCGGTGTACCGACCGCAGGAAGGAGAGAAGCCTGGTTGCGTTACAACAAGGAAGATGTCTTCTGTGAGCGTGCCACGGAGGGGATATGGAAGTAATTGATAGTAAGAGGTCCAGAGGTAGAATGAGTAAGGGCAAGATTGTAATGCATGTTCCGATTGAGTCGCGTCGACGACTCCGTTTGTGGTCATGGCGGTGAAAGACAAAGTTCAGATTATGATCGGCTGCCGGCTTTTGCCGGGTCTCCGTCCAATGACGGATGCGCACAAAATACTAAGTAGTTGGACGTGCACCGCGCATCATGCGCGTAATTTCAGCGCGTTTAAGGATATCTTTCCAAAGGACTTCAATGCTACCTGAAAATACGCGCTTGGCTTTCTAGAACAACTACACGTAGGATGTACGCTTGCACAAAGTCCAAATCCTTCCTTCCTTTTCTCCGTACATACAGTGTGTCCGTTTACTCGACAACCTCCACATAATTCGCCGGGAACAATCCCTCTCTACCATGCACATCGACACCGTGCCACCAATCTTCACTTGCAGGCTCAATCTTGATAATCCTATCACCCTCCTTGAACGTCAGCTCATTATCTTCGGTGGCATCATAACTGTCGAACGTATCAGTAACCGCTCGAGCCTAAAGAAATAAACAACGTACTCATAAAGCGCAACAGCTGTAATACCCTCATCTTCGGCTGGAGCTGCCGGCGCAGGAGGCGGTGACGGGCTTCTAGGAGGTTCTTCCTGTGCTTGTGCCTCCTCGCCAATATCTTTCAGTTCGACATAGTTGGCCGGGAACATGCCTCTCCTGCCATCAGCACTTACGCCACTCCACCAACCCTCATCCAACTCTTCAATCTCACTGATAATCTCACCCTCAACCAAAGCCATCTCGTTATCTTCCGTCGCCTCATAGTCGTATAATACGACAGCTGTAATTCCTGCAGGTGCAGCAGCGGCAGCTGGAGGTGGCGGTGGAGGGGGTGGAGGTGGTGGTGGAGGAGGAGGAGCAGCTTCAGCCATCGGGGGCGGAGGGGGCGGTGGTGGTGGAGGCGGGGGTGGCGGAGGTGGCGCAGCAGAGTATGGCTCCTGAACTGGCACCGCAGCCGGAGGGGGAGGTGGCGGCGGAGGAGGAGGGGGTGGAGGAGGCGGAGCTGAAAACTCGGGCTCAGGTTCGTAAGCTTCTTCCTCTGGCTCGGGCTCGGGTTCAGGCTCGTACTGTGATGCAGCAACAGCGGCAGCACCACCCAAAACCGCAGCGCCTCCAACGACAGCAGCAGTCTTGAAAGCAGGGCGCGACGCCATTGGAGGCGGGGGCGGGACAGCTGCACTCGCAGCTTGACTACGAGCTTCCTCTTCTTCGCGTTCCTTTTTGGCAATAGCCTGTCGCTCAGACCATGTCAACTTCTTTGGAGCACCACCACCACTACCACCAAACGACCGGACAGGCTCTGGCTGTTGCGCCTGCTGCTCAAACTTGGCAAACGGATTTCTTAGCTTTTTCGGCGCAGGAAGGGACACTGGGGTATACGCAGTTCCCACAGGTGCGATCCTGTCATCATCCGAAGGCTTGGTGGGGACAGTAGACTCAACAGGCTGGGCCGGGGATGTATACGATGCAATCGGAGGCTGACTAGGCCGTGGTGCAGTCGGAATCGATGGACGCGGTGCAGATGGCGATGGCGGCGCAGCAACAGGTACAGGCTTTTTCTCCTCTTCCGGCCAAGCACTTTCTACAGCACCACCACCAGGCTTTTTGCCGTACAGACTGCCAGCACCAGTAGGACGAGGGCCAGTGGGCAAGTTCGGTTTGGGTGGTGGTGGAGTGGCCTGCTTCAAAGAAGCGATATCTACTTTTCCAACTGGCCTGTACGCGCTGCCAACAGGCGCGATTGGCTCGGCTTTTCGAGGAGCCTCTTTCTGGAACGAGTACTTGGCTCCAGAGGCTGCCTCGACACGCTTCATGATGACAGCTGGCGCTACATCTGACTGTAAGATTCACAGATTAGCGAGTGATAGATGAACAAAGGCTTTATACAAACTTCGTTACGCGCGCTGATAACGACGTGTGTTCCGCTAAGAAAACGACCAACTGCGCTAGAGTGTGTATGAAACAGCCCCTTCTTGGCCTCGGGCACTCCATCACCACACCAGTTGATCTGAACGAATTTTGGGAGTTTGCTCTGCAGAAAGACACGTCAGCAAAGTTGTAAACGCAGTAAAAGAAAGAGATAAGCTCGCATTCGGATCGACCACCCGCACAAAAGCGTACTGAATCCTTCCATCGCTAAACTCCTCTTCAAGCTCTTCCAGCCCACCATCGCCAGTGGACTGGACCTTCAAATCATTCGTACCAGCATCATAAGTGAACAACGCCCAATCTATACCCTGCTCCTTTATAACCTTGTCGTATGCGATTCGCAGCGCAGGCGACGAAAGGTTCACATGCAGAGACATTATCGATCCCGCCTAGCTGCAGACGAGCAGTCAAAGGTAAACAAAGAAAGACGGACAGTCAAGAGATGGTTGTTGCGGATTTATCAAAGATATAGGCAGGAGATGAAGATGGTGATGATAGTACAAGACAAAGCTGTAACCCTAACCCAGACTCTTAACGGGACTGATCGGATATGCGTGATTGCTATTTCCGGTGCTGTTCCCGCCTTAGCGATCCCCGACGGCTGTGCCATACGCTAACCGCAGCATACGAAGCAATTACGCTTACATGGGCGCTTAAGCTTGGACGCAAAGAACCCGAAAGATGAGTATAACCGTACTCAACCCAAAATAATAATCATTGTTACAAGAGCTGTGGCGACTGAGAAGAGACATGGAGAAAACCTATACTACAAGCTACGTCTCCACTCCAAAATAGGAGCTGGAAAGATACAATTACACACCAGACAAGAGTCCAAAGCAAAACAAAACAAAAAACATTCCCTCACTAAACCCCGCAGCCTATGGCTCGTGCCTAGTGATATTTTAGGGACGGCTGCTGCCATGCAGCCGAATCGCGCGGTGGCTGCCCCGGCAGAATTATGACCGGCTGCTCGCGACGCAGCCCAATGTTCGGGTAAGCCATCTCCACGGGAATAGGCCCCTCCTCGTACATGTACAGCAGCCCAGCGCCGGGGTCGATAGGCGGGTACACAATCGGTCCGTTGAATTGACCATTAACCATGGTGGCGAGGACTATACCGATAGCGGCGCCATTAGCATTTGGAGGAGGAGCCTGAGCCTGAGTGAGATGAGGGACGGCGGGCGCTGCAGGAGCTGCGACAGGCGCCGGAGGAGGAGGAGGTGGTGGTGGAGGTGGCGGAGGTGGAGGCGGCGGTGGCGCGGGGGCAGGAGCGGGGGCAGGAACCGCAGGTTGAGCTGGCGTGACCGCGTTTGCTGGAGCCTGGACCGTGACAGCTGGTCCCGAGTTTGCACCGACCGCTGAAAGGAATAAAGCCTCGTGTAAGTGACAGTCTTTCATACCAACAACCACCACGCTCACCTATCGCTGCACGGTTGTTGCCTCTGCGGCGTTGGCTTCTACGCCTCCTAGAGGAATCGTCGTCGTCATTGTCGTCGTCCTCGCGGCTCCGCTTCTTGCCTTTCCGATCTGAAAGGATGAAATGTCAGTGTCCTTATCTTCTCATGTCAGAGGCGAGACTTACTAGCAGGAGCCTTGCGGCCGCGCGTCTTCTTGGAAGAGCTCGCCGCCGTATCGTCGTCCTCGTCATCCTCGTGGGTATCATCTTCATCGTTCTTGGGAGCACAACCTGAAAGAAAACCATCAGTGTCGTTGTCCTTGCATGTTAGGCAAGGTACTTACCAGCAGGAGGTTTACGGCTGCGCCTCTTCTTGGAAGAGCTCGCAGCTGTATCGTCGTCCTCATCAGTCTCGTTGGTATCAGCTTCCTCGCCGCTGTCATCAGCTGAAAGAAAACCATGAGTATTGCTGTGCTTTCATGTTAAGCGAGGAGCTCACCAGCAGGCGCTTTACGTCCACGGGTCTTCTTGGGAGGCTCTTCTGCCTTCTCCTCCTCCTCCTCCTCCTCCTCCTCTTCATCATCGTCACTTGCGCGTCTTTTGCCCTTCCCTTTGTCCTTTCGCTTCGGAGCAGCACGTTTGGCCTTCGGCGGAGCGGCAGCAGCAGCAGCCTGAGCTTGGGCAGCATCTGCGGCAGCTCGAGCAGTGATGGCTATAGAAGGTATGATGAATACTATGAAACATTCAAAAGAACGAATTGAAACTCACCGGCTATGCGAGAGGATCGTCGAGGAGGAGGATTGGTCGCGTTCGACGCGTCTTGAGTAGGGGCTGCGGCTGCGTTGGCAGTCGGTTGACTAGTGTGCAGACGAGAGCCTCCAGGCTGGTCAACCGATTCGCCAGAGGCAGCGTCGGTTTCCTGCGAGGAGCTCTGTGCGTTGGAGGCTTCGGCGGACGTGCCAGCCGCGTCGGAGGTTGTAGCTTCGTCTGCTGAATCTCAATTAGTAACCAGCCCACCTCGAACGACGAGCAAAGGTACGCACCATTATTCGCGGTCGTCTTCCTCTTGCCCTGTCGCGTTTTCTTAGCGGCGGCAGCAGCGACAGCTACACAATAGCAGTCAGCTCTATCGTTAAAGTCCCGAGAAAGCTCACATACCATCGTGGCTGCCCGATTTCTTCTTACCGGAACCGGCTTTCGATTTCTTGGTGTACTGGCGGGCCATCGGAGAGTAGCAGAGGGAGTAGCGTGCGATGGTTGTGGTACAAGAAACAGATGTGAGGAGCTGGCCTTTGTTGGCCAAACTGGTATTTATGATTGTCCAAGGGCGTCCACAAATTACCCCTTTGGGACGATGGTCCAAGGCCTGTCACTGGAACAATGGGATCAGGTGTCACAGCAAAGAGATGGTCTTTGACCGGTCAATGTGGACGCATGGAAGAGTTCCGTCGTGTAATTGGGCAGGGAAAAGGTGTGAGGTGATATTATTGGATTGACTAACCAAGAGATGACTGAAATTTTGATGGGGTAGACTCTTTGCGCGACTTAGCGATAACAGGAAACGATATTGCCGACGAGCAAAGGCCATGGTCCACCAGTCAATATAGATTTTGGGGTTGGAAATAAATAACAGGAATGGATCTAGAGGCATAGCTATTTGGTCGATGTCAGTAGCGATTCTTGGACCGGCGGAAAAGAACATACATATATATTAAACTACTAACACTGTCGGGGCCCGTTCAGCTTGCAAGCCGCTGCCGCGAAAGTAAGACCGGAGTGCCCGACTTCGATTCAACCTATGGTCAGTCAGGGGACCGGTCCACAAATCCACCAACGTCGGAGGGAAATAATGCGATAGGATGCACACCCCTTAGTCGAAGACCAGCGACGTCCATAGCTCACGTTTTGTCAATAGAATACATCCCGGCAACTCCGAGTCGTCGCGTTGGCTCTACCAGTCGAGCAAAACAGGACAACAAAAGCGTCTGACGCGTATTTGCCCTCAATGGACCTTGGACGGGTATGAGACCGGCAGTGCAGGCACTAGACCTGTCATGGTGGAAGGAAAATAGATGTCGGCTATTGCCGATCAATATGGACCTTGCTCACGGACCACCATGACACGTTCTTGCTGTAACGGAGAGGGTGCTATACCGCCTGTTTCTCCCATTTGCATTGCCGATGCTTCTAATTCCTTCCAATATATAGCTTCAGACTCACTTCTTAAACGTTGCCGCGAGAGGGTTATAACTTTCAGTCAAAACGCGCTCACAACTTGACTGCACTCATTTCCGCCAGATTCGAAGACCTGACAACATTACTGGAACGCGTCTCTCTCAAGCACAAGGTTGACGGGCAACATACCGTCTCGGCGCATTCTTTCTATAAACGCAACACATAACCTGGTCCTATGAGCTGTTGGGTCTCACCTCACCTACCTTCTCACCTGGCCGACGCGGAAGCTGACCCATAGTACTGGTCGATGTCATGCGTACTATCATGCCTAGGACGAGATCTAGCGGGAAGTTGCTGTCGTCCTCTACCACGGCAACGTACTTACTAGTCCGCATCAATCCTCAACTGTGAGGAGAGTGGCAAGCATTCTTGACGGCTCGGAGGCTATCTTCTCACTGCTATCTTCTTCTATATCAAGGACGTCGATAATGACTACTCTGTACAGAACAGTGTCCGCTTTCTGAACGAGTGTTGGCGAAGATTCCCTTTTCGGGCCACGCGTATTGTACTCGCGCCACGATCTGTTGGCGGTTCCTTGAGGTGTAAAGAGTACAAGGGAAAAGGGAATCCTTTAAAATCAGTGCGGTTCAGTATTATCCCTTCACTGTCAGGTCGATGCCCGTGCTGGGACGCCAACACTCCTCGCACATTACGTGGAATGATCTGCTGCATGTCACCTCGTCTTTTGCCTGACTGGGCCACTCTCCTTCACTTCCGACGTCATTATTATTTTTATGATCGCGCCCAGCTTCGAACCGGGCACCAATATGATTTTATATGCAAGTACGTTTTGCTTTCATCCTTCTGTTTCTGCATCCTGACCAAGGTCAAGGTCTTTTATCTTTTTTTGTGGAAATAAGGGGGAGCATAGGGTTAAATGAAGAAATGGGGCATAGGTAAGAAGAACGTTTGAGGGGACTTTCAATGCCTGATATCGGGTATGCAGCTCCCACAGCTCTCCTAATCCATCGTCGAATGTAGGAAGTATCATTCGACGAATTCGAACTCGGCAGAATTGCTGGAACCAAGCAATAAGCAGCGAGTGTCGTGGACTAGGAGATGGCCGTAAGTTGTCAGTCAAAACATCGGAGTTGTAATTTCTTACCAACTTGTTAGTGTGGCCAATCTGTCAAGTTGGTGCTGGGAGAGATTGCGGTACTGGAAGCGCGTGCGAAAGAGCATAGGAACATGCTCTTGCGGTGGCTCCCGTCTCGAGTCGTGGTTGTTTGGTTGTGGAAGATGTTTGTCTGCGAAACTGTGCATCTTCTGTAACTCCTCGAAAGGCTCCTACCGTCCACTGATTCTGTACCACCATTTTAAATGCTGAGGTCCTTGTTTTGACCGTTGCCATGAAGATAGGTCGTGCAGATCCCCTTTATTCTTTTTGTGTAAGTTCTTGCTCAAAACAAAAGGTACTCAGTGCGCGCCGACTGAGAACAAAAGGTGCAGAGCATCGGCGGCATGGTTACGACTATCCAATGTTCGTCTTCGATGATTCGACGAGCTTCGATCCAGCCGGCGGTCGTTTTCGATTGCTACTAACCAATGTGTTCTCAAGGTTGGGTCTCAATCATGTGGATGAAAGAAAGAGATGGTGCAGTATTTTAACGCCGGGCTAAGACACCCAATGCATGAGTTTATCAGTTTCATGAACTACAAATCACAGTGCAACCTCTTTTGCAATAGGCTTGATACTTTGACTGCCCATCCTCTAAGTGAAGGAACTCGAAGAATATTCAATATATGATGATTCCTCTAGACTCTAGTCGGCTCTACCAGTGCGCCGAGCTCCTCGAGATTGCATCGCTCGACATCCGCCATCGTATTAGACTGACGAGCATAGGGCCAGTGGATGTCGGCTATTGCCGATCGATGCCTTCTTCTTCGACCATGTATTCTGTCTAAGCAGTCAAAACGCGCTCACAGCCTGGCTTACAATTCCGCTGAATTTTCATGCTTAATGCTAGGAATTATATCCGGCATGTGTGTCTTCAGCCTCAGGACAAGCGGCTACATCGCGTCTCGGCGCATCCATTATGATCACTAATACCACGACTCGATTTTAATGTTACCAACTCGAGCCCTGGCCCTCTTTCTTTCAGAATCTTTGGCACAATGCGAGCTAATTTGTATATCCTGTTGGGCCCTGCCTACCTTCTCACCGACGACACAATGACTGGTGCCGCGGAACGCCGGAAGTCGACCCATGCTGGTTGGTGCTACGCGTATTAAGACGCTGCATTTTCTAGGCCCACAGCAGAAAGTCGTCAGGGGGCTTACAGCCGTCTCCCACGACGTACTTATAAGTCAGTCACGGAAATCCTCAAGCGAGACTCGCTGCACAGACTGCCAGGCTACCATCTTCCTGAGAACGCGGACGTCCGTATTCTCACAAGTATCTATATTCTCTTCTTCCGTATTAAGGACCTTGATATTGACTACTCTTTCAGAACAACACTATCCACTTTCTGAACAAATGCTGGCGAAGTCGATGACGTCACGCCTTGTTGGTTCTTGGTCGAGTTTCCTTTTCTGGTCCCACGTCTTGTACTCGCGCCACAATCTGTTCGCTGTTCCTTGAGGTGTAAAGGGCACAAGGGACTACAGAATTCTTTAAAAATCAGCGCGGTTCGATATTATCCCTTCACTGCCAGGTCAATGCCCGCGTCGGGACGCCAACACTCCTCGCGCATTCCGTGGAATGATCTGCTGCATGTCACCTCTTCTTTTTGCCTGACTGGCCCACTCTCTTTCATTTCCGACGTCGCGCTTCATTTGGTTAGGCCATGAAGTCGAGTGCTTCTGGCATTCAATGGTCCATCAGGTTTGCCTGACATCTCCTTCCTTGTTTTGGTGCCCTTACGGGCTTTTTTTAGATTTTATTTTTAACAACAGAAAAGGGAAACATAGGAAGACAAAAAGCATAGGGAGAAGAGGAGTGGGGCATATTGGTCTGCGTCGATCCTCTTGTCGAGGTCGGTCGTAGATGGTGTGCAAAGCCGGATGGACTGGCTTTGGAGTTAATCTCGGCGAGGGTGAATCCCGCCAGCCTCGAAATCTGTGCAGCAGTAGCATGGGTTAGTTCTCCCGCTGCCACCGGAGCCAAGCAATCAGATCGTGCCTTCGACTATCAATTCTACGTGAGTCGTGGAGTTGAGTTTTGAGTTCATTACTTACCAATCCATTCGTTCAGCGTAGTCTTTGATTTCGTCATACGAGGCGTGGCGGCGGGATAAGTTGATGAGTGCGCTCCGCCAGTAACGGGACGGTTGCCACATTGGTCGATGAAGATGTTCGGCTTCCAAACTTTCCATCTTCTTCGATTGTCGAGGTTTCCTACTGTCAACTGGATGTGTATCTCAGTTTATAAACCCTAGGGGCGCTTGTTATCGACACATATTGCTATGGCATTCTCTTCATATTGTTTCTCAACAAAAGAAGGGAGAACATCAAGCGCGGCGCTTGACTGGAGGTCGCTAGGTCAAGAACAAGCTTTGTCGGGCCGAGCCGATTCTTGTCTTCAATTGTCTCATAGTGCAGTACCATTTTTCGACTGTGCCACTGGTGACCGTAGAGATGAGTGCAGAAATCTGAAATATCGACGCCGACGACAGTCTGAACCTCACTTTCAGTTGAAGTGATCGAATGCGCCACATATGGATGTTGACGCTTCCTGGCATTCTTACCAATGCGTCTTGATAATGTATCGCTACTATGGATTTTACTGACGACCAACAAGCAAAGTTTTCACCCTAGAGTTGCTTCATTCAGGCGCCAAGACTCGTAGTGGCTCTCTCGAAAGTTCAAATCGCTAATAATAGTACTCTCCAAAGTTTTTTCAGGTGCGACGTAATATTGTCTGATAAACAATAGCTGTGATTTTTCCGCTGATGGACAAACCCACAAGCCCGCGACCGGTTGAAATAACATGGTGCCTCCACGGTTGCGTCGCCGGGCATGGTCTACGCGCGTCTATGTACACATACCCTCAAACCACTTTCCGTTTCTCGCAATGCGCATGGTAAGTCTATACAACCGCTACTTGAATCTAATAACCTGCCAGGACTCAAACACCCGGTCACCCGCGCAGCGCAAATGTATTTTTAAGAGCATGCATGTCATTGATATCATTCAAGATTTAGCATTATTATTAAATACACAGCACATCAGGCCAATTCCTCTACTCTACTACGCACAGGAAGCATCTCTATTGCCGTCGAATGAACCGTTGTATCGATGTTGCCCACAGTTTCGGGGGGCGTGAAATAGCGCCGTAGATTCGCCAGCTCCCTCCGAACAGTCTGGAAAGATTCAGGTTTCATTAAGTTTCGACCCTTCCAGCTCTGCAATCGTCAGTAACAATGAAACGACATAAGGATACGAAAGACTGGCTTACATTTCTATGTTCTTTGTCGGTAACAAATTGATTTGAAGTAGGAACTCCCGAAAGCCGCAGAACAAGGGAATCCACTTCTACAAGCGAGGAAAACTTCATTACACATCCTCTGGCGTCAAGACGTCGTCCATCGCTCTGCGCTTGGTATGTGCTTTGACCTGTTTCAGAGCGAAGGATAGTAGCCGCCGCATGGAGACACCCTAACCATGTCACCGGCTCCGCGAAGCGGCGGACTTTCTCAAGGCGCTTCTGTCGTTCAACGTCCGCCAGCAAAAGTGTCTCGCACAAAGTGCCGAGATTTACGGATGACCGCAGATCGCGTTTGAGAACATCCTCGAAAAGTTCCGGAGAAACAGTCTTGAGGAGGTCCAAACCATCCACATATGCGGAAACTAGGAAGGGGATGGCGGGGTACGAGAGGTCTGCATTCCAAGGAACCCAGTAGTAGCTAGTACCAGGACTGTCGTATCTTTCCTGCACCAAAGATAGCCAATCCTGTTTCATCAAACCTGCATATATTGTGCCCCCCAAGGTAGGGAACATATCTGGAGACCTGGACTTTTGGGCGTACTCGAGAGCATCTGCGAGGAGTTGACAAGGAAGTCGTAGGTTTTCTTCCGGAGTCTCTCCAAACAGGACGTGCTGCAATTTTCCCATGACGGACTCCGAATCTGTCATCCAACGAGAGTCGATGGCAGTCTGGGACGAATCCAACATGTTGCCAGCACGGAAGAGAAGTGCTAGAATGTTCCGCTCGTCGCGCAGGGTGAGGACTGTGCTGTGTCCAAACGTATCCGAAGTAACAACGTCTCGAAGGGCCAGATAAATAGCCCTGATAATCGACGGATACTGCTCCTTCACGTTATATCCTCTGACTGTCAAACCGTAGTTCAGGTAGCTTCTGAGTACCTCCAAGACATGACTCATTGCATTTCGCTCTAGGTCCTCAGCAGCCTGGTCCCATGCCGTGCTCGTTTTTTGGACATACAAGCTCTGGATAAGAGCCAGGTGGAAACGTATGTCTCCTGGAAGATTCGAATAATCTTCTCCCTGACACCGTAAAGGAAAACCAAGCTTGACAATCGTGTCGCATACGGAGACATACATGAACTTCTGGATAGCTCTGTTGAACGGCAGGGGAACGTTGGTGTCTGGCAAATCAATGATAGAGATATGACAGCCCGACGATGATTCCCGGCGAGTCGACAAGAAGATATCGATACCAATGAGCTCTGAACGCCGACCTCCGTGGTTCGTATTCGGACGAGACTCATCAGTGAATATAAGCCACTCCAGAAGATGCAACCATATGTCGGAACCCTCAACGTTGATTTCCAGCCAGTCCGAGCCGCCAAATAGAGCAGATCTGAGTAGCATAGCCCACATGTGCACATCCAGGGAGACGACCTCATCGCCAGACGAAAGTATTTGGGAGCGGAGAAAGGCGATGGCGGGTTTAGGATTGCTGTCATTGAGCAATTTCCTATATTTGTCTGCTGGATTGACGAACGTCGGCGCGAAACTCTCTACCCGAGCGTCACTTGGTTCCACACTCTCTATTCTATGCAATGCGCGATGGAAACGCTGAGCGTGATTCTGCGTATCCGGAGTGACGTATTCACCAGAAATTTGAGCAATCTCGTCTCGGAGGGATGGAATACGGTCGACAAGGGCACGCGTGGCTTGGAGAGGTAGACCGCCTATCGCCTGGAGAGCAACCTTCAGGACGGATGAATTGGTAGATGTTTTGTGAAGCCAGTACAGAGCCTTGGCATCAATTGCTTCTCCTTCTCCTTTCACCTTTTCTCGTTCAGCAAGCTTCAAGGAAGACGCCATAGAGGCCTTGTAGTTAGCCACTGCTTTCCGGTCTTCAGCATCCTCCCACCAGTCTCGGGTAGGAAGCGGGGGTGTTCGCTGTGGCGGGCAAATGCGACGACGGAGATAGCTGAAGAGGGGATAGGTATACAGGGAAAGAGGTGTCTTGTATGGACATTCCGGTCGATACCACGGAATGAGATTGGTGCCTAAGTAGACGACGAACGCCATGGCCACGATCGTAGTAACGACATAAGACATAGCGTAATTCAGGGAGCGCAGATAAACGACAAGTCCCGTAAAGAAAATGCCCAACGCGAGGTGCATGAGGACCGGGAGGAGGCCAATGATGACGGGAACGCGCCAATGCTTCAAGCAGTTGTATCTAAACTGTCGGATACGCGAACGGTCGCGAGGTGTTCCCGACGGAACTGACATGTATTGATGTATCCACTGCTTCGTGAGCACAGCGATAAGTGCTGTCGTCAGGCTCAAAGCGAGGCTGGTGAACCACAGCGCATTTACCCACACGTCCGTCCGCGTAGACTGAGCGGCGGAGGTCGGATCAAGGGGAGATGAAGGCACCTCATCGACGTCATGACCTTTGGCAATGGCGCGTTGGACATGGATGAGCTCGAACGTGAGGGAAGCAGACACTTGATTCCAATTGAGCTGTAGACTTTGGCAAGTCTGGACGACGAAAGTTGATACGACTGCAGAGAACAATCCAGCCTGGGTGAGGGTAACAGTAATCAACATTCAGACGCGTGCCATTCATTTAGAACACTCACGAAGACCAAAAGCACATCAAGACCATCACGCCAGTCCTCGACCATATCGCTGTCATACTTGGTGCATTCGTCCCAGAATATCTTCCATATTCTGGCCATGGGTCCCATCTCGTGAAATTCCTCATCTTCTGGATATTTCTGCTCGTAGTCGTACGGATCATTAGCTGTTGATTGTCAGTCTCAAATAGACCGTGCAGAAGTAGAAAATTTTCACCTTTTCGACGAGTAGACCTTTTTACACCCATTAGTCTGCGAAGTCGCCTGCGGTTATAGTAGGTATACGCTGGAGTACGTTGATGGAAATTTGTCGCTGGACCACGAGCTTTAGCGCTAGACCGAGATCTAGAGGAAGACACAGAAGAAGAGTCATCGTCGGATGCCTCTTCGGGTGCGTGCAGCGACGAGTCGTTAGGTTCAATGTGTGGCGCAGACATCGGCCGTCTTGAGGAAAGAAAGGGATGACGGTGCTACCAAGCCCAAAAACGTCTAATCTTCCAGTATATATCTCATCCCATACTGCTGATTAGGCGCTAAAAATGTCTCTACAGCTTCTGTGGAAACGAGAGTTTTTGCCCAAATTCAGAAAAGGCGGTTCTTGTCTATCAAAGATGACCGCGACCTGAAAAAAAGATAGCGAGTTAAAGTTGTTGGCCTCAACCATATAAGTACAATTTCGTGAGCAGGCTGTGCAACGGTACAGATTTGAAGTCGAGGGGGTGGGTCCAGATGTAAGTAGCTGTTCATGTCATGGAAATTCCCAAGAAATGTGATGAATCGCAGGCTTGCCCTCCACGATGCATGACCCGAAGCTATCAGAAAGAGCTAGTCAGTACGCGCGCTTAAGATTCCGATTTGACAAAGCTCAACGCTTACAGAACGCGCATTTTCCTGTTCCGCTTCATTTCTGTCTGGACGACGTAGACCAATTGATGCGGCTCTTGTGAATCGACTGAATAAAGGACATGGCTCGCAAGTGGCGTTGCGTCGAGCTCGTCATGGTTGAGAGCAAAGTCGGCTTGACGGGCCGATCAACAGGAAAATAGGCGTCCGCAATTGCCGATCAATCTCGCCTTTTGCTCACAGACACCATGACAGGTTCTTGCTTTGCTGAAGATCTACATTGGCAATGCTTATGATTCCATACTATACAATATATACACGACTACTATACACACCACGACCCATACAGATTCTGCTCGCCACCAGAAGTGCACCATAGCTACGCACTATAAACGGTAATAAATCGAATCAAATCAATTACACAGCTGGTCCCGAGTTGGCACCGGCAACTGAAAGGATTAAAGCCTCGTGTAAGTGACAGTCTTTCATATCAACAACCACCACGCTCACCTATCGCGGTACCATTGTTGCCTCTGCGGCGTTGGCTTCTACGCTTCGTAGAGGTATCGTCTTCGTCATTGTCGTCGTCTTCGCGGCTCCCCTGCTTGCCTTTCTGATCTGAAGAAATGAAATGTCAGTGTCGTTATCCTGTCATCTTATAGGTGAGACTTACTAGCAGGAGTCTCGCGACCCCGCTTCTTCTTCGAAGAGCTCGCAGCTATGTCATCGTTCTCGTCGACCTTGTTGTTATCGGCTTCATCTTTGCTGGGAGCGCAACCTGAAAGAAAGAAAGCCATCAGCGTCGTTGTCCTTACATGTTAGACGAGGTACTCACCAGCAGGAGCCCTACGGCCGCGCTTCTTCGAAGGGTCTGCAGCTTTATCGTCGTCTCCATCATTCTCCTTGGTGTCATCGTCGCGAGCTGAAAGGAAACCATGAGTGTCGTTGTCCTTTGATGGTAGGTGTAGAGCTCACCGGCAAGAGCCTTACGTCCACGGGTCTTCTTGGGAGGTTCTTCTGCTGCCTCCTCCGCGTCTTTACCATTGTCACGTTTGTCCTTCTTCTTCGGAGCAGCACGTTTGGCCTTCGGGGGAGCGGGAGCGCCTGCTGTCGCCTGAACTTGGGCAGCGATGCCTAGAAGGTATGATGAATACTACGGAACGTCCAAGGGAATAGATTAGCACTCACCGGCTATGCGAGAAGATCGCCGAGGGAGAGGATCGGTTGCGTTCGACGCATCCTGAGTAGGGGCTGCGGCTGCGTTGGTAGTCGGTTGAGTGGTTTGAAGGCGAGAGCCTCCAGGCTGCTCAACCGATTCGCTAGAGGCAGCGTCGGCCTCCTCCGAAGTGCTCTGCGCGTTGGAGGCATCGGCGGACGTGCCAGCCGCGTCGGAGGTGGTACCTTCGCCTGCTGAATCCTAGTTAGTAACTAGCCTGCAAAGAACGATGAGTAAAGGTACGCACCATTCTTCGTGGTCGTCTTCTTCCTGCTCTGTCGAGCTTTCTTAGCGACGGCAGCAACGACAGCTACACAATCGCAGTCAGCTCTATCGTTAAGTTCACAAGAGAAAGCTCACATACCTTCGTTGCTCCTCGACTTATTCTTGGCGGAAGCGGCTTGCGCTTTCTTCGTGTGCTGGCGGACCATCGATGAGTCTAGCAGAGGAGTAGTATGCAGTCAGGTGGTGGTTGGGACGCAAGAAACAGATGTGAAGAGCGCCCCTTCGTTGGCCAAACTGGTATTTATACTTCTTCAAGGGCGACGCCCACGAATTACCCCATTGGGACGAGGTCCAAGGCCTGTCACTGGAACAATGGGATGAGGTGTCACAACAAACAAATGGTCTTTGACTGATCAATGTGGACGATGGAGGAGTTCCGCCGTACAGTTGGGTCGGGGAAAAGGAGGGAGGCGATTGGATTCACGGGGGAGAAGATGACGGAAAGCTTGATAGGGCGGACTTTTTGCGCGACTTGGCCTATGTAACACGAGACGAGCACAAGCCATGGTCCACAAGGCAATGTAGATTTCGAGGTTGGAAATAAATAACAGGAATGGATCACGGCTATTTCACCGATGTTAGTAGCGATTCTTGGACGAGCGGGAAAGAACATACGTATGTATTGTACTACTCGTTCGAACGCAATCAGCTTGCTAGCTGGGGCCGCGAGAGTAAGACCGGAGTGCCCGGCCAGCGTATGTTGATATTGATACTGCGGGCAGGAAGTCTATTGTCACTCAGGGGAGCGGTCCACAAATCCACAAACGTAGGAGGCAAACAGTGTGCTACAAACTAAACCAATTAGCCGAAGACCAGCTACGTCCACAGTTCACTGTTTGTCAATCGAATACATCACGGCCAACCGCGAATCGACGCGTCTGCCAGTGTACAGGACGACTGGCGCGTATTGTCCTTATTAGACCTTGGACCGGTATGAGACTGGAGCCAGTAGACGTGTCGTGGTCATCGTGGAAAGGAAGAAAATAGATGATCGGCAATTGCCGATCAATATGGACCTTACTGGTGGACCACCATGACAATGACATGTTCTTCTGGTTCTTGCTTCACTGAACAGGGTGCCATACCGATACCGCTGTTCACCCATCTACATTGGGGATGCTCTTGATTTCCTCAAATATATAACTGCGGACTATACTTTGGTTGCCACAAGAGGGTCTCAAAGAACTCAATCAGTCAACAGCTTGACTGCGCTCGTTTCTGCCGGATTCAGAGACCCGACAACATTTATGGGTCGCGTCTCTTTCGGGCAACATCGCGTCTCGGCGCATTCGTAACTGATACCACGACAAATACGCTTCAAAATCACCAACTCGAGCTCTGTCTCTGGTTCTTCTGCATAATACGACCTAAGCTCTATGATTCGGTTGGGTCTCACCTCGCCTACCTTCTCATATGAATCGACCATGTAATGGCGGGTGTGGGAGTATGAGCTTTTCACGACTAGAATGCCACCCTTACAAACAAAGTCGTCAACTGCCGTCCTCTAGCAACGTACTTATCAGCGTCAATCCTCGACTTTGAGGAGAGTAGCAAGCCACTGTATTCTTGACAGCTCGGAGGCTAATATTTCCACAGCTGTATCAAGGACCTCGATAATGACGACTCTTTAAAGAACAACACTATTCACTTTCTGAACAACTGAGTGTTGCCTTTTCTGGTCCCGCGTATTGTACTCGCGCCGCGTTCTGTTCGCTGTTCCTTGAGGTGTAAAGGGCACCAAGGGACTAGGCTATACTTTAAATCGGCGCCCTTGGGTATTATCCCTTCGTTGTCAGATCAATACCCGCGTTGGGACACCAACACTCCTCACGCATGATCTGCTGCATGTCACCTCAATATTCTTAAGAGATACACACACTGCCAACTTGTGGCTGCTGTTGATATAACCTTCCAAGCGTGTGGTGATTGCGCGCAAGCTACAACACAGCAAGATCATGTCACGAAGTAGCATCATGATATCCTCAAGATATCATATAACTATCCGGTTCACGACAATCAAATAAATAGAACCGCGAATAGCCTATGATGCCATGATAGCCAGGAAGTTTGCGATGCGTCGACCCGCCTGGCAAACGACTCAACACCGATTCTTCATTGCCATCCCTCGTTGCTGCAAGAAATGGTATCATCGGCGTTCAGCTGTGTGGGCCTTTGCAAATCTTTCAGCTCGAGGCCCCTCTTCGTCCGCAAAACGGTGTACTGATCCACGGGAGAACGGGTTCCTCAGTCAAAAATTTAGAACCGCATCCGAGGACGCTATCAACACACCGGAATCCCTCAGTTCCTGGCCATGGGAGCTCACCACTCCACTTTCGAAATGCAATTTGCGCTCTGGCCTGAGTACGCCGTTGGACACTGCTCCACCCCGCAAAGAAACTTGGAGGATAAGACAAACTGAGGTGCTTACCCGTTGTCCGTGGGCTCGGATCGGGTGTCTGATTACGCCACATAAACGACAGCCGTTTCCTCGGTCAAACGACTTTCGGCGGTTATGGGTTCACCGTTCCCGTGTCGGGTTACGAAATTGGACTCGCTGCGTGTCTCAGGCGGAGATTTTGGTTTATTCTCGTGGAGGGTACAAGTTCGCTTGGCCTCACTGAAGACAATGTGTAAATCCATCGTTCTAAGCCTCTCCAGATTTTGACCAAGATTCTGTAAGTGTACAACGCCATGTCCTGCGGTCAACACCTGCCGAGGGGCAAGTCAGAATGAAGCCCGTAAAAGTCACAGAAAGCGTGCTACGCGTGAATCTCGGGCACTATGGAGGAATCCGATGCGGGAAACGTAAGCCGCTCGCAATGTAGAAGCACTTCCGGAATAGCCACGTAAAGAGTCCTTAGTCTTGCAGGAGGATCTATGACGAGGACCTCGGAGATGTGAGATCCATGAAAGGGCGGTGTCTAATGACGCATTTGTTCCCGTACCTTCAGAACGTGTCTAGTGAGGAGAGGGTGCCTCGGAATGAGGCTGTGCAAGTCAATATTGGCAATCATCAGAATAGCGGGGTGGATCTTTTGGTGTACTTGATGGATGGAGTGGCGTAGAGAGGTATACCGCTGAGGGCTTCCAAACGAAAAGTAGACGGTCTGAAATAGCTTACTATCCAAGACCACTGGTTGCGCCCGATAACGAGCTAGTTCCTGAAGGAAAGCGAGCAGATGGGGTGTGTGGGAATGGTGTGGAGCGCGAGCAAGAAAGAGATGAAAGCGGGATCGACCGGGGACGGGTGCCCTTGTGCCTTGCAGATAGTCGATCTAGACCCAAGCCCAAGAAGCGGGGATTTAGACAGTTCGAGACGGTGAATAGAGTTGGAAAGCGGCCGAGGTCCACATTGGGCTACGGTGCGTCATGATGGAAGGATTGTTCCGCAAACGACGGGACAGAGGACTATGACGCAGTGGTGTTGATGGGAACTGACGGGAAATCCTGGCGTACTCCTGTGGCGGCCACGCACAGTGAATTGGTCCCATAGTCGAGTTGCGAGGGTCTAACGGCAGCCATTTGTAAATAAATAATGCAGCAGCATGGGTGTAAGAGGGGGTATCGAGGGCGATGGTTGTCGTGACTGCGGTAAATGACATCATATATTCACACGCCACATGGGTAAGTGCAAATAAACAAACGGCTCTTTTTCGTCTCCACGACCAAACCCACCCTTTTAATATTACCGCCACAACGGCGACGACGACGAGAGACGCGAGCGACGAGAGTGATATGGCGACTCCGACGACTCCGCCCAGTCCTCCTCCGCCTCATGTGTTGACGAAACACCGGCCAAAACATCCACCTAGGAACCCGTCGTTTAGTAAACGACATGCCTCGGTAGATGGCCTCCGCGAGGTTCCCTTGCCCCCAAAGAAAGAGAAGGAGAAAGAGACTGATGGCGACCACCAACTCGACAACGACCAATGGACTGACCTAGGGGATCCGTCCAACTCGGCGTCCATTTTACCGTATGCACGACCATACAGCCAGCCGCCGCCTTCGCCAGTAGTACCGCCGCCTAGTCATGTCTCGGACCGCATGTCCAGCGCGAGTTTGCCGCTCCCGGCTCAGATACCCTACCACACTTTGCCGCGCGCCAGCATACCAGAGGAAGCCGAGCTCCCACCAACTCCGCATCCGCATCCCCCCTCCTCATTCCCGGCTCCAGTACCGACACAAGCATCGGTGCCTCGGCCCGCGTCTCTTCCTCCTACCGCCATACCTCGTCCTCTGTCCATCACTCGGCAACGTCCGTCCACTGCATCCTCCTCATCCTCATCATACCCGCCCCCAGAACCCCCTACAATCCTCCAGCCCCCGGCGCCCTCACCATCTTCTTCAGTACCGTCTTCCTCCGAACCACACGCTCCCTTTTTAGCTTCCGCGCCTCCTCCCGCTGACTCCTGGATTGAAGTCGAGACCACCCCACAAGAATACCGATTAAACGTCCGCTTGCCTGGTTTCAAGCGAGACGCTATTACCCTTGCCACAAAGAAGCGCCGTATACTGCATGTCGTCGCAGATTCCTGGGAAAAGGAAGGAGGCGGTCATTTCGAGCGTCGCATCAGCTTTGGCTACGACGCCGACCTTGTCTCTGTCCGCGCAGAATTTGACGGCGAGATGCTGAGGATCATAGTCCCACGACGAGTGCCTCAGAGTGGAAGCTGGAGTTAAGTCTCTAGGCAGAGATTTTGGGCTTTGCAAAGTTGCAGTCGGCGGCAGTCGCGTCCTGCATTGACCACGTCTATTTATTGACGAGACTGGTCGCCGACGAGGGACTGGGCCGGCCACGCGAGGAGATCAGAAGAGCCAGAAGCGTAACAGAAAAATTCCCCCTCACCATCGCTCTCCAGATGGATGCTGCATTCACACATACACCCCGCATACCACATTTCACGTATTTATCGTCACCACGCTATACTACCTACCCTTCTACTACCACTACTCTACTACACGGACTATTCACTTCTTTACGCCTTCTTTTTTTGCTACTTCTTGTTGCTATTACAATGTTGTTGATTGTTGTATGAAATGTTGATACGCTATAGGTTATACCACATATCCTTGGGCTTTGGACATTGATACAGCTACCTGTACTTGCTTGAGGAATAAACCCTTTCTCAACGATAACTTCTGCAGTTTCTCACATCCTACATTACTTGCTTTACAATGGACCATCTGGATTTCTGAGCTTGAACTTGCTATCGGGCTGTGATCTCACGATAGGCACTTGTCCGGTGAGCATGCGTAAGGTGCTCAATATCTAGCTAAAAATCCCCCAGAAGTTCTAATATGGAAGATTGTAATATGCGTTCACTGTTCAGGTTGTATTCGTAACTTTCGAATAAAAATTTGACAGCTGCCTGTCATTGCCGGCAGCCACTTGGCAGGCACTTGCGGCGTGCGCCACATAGTCACGTGCCCAGCAGGTTCATAAGGTCAAAAAGTTACAATTTCACTTAAACTGCCCCCTGCAAGGCTCGAACTTGCGACCTCCAGATTCCCCGCGTATCCACGGTCATACCCGAGTATGAGACTGGCGCTCTAGCCAACTGAGCCAAGGAGGCGATATCTGCCGATTTGTGCGCCACATTGTGAATTGATGACTTATGTGCTCGCCATGCGACTTCTGACCACCGAACAGCCTGCATCTTCGCACCCAAGTCACAACGAGGACGAGGAATGGCCTAGCGCGTATACCATGTCAATCAGCGTGACACGGCCGTTAGACTCTGAGTAGGAACGATGCTGGTGAAGAGTACATTGTTTCTTGCGGTCGAGGTGTTGGAGGCGTAACTTTGGCAAAATGGATGACAACAATACAGTGAGCCTATAGTCAGAGAAATCTCAATAGGATAGGTCGACCAAGTCAACCTCTTTCGTGGTTAATATTAAGGCGTAGACGAATCGTTAGGCGTGATCAAACACCCTGCGAGCAGGCCTTGCGTAGTAAATGGCACATCCAGTGAGACCAGTCGTATATTCAGCGTCTAGTTAAGAAATGTGTCCAAGCAGCGAAGTTATTATCGTCCTCGTAATATGAACTGGCCGCGTAAACCAATTCACCTCGATATATTCATTAAAAAGTCTCATGCACGGAGCGTCAAACGTCAACAGCAAACACACCGACACCCAAGTAACCACCCAAACCCGACCTGCCACCCCGCCAACACGCCGTCCCGTCACCTTCGTGAACAAGTGTTCTAGCACGATGCCCACCCCATTGAGTATGAACACCGGCGACAAGAAACAACACATTCCCCTCTCCCTCTGCATGCTCCAAATCCCAACATCGTGGTAAACACCAGAAGCGATGAAAGCGCCCAGGACATACCCAACGCGACCCAACGGATATCCCAGAGCAACACCCCCAGTGTTACTGAGCATGTCCCGGTAGGACTGATGCCAGCGGACATTCCACAGCTCAGATAAAGACGTAGAGCGCCACGGCGCATCAAAGAGAGGCGGCCACTCGTCCGGATCCTGGCGGAAAACGAGGACCGCGATCACCTGGCATATCCGATGCTCCGCCTCCATCGACCCGTATGCGGCGATAGGATACAACATGGCGTGGATGTAGTATTTCGCGGCAAGTGGGATGGGCAGGGGAAAGTCCTCGTCAAAGAGGTGCGCGTTGAGGTAATGCACCACCTCGAAAATCAGGCCTGTTCTCAAGTAATTGGTGAAGTTGTACCAGATGAAGGCGCGTGTCCGCTTTTTGGGATCAGAGGGGAGGTAGGGTACTGGCTTTATCGTCGCGTAGCGCTTCGACCAGTCCCAGCCGATGCCTCGGAAATTGAAGCATAGGTCTCCTGCGTCCCAGAGGACCTGGGAGATGGGCCTGCTTTTAGACGGATCGCGTCCCTTCCCGACGCGTGTGTAATGTTTCTTCGCAAACGCCCATACGATCATCCGGAAAGAGATAATGCACGCCCATGTCTATTTATTCCATGGTGAGCACCTTACTTGTTATCCGGCGTAGACTCAACTCACCATCGTCCCCATATTTTCAGCGTTCCTTTTCGGATCTCCTTCCGATACATCGAGAGTCCCAAGACGGATTACGAGGAAGAGCCATAGCGGAAGCAGTGCTATTCGGATGTAATAGGTACCTGGGAAGGTGACAAGCAAAGCTGCAGCGTAGTAGCCTAACTGAGAGGGGAGAAACACAGTCGGGAAAGTCTTGTCGTCGAGTGGTACGATGGGCCACGGTGCGGCGAACCAGCCGACTTGGGGACTACACACGACGGGTTATAGGGAGCACTTCAAAATGGCGAGGAAACATACCAGGACATGAAAACAGGGAGTTGGGGGTCTGCGTTGAAATCTAATTAGAGGCTCGCGTCTCAGATCTCAACGCAGACCCTCTATATATCCCCTCCCCCTTGATACATACGGCGATCCTGACGAATTTGGGGGCCGAGAGCAGTCGTAGTCGGCCATAACGTAGTACCAGTATCACACCAACCGAGCTACCGACGCCGTGCGTTGACTGACGGCCATCTGGCCTAAGGCTGTCACGATAAATTCGAAAGTGAAGGATGTCTGCCAACAGAAGGTTGGAGCTTATGCACTTAAGAAATGATTAATTTGTTATTTTTAGACCTTATGGTATAAACATGAGCATGAGTTCCCGCAGCGAGGAGGCGTAGAGGACACTCAGCACCATTGAGTTGTGGAGTTGAGAAGATAGTGTGTTAATGGCGCAGCCAATATTATTTTGAGAACAGGCGCCACTCCGCAGCTGCCCATTCTGCGAAAGTACTGGTGTCTTGAGATGAAATCTCAGCGTAATGAAGCATAAACCTATTGTACACATCAGCATCTCTAAGAATAGTTTAAGTAGTTTAGTTGGGCTATAATTCTCAGACTCTAAGCCCCCGAGCAGAATAACGATCATTGCCACCACGTATCCAAGCCGTCTACACCATCCCGCCACATCGTCATAGCCTGCTTCGAATCCAACTTTGACCCTTCTAACCTATCCTCCACGATCACAACACTCGGCCCATCTTCCCTCTTCCGCTGCGCCACACTCCTCAAAACCTCAAGCATCTGCTCATCCGCTCTTTTCTTCGTCGGTATCTCCGGCCCGAGCTGTATCATCAACAACTTCAAACTCCCCATCATCCTATCTTCCCCTTCCCCTTCCTCTTCATCGCGTCGAAGTATAACATCCCCCACCTCCCTCGCAAACATACACGCCCCCGTCACACCCGAAATGCAAAGCCCCTCCAACCCTTCCCACATCCCCGCACACTGCTCCAGCAATCCCTGCGGATTCCTATGCCCCGCAAGATGCAGCCTCCTCAACCTCGGCATATCCATCCTCGCAGGGAACGGATAAAACCCATTCACCATCAGCTCTCTCAGTCGGGGAAACCGCACCCGGAATACACACCCAATTAAATGCGTCTGGGGCAAGTCGACGCAGAGCGTCTCAAGCGTATCCGCGACATCTCTGAGTGCGTCCATCCACACTGTGGCGTTTGGAGGGGCGTGCGAGACGAAGAGGTGCCGCACGCGGTGGAACGCTGGGAGGTCTTTGGGGATCGAGGTGATAGACCGCGATACGCAGCGGTAGTGTAGAGGTGCCGTGATGTCTCGGAAGAGCTTCGATACGAGGGAGAGGTGCCGCGCGCCGTGTTCGCTCGTCCATGCGTATTCGCATATCAGGAAGAGCAACTCTGGAGGGAACGAGGACAGAGACATGGTAGAACTAGACGTCCTAGATCATCATTAGTCGCCATTTTGCTGCCCATTATCGTTGAGGGAATCATTGCGAGGTATTGTGCACGGATTGCGACATTCGCTCGTAGCGGTCACATGATTAGATGCCCACAAATTTCGCGTGGTTTGTGAATTGGCGACATTTGTTAGGAATAACTTGGTCTTCGTTACGTCCTGTAACTTTCGCGCAGAGCAAACCCGCACCAAACACAAATTACGTCTCCAAAGAACTAGATGATCACTGTCCAATAGCCTAAAACGCCCCCAAGCATAGCACTAGGACACGAACTGTAAATGCCTGTTCAAAGTGCAGTCTGGGTATACGCTAGAGAGTCCTTATGCCTTTACCAGATTGCTCTGACTGACTCAGACATATGAACTTCCAGCCAATTCGATTCTCGTTGAATACATCCCTCATACACGATCAAGTTGGCTTTCAATATCTCTTCTCAGGTTCGGCTCAGCAGCTGAACGTTGAGATAGTGTCGAGACTTGATCATATGTTGAAGTGTGGCACAGCAGCCAGACGGCTTGAAATATTGTACAACCGTGACCATCAAGTTTCGAACTTGAAACTGGTCCGCGTCGTTTTCGTCGTCAGGAGATCAAGCTTCAAGGATCGTCGACGCCGTTGGACCAAAAACTCGTGTATCATTGAAACATTCCAAATATCTAGATCGTCGTAAACCAGTCCGAGCAACCCCAGGACCATTTGCATTAGCCTTCGCGGGCGGGACGTTCGTCGTTCAAGGACATCCATGACTGTCTATATCAACCAGTTAGACTCAGAACACCATAATCCGAAGGGGGGAAAAAAACTCACGGCAGTCATCACAGCAAATACCCGCACCCGGCGAGGGCGTATCCGGGCAATACCCCTTCACATCCGGGAGGTTGCTGTTCCACCGACTACACTTGGTCCCGCCGACGCCCCCATCCACGAGCGCGAAGCAGTAGCAGTTGTTCTCCGCGGCAGCATACCCAAGGAAGGCGCTGAGGACGATGAGGAGTTGGAAACGCATCTAAGTAGTAAGGGATGGGTTCACGATGATGATACGTATAAGGGAAGGGAGGAAAAACGCGTACGATGAAGAGTCTGTAAGAGATGGGAAGTGAATATCGTCCGACTCGACACACACCTCTTTTATACACGCGTGCGGCTGCGGCAGATCGGGTCATGCAGGCGGCGGCACAACAGCTGTGGTGCGCTACAGCATCCTGAAACGGTCCTGTGAGTGCCAAGTGGAATCGTTGCCGCTAATTGAGAGGGTTCTCATATTCATCGCGATGCCGGTCGAGTACGTGTGTAGCAGACTAATCAGGATTCGATAACTTGAACAGCTGCATGCAGGAACCAGTCCGTGCCTGCATCCTTGGCATTCGCGCCACAGCTTCTGCAGCTGCCGTTCCTGCTTGGAGCTGTGCATCTACGTGCAATTGTTCCACGGGCTCGACATCGACATAACTTGTTGGTACCATACAGGTAGCAGAAACTCACGAATGTCAATGGAGATTGAGGTTGAGAAAACAATACTTCCAGACGCTCTGACTGTCGGCCGTTACATGTAGGTCAGACGGGACCGCTTCCGTTTCGCATGAGAAGGACTTGGAAACATGTAGAATATGCATGTGTAATCATACGCAAATGAATGAGGATTGCGAACGTAAAAGACCTAATGCTTTGGACGTGCGGCAGGCTATGCAATAATTGTAAGACAGACAACACGGCTGGAAGGGACAGAAGGCAATGTACCGTATCAGAACAACAGGAATCCGCTTGTACTGTCTAGACATCATCCTCGAGCCAAGTCAGCCCAGCCTGCTTCATGTAGTCTTTTACAAGTCCAGCGTTTTCAGCGATGTGCCGCTCAATGCCAACAGGTATCGTTGTGTCTGGTATGGTCATTTGACGAAAGTTTTGGCGGTAACGATCCTGCAAGAGTAGCGCAAAACGAATGTCTCGAAGGGTGAGCCCAGGATGCATATCCGGCGCTGATTTTTGAAAGAGGGTCGTCGTAGCAGAGTGTGTAAGAACGTTGACAAATACATAAGGCGAGGTCCAACCAAACTCGTCTGGGTGGTGCTAAGAATAGTGAGAATAAGATACAAGACTGGAATCGAGGGGAGACATACGTTTTCTTCTATTGCGACTGTTCGTATGGTGTCCATCAGATTCAAGGCTCTTTTGCAACGCTTAGCAGGGAAGCTGCCTTTGAGATAGAAAGTGCAAAGCGCTTTATTCCAACGAAGGGTCCATCCGGATTTGATTAGTGGAGGAACGTAAAGACGGAGTTGGCTCTTAGTCAGCCAAGGTGCGGACACGTTTTTGGGGAGATTATCTGGAATGGGTGGAAGTTTCCCCACTTCCTCGGTAGGAGATTCGTTGCCAGTATTGAGAAGAGTTTCTGAAGACCGAATAAGACTAAGAAACAGTAGAAGATAAGGATATTCAACCGGTAGAATTCCATCTCCTATAAGGAAGCGCGAGAGCCTTGACGCGACAAGGAGCAGATAGACGAACAAGTCGCGTACATGACTGTCGAAGCATAAGTAGAGGTAACCCTAACCCTAGCTGATCGAAAAGTCATTAATGTCCCCACGTGCGGGCCAATCGATCCGTTGCGCTGAGCACTTGCCGAGTAACCACCACCATCATGCACGCGATCCAGGTATGTCTGCCGTTAAACCTGTCAAAGTGACTTTCTCACTTGAATCCAGCAACAACTCTTTGCTGTCCGCGAATATCTCAGCCCTGTGCGTTCCATCCACTATCCATTGTCCCCCAGATACTAATCACCATTTTCAGGTTCTGAAAGAGAGTAAGTTCAAGGAACATGGCCGTATTACGCCGGGTATGTAATCGCATCAAGGATTGGCGACTGAAAGTCTTATACATTGTTGTTCAGAGGAGTTTGTTGCTGCAGGAGACTTTCTGACCTACAAGTTTGGCGTCTGGAAGTGGTGAGTGGCGTTTATAACTGGATTGAATCATATTGACTCATTTCTTACTCTAGGGAGGCTGGAGATTCTTCCAAGGCCAGGGAATACTTACCCTCTGACAAGCAGTACCTCGTAACCCGTGGCGTACCATGCCTTCGTCGCGCGACAGCCCTTGCGTACACCGACGCCGATGAGGACGCTGAACGCCTGCTCTCTTTTGGCGATTCTTTCTCGTCTGCCGATGAGAAGGATGAGTGGGTCGAGACGCACGCAGGCAGAAAGACCAACACGGACAACCTCGCAAACGCAGGCGATATCGATGATATTCCGGATGTGGACGGCCACGATGCAGCCACGGGCATGGCAGGATTATCACTTGATACTCCAGGCGACATGCCTGATATTGATGATATTCCTGATATGGAAGAGGACGACTTGGAAGCAGGCGATGAGGCTACCGCATCCTCCAAACCCCCAGCTCGCCCATCCGGGGTTATCGACGCGAGGTGCGTGTTTCCGTCTTTTAGACTATTTAATCCTCATGTCTCCCCTAGCCAAGTTGAAGTCGCCAAAGGCAATTTGCTACAAGTGCGAACGTACGATGTCATGATCACATATGACAAGTACTATCAGACTCCTCGTATCTGGTTACTTGGCTACGACGAGGTATGCATATTCACCGTCTACATTCTCGTGCTAACGCCAAAATCAGAATCGCACCCCTTTGACGCCGGCACAAATATTCCAAGATGTGTCTGCTGATCACGCCCTAAAGACGGTCACCATCGAGGCATTCCCCCACTCCACCTCGCTACAGGCGGCTTCTGTCCATCCATGCAAACACGCGAGCGTCATGAAGAAAGTCATCGAGCGCATGAACAGCAGTGTCGTCGCCGAGCAGCTCGCGCAGCAGAAAGCATCCTCGAAAGACGGCAAGAAGAAGTGGTTTAGCCGCAAGTCCAGCACCACCGGGAAGGATCTCAAGGCGGAGCAAGCCGAGGAGGACGAGGTTGAGGGCATGCGAGTCGACTTTTATCTCGTCGTATTCTTGAAGTTTATAGCTTCGATTGTGCCGACTATTGAGGTAGACTCGACGGCCTCGTTCTGATGTACTTTTAGACATGGGAAGTTTACGCAAAGTTGTATACTAGGTACATAGATACCCACCTGGTTGGAATTCATGCTATATATATACAAGCACATCATTCACGGGTGGTTCATTGTAGTCCTTGGTCTGATGCTTCTCTCAACATCCTGGGTGAATATACTTTGAAAGCACCAGTCGCATTCGAAGATCAACCAACGACTTGATCGCCGTCAACCTGCAACCGCCACGTGAAGTACTGAAGCGCGATGATCGATGTAAGACGATCCAGCTTCGCCTAGCGCCACATTCTTCTAGAGCAAACACCAGCCCCCTTAAGCTCACTGTGCTTCTACACAAACAGCAATGGTTTCTCTGGTTCGCAGCTCCTACCAGCGCGACGACTGGCGCCGCTTGCAGCTCAACGACGCCGTCGAAGACGCCCTTTCCAAGATCCTCCGGTTCGGCTTCGACATTGACCGCGTTGAGACCGAGCCTTCCACCGCCAAAGCCCTTCGCGAGCAAATCCTCGCTTGGGCCAAGCACATTGCTAGCGAGATTCCTAACAGCACCAATTGGCAAGATATCTACGAGTTCACGTTCGACGCCCTCTATGCCCCCGACGCGGTTCTTGGCAGCGACGACACGCCCATCGGCACCGAGGCTGATCTCGTCGGCGCGCTCCAACTGCGAGACATGGAGTTTGAGCGTGACTACGCCTTGCAGAGCAGGGAAATCGAGGAGAAACACCTCGCTGACCATGATCTCTCTCTCAGCAAGGCGCGTACGCGTCAGGTCGTCCTCGACCGCTTTGCCGCCCATCCCATGCCCCCTGCTCTCGCCCTGCTTCTCCGCAAGATCCGCTACACCTACCAGTTGCGCGAACGTCTTCTCGCCCAAGTCGAGATGGACGACGACGACTTTGAGTATTATAGGTACTTGATGCAGATACAGCTGCGACGGCGTCCGGAGACTCATCGCGTCGACTCAGTGCAAGCCTGGCAGTCCCAAGCCATCGCGAACCACCGCCCCATTTGCACTGGTACCAGCAGCTACTCTCTCTCCCTCAGCAACATCAATTTTCAGGGCGCCACGCCCGAGCAGCTCCGCCTCACCTTGCTCGGCGCATTGATCGGCTTCAACCAACAACACACCTACGACGAGTGTATGGTCGCCTCCCACACGCTCGGAGCCAAATACACGGATCGCGTCGGCTACCGCGACATCCTCGACTCCACCGATCCGTTCATCCGCAATGAGGTCGGCACGCCGTTGCTCGAGGCCATAATCGCGATCGGCAAGCAGTTCATAGCGAATTTTGAAGAGCACCAAGCCGCGCTTGACCCTCCTCTGCCTCACCCTGGCTCGCTTGTTGCGCAGTGGTTCAATAGCACAACCGGCCGTGACTTTCCGGAATGAGTAGGGCTTGGAGGAAAAATGTCATACAGATAGTTACATAACGTCTCGTTGGCAGTGGAGATTTCTTCCTGTACTTCTACAGTTCCGTTGATACGGTCGCGTAGTCTGGAGCTTATGTACCGTGTGCGTGTGAGGTGCGCCTCGGAGTTTGAAAATTACTGTTGGCCGATATGGCACAGGGTCTCCGGAAATCTCCGTCTCCCCAGTAAATGCTTTGTCGACGTTGAAGTTGACAACCGCAGTGACGACGCCCCAATCCTCCTGGAGCAGTCATGAATAGTTGAAAGCCTTTTGCCATAATGGACTACATCAATCATTCCGCTTCTGAGCCATTTCTGTGAACCGACTTTGTGCTTAATAGTGGGGATCTTGGACAGCTCTAGCTCGGGCAGAGAGAAAATGGATACATGAATTAAGATATAAGAATAGACTAGCTGCACAGTGCACTACGGTCGCGCGTCCATTTCGCAGGTGGCTGCAAAGAGCTACTTGATTCCAGTGTAACTTAACACCAATCTGAATCTCGGTACGGTCCGACGGCTGAAGCTCGGCAATTGATGTCTTTCAAACTCCGAGGTGCACCTCACATGCCGACGGTACATAAGCTCCAGACTCTATAGTATCTATAGTAAGTAGGAACGATTATCTTCCTACTCATAGAGGCTGGAAATCGAGACTAACGGTCGCGCAACGCTGGAAGGACTTCGACTTCGATGGACTTGTTTTACACACAGGCAAGTTTATGTAGGGATATATAGATACCCACCTGGTTGGAATTCATGCTACATATCATTCACAGGTGGTTTACTGCAGTCCTTGTTATATATCGGATTCGACTGGACAACTATATTTTGAAACCCCCAGCCAAACCCATAACATCCAAAGGATCAACCAACGCCTTGATCGCCCTCAGCTTGGGCAAATTGTCTCCAAAGATCCTCTCCACCGGCGTATCAAACAACGCATAGTTCGGGTACGCAGCCGCGTCCGCGACGATCGTCTGTCCCTCCGCAACCGCCACGTTGGCGATCTGCGCTATGCTCTGTCGAGCAGCGTCCAGAAACACGTCATCAGTGGCGTTCGACGACCAGAGCAGCTCCAAGTTGTGCGGAAACAGGGCGACCTCTCGGGAGGGCGGATACGCTGTGGGGTGCGTGTTGTGAGAGAACAGTCCGGGAAGGAAGGGCTCGATGTTGTAGGAGACGAAGGAGCTTGGGTCTATAGCAAAAAGCCGTTCACCCCAGAACTACATAATTTTGCAGTCAGTCACAATGAAGATATGATGAAGATCGCGGTTCGTACCAATGTTTCGTTGATGTTGGCTTCGAGCATTGATAGAGAATAATCTACGATGGGGGTGGTTTGGAATACAGCTCTAAACACGCAGTCAGGCGGCTGTAGCTTAACAATGTGACAGTGAAAAAGAGACCTTTGTCCGGGCGTGAGATCGTTCCCAGGAAAAGACGCGACAAACTGTGGGAACCGATAGGTCTGCACCAGATCCTCGATCGCAGGGATCGCGACCAAGTCCTCGAATATTCCAGCAGGCGGCGTGGGCGCGTCGTAGAACAGCAACACAGCTGGGATCATCTACATTCTCTTTCAGTCTCCTCATCCTTGCAAGATCATCGGCACTGCAAACTCACCTGCCCTCCGGCGGAATTGTACGCAGTAATCAATCCGGCTTTGGGATCCGTCACCTTGTGAGCGAAGCGCGCTGTAGCGTTCTTCACGGCATCCGCTTGATCAGCAGCGAACAATCTCACACCGCCCTACAATGAGTACCACGACGATAATTAAGAAGCGTGATAATGGGGAGATGAGATAGATGAGCGTACCCAAACGGGACCTTGGGGAAACGCCTTGAGAACGAGCTTGGTCACGATGCCCTAAGAGTAGACAGTTGCCGTCAAAACACTTTCTAGTGCCGCTTAAGAGCCACGCGTACAAAGTTATTCTGGGTGCCCTGTCATCATCGTATCAACATCAATCCCAAAGGAAGGCCAATACAGCGGAGAAAGGCCGTACGTGCCTTGAGAGCAAAAAACAGTTCAGGATCCGACTTTTGCGTGACGCGCGAAACAATGCCGTTGGGCTTGACGAGCTCGATCTCCGTGATGGTATCAATCGTCAGCCCATGCTGGTTACTGAGCCACGAATAACCTGTGTTTCACAAATAAGTTCAAGATGATCGCCACATTTTGGAATGTATTACCTCCACCAAGCGCAAATCCGGCTACGCCGACGCCAGATACTCTGCCCCCCACGACATTGACGCCGAGCGGGTCGAGGGCGGCGTATACGTCGTCCCAAAGCAGTCCAGTCCCGATAGCGACCGTCTGCGTCGAAGCGTCGTACTCGACTTGCGAAAATCGGTACATGGCAATTTGCACGCCGGGAGTATCAGAGAACCCGGGGTTGGTAGCATGCCCGCCTCCTTTCACCTGAATGTAGATATCATAAATCATGGAAGAGCTGATGCTGGGAATCTTGCTTACGCCG
Source organism: Hymenopellis raphanipes (assembly GCA_036872995.1). NCBI lineage: Eukaryota > Fungi > Basidiomycota > Agaricomycetes > Agaricales > Physalacriaceae > Hymenopellis > Hymenopellis raphanipes. Next base: position 160,883 of record JAYMDG010000027.1, read on the forward strand.
AACTTGGTTCTCGTCTCGCCTAGGATCCGAAGCTAACACGAAGAAGATGATCATCAGTTCCTCGGCATACAGTGAAAGAAGGCCCCTTAGCTGACAATGGTTCCAACGTCCTTTGCTGATCCCGGCTCCACGCTACATAGAGAAGGCTGAGAACTTGCTGCAGACCAATGCGAGATATCTCGAGTGTAGTTGGCAGATCCTTAAAGTTAACGCATAGTCAGGTTACACGCCACGGTTCTCGTCCATGATCATACCCGGATAGTAAACACTGCTAGACCCAGATATCGCGCCTTCGATTGTGCGACAAACGTCTTGACTCGCCCACGACGACAAAAGGAGGGACGCACAGACTATGGTGAGGAAGAGCATGGGTCAAAATCACCAACAAGGACAGAAGGTTTTGGCCGCACCTCTCAGTATTTATATGATTCCAATCACGATGTGATCTCCACCAAGGGGAGACGATTCGAGACATGTTAATGATAGGTCCGATTCCAGAGGACGTAGGAACGGTCTTGGTGCGCGAGCGTGTCGTGGTTTCAACAAAGATGGAATTATGTGATTCGCCATCATTTAGAAGTGCCGTCATGCGATACAATTCTAAGGTCGCAGTACCTTGAAGGGCACTTATGAGTACAATGATTTGACAAGGATAGACGCCGGCGCCGTCGAAGGTGACGCGTCCCCTGTCGTGTCATGAAAATGAACGGAAAGATATTTACATTTCCCACTTTTTATACTTCACCTTAGGCGCTTTGAGTGAATGGAATGTAGCGGAAGTAGATTCCTCGATTCGGGTTGGTAATATTTTTGCAAGGGATAGAGAAGACTGTGGAGAAGATCCGCGCGTAGAACACAATCAAACCGATTGTCACGAACTGTCCTACAGCAGTCCCTCGGACTGTTGTGATGCTGTACTAAGTCCACGCAAGATCTTCTTCAATAGTTCAACAAATCGATAGCAATGAATAAAGCACAAAGGTAGACCATACTGTCAGTTCTGTGTGGAGAATTTCCAGACCACACTGGCCAAGCCTACAAGAAGAGCGAGAGCAAATAAACGCTTCAACTTGAGAATGCGCACAATATCTTGCACGAGACGAATATAAAAGGCTACGCCTTCCACGCCGCTACGAAAAAATTTTTCAGCCCATTTCATGTCAACAACGGAGAGCAAAATGAAGTACCGTTGTATACCGTTCACTCTCCTGTCCAGAGCTTTATAGATACCGAACTTGAAATCCTCCTTCGGTACAACAACCACGGGGCCATCGTTCAAAAGCAGCCATGCGCTACCGTCAGTCGTGACGTCTGGGTCTGTAGCAGAATAGAATATCGCTCCGGCTACACGCGATACCGGCGTGAGAGGAAGGCCTGCCAAGAAGAGCTTGACAGGAGCACCCAAAATCGGCGTGTCAACGAAGAACGGGTGCACGACGGAGATGCGGATCCCTTTCGCCGCGAGAAGGGGATGCATAGAACGCATTATGCCTAGCACGGCATGTTTTGACGCAGTGTACAACGGTCCGAGAGGAATGGCCTTCCAGGATGCTGCCAAAGACGCGTCAAAGAAGAACTATAGGTAAGGCGAGGCTTACATATTGAGCCAAGTAAAACAACGGATTTTAGACCTTTAGAGTCGCCCAAAAGCAAGTAATGTTGGGCCAAGTACACGGCTTCAGATTTCGTCAATACGGAACACGAGAACAAGGCCATGTTTCTCTCACTGTACAATGAACCCATCAAGTTGACGTCAATAGTCGTCAGCCTTGGTTTCTTTGGGCGACCTTGAGCGTCAAGTGTTATGTTGTGGAACTCTCCGGCTTCAGTAACGCCGGCATTAGCTATCTAAAAGACGTTAGGACGCGTCAACGGAATGAACAGCAACTTACGACTATGTCGACAGAACCGTGCTGCTTGATCGCGAATTCATAGAGCGACACGACTTCCTCGTACACCGTAACATTACACGACGTGCATACAGCCGTGCTAAGAATTCAAGTCACATGTGAATTTTTGGTGAGAACCACCGGAATTGACATACCCGCCTGCCTTCACGATTTGAGAAACAGTTTCTTGAGCGCCCTCGACGTTTCTGTCCCCGATGACAACTTTGGCTCTTTAGCAGAGTCAGAGTACTTCAAACGACATTAAAACACGCTCAATACGCACCCATAAGAGGCAAACTTGGCAGCCGCTTCTCTTCCAATCCCCGTCGCGGCGCCAGTTATGAGAACGACTTTGCCCTGGACGCGATTTCCGTGCGAGAAGAGTTCCTCATCTTGAATAGGCCTAAAGTTGAAGTCGTCCTGCTCCATGGTGGTGGTTTACAAGAAAGAATGAAAGGCACATGAAGGGAAGAGTGATCGAGTTTCGGAAGGGAATGAATATGAACCCGGAAGATCACCATATCTGGAAAGACCGACCCTGTCTAATACCGACGTTGGTCGGCATGAACGCGGAGTGACCAGAACACTGTAATTTAAGAATAATTGATACTCAGAACGCAAAACGTTGGACTTCGTAGAGACACTTTGTTGCTTGAAGTCAAGAATGGGTCGCATTGACTGATTATCATCACCTAAACGCCGGCCCACGGGAGGTACTTGGCGCCTAATGCGAGTATCATAATGCAATGCCTTGAGAAACCCGAGATAGGCATACAGGCCCGACGCGGCCAGCTCAGCAGGCGGCACCATGAGCATGAAAATCCACCTCGAAGAAAGAAAACCAGACAGCTCGAGGAACAGTTCCTCGAAAGATTGTCATTAATACACGAGCCAGGTGGCGACTTTGAGATGATACGAGAGAAACTACACTCAAAATACTCTAAGATTGGGTAGACAAACACGGGGAAACGGAGAGGAAGAGAAGAAAATGAGAAGAAGCACTTTATGACTAGATTCCTTCCGGTAAGTATGCATCAGAGAAAGGTTCGCCCCGTGGCACGCAGAAGGGAGCCTGCCTCACCAAGCCATGGGGCCGACCAGGAGAGGGAGGCCCGTTTATGAAGTAGGATGCGTAGCCGGCGGGGTGGATGTCAGGAGAAGGAGGCGCAACTGAAGCTGTGATTTCTTCCGTACTCGTCAAACAAGACTCGCGGATGGGAGCTCCATCGTCACCACGACGAACTTTGGCTGCAGGTGCCTCCTCGACGTCTTCATCTGATCTTTTCCGCTTCAGCTTTACATCGGAACACGACGAAGAGTCACCAGTTCACGTTACTGTCAGCAGCAGTCTGAGATCAGCCTCATGTCTCGTCAAAGTACATATCACTTCCACTCATTCGGCGCCCACGGCCTTGAGCACATAATCATAAGTCGTCACCTCGGGGAGAGTCGGTGTTGGCGGATAATGTGTCTGGAGGATACAGAATATGAGGGAATTGATTTTCCATCAAACGGGCGTGAACTTACCAGATGCGCCATCATCCAGGTGGGGAGGGATAGAAGAGCGCTCATCATTGCCGTCGAGTTTGTTGTTGAACGGTTTCGACTTGTTCTCGTCCTTGCCCTTGCCCTCATGCTTGGATTTGACTACAGGCTCAAGCGAGCCTTCGTGGTTACGCGGAGAACGACGAGGAGACGCGATTACAGCAGGAGGAGATGGGTCTGAAGAAGAATCAATGAGCGCCGAATTTAAAAGTGCAATATAACTTACTGTCAACTGAAACGATCGCTTGAGATTTCGTGTACTCTTCATCTTCAGAGTACTCCGCATCTTCGGTGCCTAATTGGCTTGGATCAAAGGTCTGCGGTTGGACCACATCAACCAAATAAACGGAGGCTGAATCCATGTATTCAGAGCCGACAGTCGCCCGGTCAGACATTTCGTCCTCGTCGACAGTGGTCGCAAAGGTACGTCGTAGAGCAAGTCGAACGGGGTGCTGCTGTGGTATCACTTCGGAGGTAGCAGCTACTGGAAGAGCATGATCTTCATCTGAAGAAACAGCAACAGCTAGAAAATGAGGTGAGAACATATCAGTCGTGCTGATAAGCCCAACTTGCCAGTCTTCTTCGTCTTTTTGGATGAACCTTTCTTGATAGTGCCTTTCAGCGCCCGTGGAGCTATAAGTGTGTCAAAACTCATGAGAACAGCAGAGTGAGGGGAACATACCTCGCTTCCCTTTGGGCTTCTTATTAGAGGAGATGGCCTTCGCCGCCTTGGGGCGAGTCTCAGCGGCTTTGTTGGCAGTTCCAGCAGTACGAGTAGACATCCTGTATGGATATCGACGTAGATATGGTTTGAAGATAAAGAAAATGAGATCTCGTGCGGTGACGGCTCAAAGGAGACGGCGGTCTGTGAGGAAAGATTCTCTTCATCACAGCACCTTTTATACACTTTCGCAGGAAGGTACTATAGCGGAGACACGTGGAACTGTGGTCAAAGTTTAAGTAGTGACAAAGTATCGCTGGCCAAGGTGGTCAAAGCGCCGTGACCCTGGACAAAGTACCGACATGTGTTGGTCCAAGGGAAGATCATGGAAGGACCAGATGATGCGCAGGCGTCCGAGATCATAAAAAGAAGAATAGCACTGGCTCAAAGTGTCGAAACAATGGGCAGATATTTCAGGGAGGTTTTCAAGGGTCTTGAACAAAGGTAGTCGACTTCCCAAAGTGGTGTAAGTAGTGCTCAAAACCCAAACAATTGAAGATGGGCGAGTCGTTTCTGCTGTCTGTACGCAACAAGTACGCAATGGCCTGCTGTGTTGGAAAACGAGTTGCAAGTCTGTGACCGTGGAGGGAACTTGAGGTTCAGTCGAGTTCAAGCAATCGGCCTTCGGCATTTGGGCCGGTTCCCACGTGCAAGAAAATATCTTTTCCTCTTGCCACCATGTTCGCCTCCGCTTTGTGCGATGTCCACGACGAGGACGTTGTCCCATGAACCCTTTGCTGGTACGATATTAGACCCTCTTTGAGCACGCGTTTCAACTCATTTTGAATGGTAGACTAACCGTATTCCATTTCGAGGTTTTTGAAGCCTAACCGTCCTGCCGAGGGTGGAAGGGGACGGCACTAATGGCGGAATCATATAGAAGAAACGGATGTAGAGTGTCGTGAGTTTCCATCCTTCTCAGGTTCCTTTTTTTCTCAGTTCTGGCTGGACAGAAATCCATATCATTTAGTTACCAAGTCTGCTTGAAGGCATCCTGTCTGGTGAGTCTCGCTTCTCCCGGGGCTTATTACCTACGATCTCTTTTTGTGATGAAAACTTTCTGCAAATACCGCGACGTGTTTATGCACTATGGGTTGGTTTCCTTCGGGAACCATTCAAGTCTCTGAATTTCTCTCCCTTTATATCCCTTCGATTATTCTCGCTAACGTTCCTTCTATTCGTAGACGCATGCCGTCCGTGTTGCGCAATACATCTCCATCCTTATACCTTGAGTACTAGTCTGGACACGCGTGAGTCTTTCCTCTATGTTATGGAGCCTCTTTTTGTGATGAAAACTTTCTGCAAAACCGCGACGTGTACGAGAGTGCACGCTGGGTAGTTCCTTCGGGACCATTCAAGTCTCTGACCTTTGTTCTTGCCTCATTCAAAAACTTGCCATTCATAATACTTTCCCGCAGGGGCCACGTCGGCTAGGAGAACCACAAGCACGATTCCAGGATTGTGTCTATCACCCTATTTTCTTCATATCACGTATGCGGTATCAAGTTGTGTTACCCTCAATAATCCAGTTCGAAGTTTTGGCGTCTATCGACATTCCGCCCGGGCGCTCTGATTCAGGGAACAGGTCAAGAGCGCTGAGCCTAATTGTGAGATGCGGTACCAAAGTTTCGCGTCGCCATTGCATGTGCGATTTCCAGAGAACTAAGGAGTTGCTTCACCACCCCCTCGGCCTCAGCAAGGAGAGCGCGCACGTTCTTGGAGTAAGCAAATCTGATCTTAAGGAGTTGACGCATTTGTTCGCAATAATGCCGTCACCGGGGGCCCAAACCTGTACTTCTGGCATTCATACCCAGGCATTTATCATGTAGTACTACTTGTGCCTCATTTCAGGTCGACCTCGAAGCTAACGATTTCCGCAGTGAAGGTTTCCTGCTGTTTGCACGTCAGACAGACATATGTCGGAAAACGTTTGGCATCCTAACCAAGCTATCAAGGCCGCGTCCGGCCGCGTATCTGGGCGCCCGGCAGCTCCGTAAAAGATCCTCGTCAGAATTTGATACGCGTTTCACGATAACGCGCCAAGTCAGTGCTCAGCGCTCAGCGCTCAGGCGTTGGGCAACCACACTTTTACTCGCTCTGACTGGTCAATGCATGAGCTCCTTGTGTGAATTTGATAGGCGCAGGAATGACCGACGGTCAACACGGCGTCGGTGGTTGGGTCATCGCAGTACAGGAGTACGGCCAACTACCCTCAAATTGACAGGATCACCGTATCAAGGGGGAGAAGATATATAGAGGGCGAACGTTGAGACGCGAGCCCTCACTCGCTGTTCTCGTGCTGGAATCATGTCCTGGTATGTTTCCTCGCCATTTTCACTGCATGAAGGCCTCAAATTTTTCAGTTAAAATTGTGGTAAAAAAACTTACAGATTTTTAACTAGTTTTTTAAGTTAAAAATAATATAAATATGTTGAAGACATTTTTACCTATATTGGATAATTTTTAAAATATTTTTAAAAATTTTTGACTTAGCTGAAAATTCCTTAAAATAATTAAAAATAAATTTTAATAAATTTTAGCTGAAAAATCTGGTTAAAAATCTGTAGGTTTTTTAATCACAATTTTAAGTGAAAAATCTAAAGCCTTCATGCAGTGTTTGAAGCTCTCCTATAACCCGTCGTGTGTAGTCCCCAAGTCGGCTGGTTCGCCGCACCATGGCCCATCGTACCACTCGATGATAAGACTTTCCCGACCGTGTTCCTTCCCGCTCAACTGGGCTACTACGCTGCGGCTTTGCTTGTCACCTTCCCAGGTACCTATTACATCCGAATAGCACTGCTTCCCCTATGGCTCTTCCTCGTAATCCGTCTTGGGACTCTCGATGTATCGGAAGGAGATCCGAAAAGGAATGCTGAAAATATGGGGACTATGGTGAGTCGTGATCCTACGCCAGATAGCATGTATAGTACTCACCATGGAATAGACATGGGCGTGCATTATCTCTTTCCGGATGATCGTATGGGCGTTTGCGAAGAAACATTATACGCGCGTCGGCAAAGGACGCGATCCATCTAAAAGCAGGCCCATCTCACAGGTCCTCTGGGACGCTGGGGACCTATGCTTCAATTTCCGAGGCATCGGCTGGGACTGGTCGAAGCGCTACGCGACGATAAAGCCAGTGCCCTACCTCCCAGCTGATCCCAAAAAGCGGACGCGTGCATTTATCTGGTACAACTTGACTGGTTACCTGGAAACAGGCCTGATTTTCGAGACGATGCACTACCTCAACGCGCACCTATTCGACGAGGACTTTCCCTTGCCCATCCCGGATGCCGTCAAACGCTACATCCAAGTCATGCTGTATCCTATTGCCGCATACAGTTCGCTAGAGGCAGAGCATCGCATATTCCAGTTGGTCGCGGTTTTTGTTTTCCGGCAGGATCCTGACGAGTGGCCTCCCTTCTATAACGCACCGTGGCGTTCTACGTCTTTATCCGAACTGTGGAATGCCCGCTGGCATCAGGCTTTCCGGGACATGCTCAGCAACACTGGGGGTGTTGCTTTGGGATATCCATTCGGCCGCGTTGGGTATGTTCTGGGCGCTTTCATTGCTTCTGGCGTGTATCACGACATTGGGATCTGGAGCATCCAGAGGGAGCGGGGAATGTGCTGTTTCTTGTCGCCAGTGTTCATCCTCAATGGGGTGGGTGTCATACTCGAACAGTTATTTACGAAGGTCACGGGACGGCGTGTTGGCGGGGTGGCAGGTTGGCTTTGGATGGTTACTTGGGCCTCGGTGTGTTTGCTGTTGACGTTTGACGCTCCGTGCATGAGGCTTGTTTATCAGTCCATCGAGGTGAATTGGGTTACGCGGCCGATTCATCTTGCGAGGGCGATAGTAACTGCGCTGATTGGCCTGACTTCTTAGCTAGTTGCCCAATACAACTGGCCTCCTCTCGACTCAGTGATTTCAGGCAGGTTCATCGAAGAGACGAGTGATCCAGTCATTGCCGCATCAATGGTTTACGGCAACGCCTCCACCCGCGCCTCCTGTGGGGTAAGATGAGCTTTACGGTATGACGTTCGAGACTCCTACTAACTAATCTTTGATGGTTGCAGCGGCGAGCCCATACAGTAGAATCCGAATCGCTGTTGGTAAGGCGGCCCATGGGGTAGTCTCGAATCGCGCGCCCAGTCTCCGTTTATAGCTCGCCATGGTAAGGAATACGGTTGCCGAACGAAAAGAAAAACGGCGTCGTGATTCTGGAATGCTAACATTTAGCATGGATGTCCAATCCTTGTTATTCAACGCAATTGTAAGTGTCAATTCTTGGGATCCATTGACTGAGAATAGCTAAGTTCGACGCTCATCTTGGTGGGCTGTCGGCCCGCCTCATTTTCCGCCGGGGGCGCATTCCTGTATCGCCAACGCGGACGATGTTCTTCTCCTTTCAGTGATCATTGGCGAGATTAATCGATCCAATCGACCTTTATCAACATTGAAAGCAAAACCGGAATTAACTGTCTGGAATGGGCCCGACGGATCGGGCGCGATACGCCCAGAAGGAATGACCTATGGAACCTACAAAAAAGATCGTCTTGGCCTTTGTTCAAAAGCGCAGCGCAAGGCGCATGCGCCACCGGCTAGAGCGTTCTACCACATTGTCAACATGAAGGTCCGGGAAACGTGGCGCATCCCTCGCGCACCCGGAGTTATAGTGTGATACTCGGTTTCGTCGGTCGCTATAATACTACTAACACTGATGGTCGTAGCTCAGTATCATGGACGCATCGCAGGCTATCGGCGTGTCTCAGTCCGGGAACCTTTAATTGGCCGCTGTCGCGCACACGCCTCCGGAATGATCCTAGACACTCCAATGTCGGTGGACAAGACCGGGACTGTGGGCCGAGACTGGTGGCTCCGCTGCTAGGAGCGAGGACCGTTGTATTTAAATGCTCGTGCTGGATGACACTCATCCTCCAATCAACCAAACCAAACACACGAAGCACTACTAGCCTAAAGACGATAACAACCTCGTCTTTTCTACGAACTACCACCACACCTACTCTCACCCACTACATGCCCCATTTCCCGCACACGGAAGCCGCACAGGCTTGGATGGGTTTCGCCCTCCTGATCAGCTTGATCTTCTGCGAATACGAGAGGAAGGAAGCGAGCTCTGTTGAGCCGCTCACATACGAGGGTGAATCAGAGGAGGAGGCTATGTTGGAGACGAGTTGGGGAATGGCGTGAGAGGGGTATTGAAGAGGAGTCGATTCATGAATATCCCTAATGCGGGACGGGGCCTCGCGAGGTGGAAGGAGGAGGGAGAGGAGAAGCAAGAAGACGCCACTCATAAATCCATTTGGTCTTCCCTACGCGTCGTTCGAACTATTCGTCTACCTAAATTGTCTTAGCTGAAGCTGCTGATTTACTGTATGTATAGGATGGGATACGGTACATATACGAGAACGAAGTCTTACCGTTTTTGCAACAGTTTCTCCAACACATGAACACGAATCTCACACCTAACCAGTGGTTTTCATTTCCACTATGATGATTGTCATCGCTCCATTCTGAACTTTGGAACTACGCGTGTCGCGCGGTGTCCAAGATCTTTGGTCAGCGCCGTGACCTTCCAGTCGGTGCCACCTTCATTCCGAGATCAACAGACCAACTTATATCGTACACGTGCGAATGGCCGCTTCACGTAGGCATCGATGGTGACAAGCATCTCTCATAGCTTGGATTCAACGACCATGAGCAACGGGAACGCGATTATCCTGTACGATATCCCCTCAACCGCCCCTGAAATTGCATGGTCACCTAACGTGTGGAAGACTCGGTAAGCACATACGTTCTCACTGCCGTTATACTCATCACAACGATGTCCGTAAAGGTTCTGTCTCAATTACAAGGGCATTCCTCACAAGACGGTCTGGGTAGAATATCCCGACATCGCGTCTACTTGCAAGTCCCTTGGTGTCACACACACGTTTATCAGACGCAGTACTGGCGAACCCATTTACACTGTTCCATTCATCGTCGATCCTTCCACTGGCGTTGCCATCTCCGAATCCTTCGCCATCGCCAAATACCTTGACGAGACTTATCCAGGTACTCCGCGCTTGATACCAGAAGGAACCGAAACGCTTCAGGCTGCGTACCACATCATCTGGGACAGCCAGACTGGCGCATGTACACGATTTGTTATCCCGAAGACGTTTGATATCCTGAACGAAGCAAGCCAGATCTTCTTTAGGGAGTCCAGGGAGCGCATGTTCGAGAAGAAGATGGAAGAGCTCCTGCCTCACGGCGAAGAGGCGAAGGAACTGTGGGCTCAGTATGGAGCTGAGTTGGGAAAGATTGCGAAATGCTATCCCGAGAAATATGTCTGGGCTATGGGCTCCGCCCCGTCGTTCGCCGATTTCGTTGCGGGTGCAGAGATCTATTGGATTCGACTCCTATTGGGCACGGATAGCGAAGAATGGAAAGCGCTTACAGGCTGGCATGGTGGTAGGTGGGGTAAACTTGACGAGGCTTTGCAGAAGTATGCGACGATTTATTAGAGGTTGTTTTGTGGCAAGCTGCATCTAATTGTATCCGCTTGAGACCTAGAGTGAGCTATCGGAGTGCTCATGGCTCCTGGTAGTTGCATCAAGACAAGAAGGAATCGCGAAATATGTGCCATTCTGTTTGAGAAAGCACAACCAGTAATTATTTTTCATGCACGCACCGCTTAAAATTCAGTATTGAAAGAGATTGAAAGATTTTCGATGCTGGACTAGCGTCCGCGTCCCGTTAAATACCAATGAAACGCGCGGTGAACCCGTCAAACTGCAGATCAAGACTGTCGTGAGACTGTCACGACTTCATACTTATCGGAGGGCTCCGCGCATATGTAGTTGCCTAAGCTTCTTGAAGAATCTTTTGAAAAGGAAAATAACCGAGATTCCTGCAACAGTGAATATAAACCATTTGATGGTAGCGAGTGCGATTAGCGGGGGCTGGCTAGCAGTTGTGGATGTTGGTGGGTCCCAAGTTCAAAAAATTCTGTCACGCTGTGACACGATCGACTGTTGTCAATCTTCGGTCATGTCGTTAGACCGTCGCGTTCTTGGATACTGTCTCAATGCATGAGAAATCTCAAAGTCAGTCATGGAAATCATCTCCTTTGATTCTTGTTGATGATGGCATCTAGTCTGAACATTCCAACCCGCCCTGCCGAATTGTTGCGTTGGTATGCAGCACAACAGGTATATAAAGCGATTAGCTCTCCAATACCTCCCAAGCTTCTACTGAATCCTGCGGGCAGGCTTAACCTTTCAAATCCTCAGAGTCCATCTCCAAAGCAGATTTTGAACTCATGTTCAGTCGGCATCATCGATTTCGATCTGTGCTTACCTTGGGATTTGCACTCTGCTTCCTCTTACTTCATGTTCAAGCCGAGTGAGTCTTTTGTAGTCTTACTCTTGAGCAACTCTCATGCATCTAGAAAGGGCGGTACGCGAGACGATGAAGATCAAGGGCAAAACGTACAACCTACAACGACTCAAGAATCATGTCCAAGGGATGAACTCCGTTACGTATCGCATCATCGATGGTTATGAATATGACGGGAAGAAGAGAGCCGCCATTCTCAAAGTCCTCGATGCTTCAAACAAACGGGAGAACCAATTAGCGGAACAAGAGATTGGGTACTTGGGACGAGTAAGTCCGTAGATTGTCCAAATATAATTACCACTCATGCTATTGCCAGAAAGAGATAAAACAGATATACACGCATGACAAGGAGCGGAAGCGCTATCGAGGCCTTTATGTATGGAAACTCGTTCTAAGAGACATCCACGAACACTATCCACATGAGGACTCTCCGAATCTTGCCCCGCTTCACGAGATTATCCTCGACGACCCATCGTTAGATCTCGAGGAATCTGTTACTAGGCTCCGAAAGCTCGCCATTGCAGAAGCAAAACGTCTTGCCAACAGCCCGCTGAAACTAGTGTTCGTTCTTGAGTTCTGTATAAATTCGTAAACTTGACTCACGATCTGCAGGTATCGCGATATGAGCTTGCTTAACGTTTGGACAGACAAGGACATATCGGTTGTGGTGTTTATTGATTGGCAACCTCCGCATGTTGTTGATATCAGCGAAGAAGCATCGAAGAGCAAGACCACTAACAGTCACGTTCGTAGGGATGATGGCGGCTCTGGAGATGAAACAGACTCCGACGACGACTTTGATGACTCCGACTCTGATGACTCCGACTCTGACGACGAACAACCACCAATTAGTAAAGATGCGGCGCTTCGTGACATGGAGGAGAATGCTGAGAACTATCTTACTGTTGAACAGCTCAAGGCGCTGTTAGCGGAGGAGAAAAAGTACTGCTCAGGGAACGGTGAAAGTTCCAGGTCGAACACTGATTGTAGAGTCCATAAAGAGTTGTAAACATGACTGAACTTTCGGAAGAAAGGTACATCAAGAATGTGACTCTACGACGCCAGTTCCGTGGTAGAACGTTCATCTATCGAAATGCGGGAATTTTGAATTGTCGGAGTCCTCAGTCGACGAGGAAGAGGCCGAGAGCTCGAACCATCGGCACTAATCCTCGCTTGGACTTTTGTGAGTCACTCGATATTAGCGCTGGAAAGGGTAGATTCTCTCATCGACTGTCAGCGCTTAAATCGATGACTGTTATCATGGCTGACAATAATTTGATAGAACGAAGCTTCAAGTTAGCAAGCGATAAAATCTGCTTCAAGCCTTATCGTTCGTTCTGTTCCACTTGTGACGGCTCGCCTTGTGTTTTTGAAGTGTATCTCGGAGTCTTACTGGCTGCGACTGTTCATTTCCGCTCCTTTCTGCCGCCTAGTCCGATTAATGAATCATCAAAGGAGGGGCATGCCTTCTTCATTCACGTAATGTGGGTCCATCTTGTGTGGAAATCGATGACTCGCTTCCTGATATCTCTTGGTGGCGTGTCAATTTTTCGGAGGCGGGGAGCTTCAACTCAGGATATAAAAGGTACCCTTTCCTCCGAGACGGGGTCACTACAACCTGACCGTCATGTCTCATCCGGCCTTCGCGCAAATCTGCTCCGCTCTAACCAAAGAGTCATACACCAGTGGTATCTGCGATATTGACAGAGATCAATGCGGTCTGTACTACCGAAACCGCTCTACCGACAACGAGTCCCCTTCGTAAGCCTCGTGTCTCTTGATCCCCTGCTCGCCACTGAATCGTATCGGTAGCTATCTCAACCTAGCTGCAGCTACAGATGACGAGCTAGCGCAGCTCATTTCTTCCTGTGATGCGGCGCCGTTTGGCCGCGGTACAGAGACAGTTCTAGACGACAGCTATCGTAAAGCACACAAGCTTGACGTGTCTCAATTCAGCACTGTTTTCGAGTTAGCGGGTACTTCCATTCTCAACAAGATCTCCCAAGATCTTGTGGATTTCACGGTGTCGGTCAAGCGTGCAGTGCGCGCAGAGCGATATAAGCTCAATGTGTATGGTCAGCGGTCTCTTTTTTCATCTGAAGCGCTCAAACTGACAAGTTCGACTGAAGACAAAGGCGGTTTCTTCAAACCTCATCAGGACACTCCTCGTGCTCAAAACATGTTCGGCTCCCTTGTCATTGTCTTCCCTACACCTCACGAAGGGGGAACGTTAATCCTCCGTGATGAAAGTCTTGAGTGGTCATTCGACGCTGCTAAACTACTCGCTTCCGTCACGTCCGATGCTCCCAAGGTCGCATACGTCGCCTTCTACAGCGATCTCGAGCACGAAGTAATGCCTGTCGTATCCGGCTCCCGTGTCACCCTGACATACAACCTATATTTTGAAGACATGGACACTGTCGTAGCCCCCATCTTCACCTCACAGGGCAAGGATCAGGCGATCAAGGACGGCCTTCAACAGCTTTTGGCAGACACTACCTTCCTTCCCAAGGGCGGCCGCCTTGGCTTCACCTTGTCACATACCTACCCGCTGCGATATGACGCGCCTGCAGGACACACCGTTTCCGAACTGTTGCCTTACTTGAAAGGCAGCGATGCCCTTATCTACAGTGCATGTCAGCAACTTGGGCTCAAAGCCGACCTAAAGGTCCACTATACTTTTGACAATGAAGCGACCTATCTGTGCTGGGAAACCTTCGATGATGATTATACTGGCGAATACTCCGATGATGACGAGTTTGTTGATAACAAGGGCTATGTGATTGATTCTGACAATGATTTAGAAGAAGGAGACGAAGAGGGTAAATACAAGTTGAATCAAGATGGTGACAAGGTGGCGAATTCGCGAGTGGTCTGGGTTACGGAGTGGGAGACGAACAACGAGGTCAAGACGACGTTCATGCACTATGGGAACGAACATTCGATCTTCTTCATATATGGCGTCGTTTGTTTGGTCGTTGACTTCCGCCGTTCGTCGAAATTGGTCAAAAAAGTTCATTCGGGAGGGGAAGAAGTTGACACGGGAGGAAAGGAAGGTAACTCGGGAGGAGAAGAGAACGACTCGGAAGGCGAGAAAGTTCAACCCAATGATGAGTAGTAGACGATCTTCTCATTTCGAAATCCTTTGTACAAGATTGAATCCCCAAGTCTCCAGCCCTGCAGTCTCTTACTGAGCACCCTTGTCGAACCAAACTTCGCTGGCTGTTTGAACAGTCTCTCCTGTAGGCTCTGTAGCCAACCATCCAGCACCCCAGAAGTCACCCAAGAGCCCGAAACCCGTAACACCACCAGCCTCGTCGAACGCGAACTGCGCCGTGAATCCTCCTGCTTGAATATTCCAATAATCTCCCGTTCGTTGTCCAGCCGTGTCCAAAACGGGCTGTCGCGCAGAAATTAGTCCATCAGGAAACATGCACAGTAGCAGTCACATACGCGACTGTCCAGCAAAGTGGCGTTCCAGAGGTCTCCGTCAAAGTGTACGAGGCGGATATGGGAAGCCCAGAGTTTATTCCATTGAGCAATGAGCGTTGGGAACTCGCCAACAGCATCAGGTTGCAGTACACTGAGAATGCTTTGACACGACGAAGAGTCGGAAACATAGCAGAAGTCAATGTCTCCGTAGCCTCCGTTTGTGTAGCTGCCTGCGAGGTCAGCGTAAGCTACGCTGGGAGCCGACGCGTTGCTCGGAGAAGGAACTAGAGCAAGTGACGCGGCATAATTTGCGGCAACGACCTGTTTGGCACTACGAGTGCTTTCAAGTAAATTCTTGAACTTGAAGCGAAGCAAGTAACACTTACACACTGTTCGTATCGGAAACATTCAAGCCTAGAAGTTCGTCCAAAATGCGGTTCCTGATAACGTACATGAAGTAAAGGCCGTACATGTCGTCGTTGGTTAAGACCGCGACACCCAGATTGGAGGATGGAATGCGAATCATGACCGAGTAGAAACCTGGCACCCCTCCATCGTGACCCACGGAGGCTAACGAAAGCCAGTCAACTACGGCACGTTCAAGTTCAATAGAAATGGGCACGCACCATATCCTCTGTAAGTGCCTATTGCTTGACCAGCACCGTAAACAACGGGTTCACTGGGTACGCATTGGAGTAATGTATGATGAGAACAACATGAATACGTACTCTGTTGGGGACGCGACGGAGATGCCAGTTGATATTTCTGCAATCACTTCAGCCGGAATGACTTGTTCCCGCGTCGTGGGATTAGCGCCTCCAAGAAGTAACGTCTGAAGCCAAACCGCCATATCTTGCGCATTCATGATAATACCGCCTGGCCCGGACATCGCTCAGAATAGTTATGTTATTAGACGTCTCAATAGAGAACATGAAAGACGAAAACGAACCATTGCCGTCCTCGGTCACACCTTGGGCCCAGTATTCCATAGTTCTAGGAGTACCGGTGTCAAACAAGTTTTCAGTCAGATTGACTCCTTGTCTCCCGAAGCCTTGTGCGAGGACATGTTCCTGTGAAGCCACATCAGGAGAGTAGGTCGCACTCAAGCCGAGAGGCTCGAAAATGTTCTGCTTGACATATCGCGCGAATGGGATTCTCGAGGGAAGAAGAACAGTCGGAAGGTACGACATGATCCCGTACATGATGTTGTTGTATTGGTACCCATCGCGGAATTCAAGGGATGGTTTTAGGTACTTGGTGCGACTCATCTACACAAGCTGGGTTTAGAACTGAATTTGGGCCCCAATAGAAAACGACGAACCATATCTGCGACCGAATCGTTGAGGGAGTACGAAAAGTCATGGCGCGGAAGTCCTGTACGGTGACTAAACAGATCGACCATCGTACTCTGCGAGGTAGCAATGCCATCCATAAGCTCCCACGATTCGGGGAAGATCGATGTCAGTTTCGTAGGAATTGTGAGCCGAGGTTCTAGCGACTCATTGGAGAGTAGAAGACCGGTAGAGATTGCAGTAAATTGCTATAACAAGGTGGTCTGCTCAGTTCATCGTGCGGCGGCGGACAAAAGCGCGAAATTACCTTTGAGTTTGAACCAATAGCGAACATAGTCTCAGAATCAACGAGCGAGCCGTCCGACCTCGCCTTCCCATAACCTTTGGTGTCGACGGACCAGCTGCCATCCTCGCTCATCTTCACAGCCGCAACTGCAACGCCTCCAGGAGCGCCCCATTCGGTGAGAATAGAAAGGATAAAGTCATCAATTTCGGATGTGAGGAGCGAGCCACCGTCACGCTTCTGAGCGGAAGGTAATGCCAGGGCAAAGCCTGCAAGTAAGGAGGAAAAGATGACAATGAGAAGCATTGAAGGAGGATGGCGATCCTGGCTTCGACTTGAGCACTTTATATAGGTTAGCGGAACTTGAGATACGCGTCAGGCTGTTTGTGACATAATCGATGTAGCGGGCTGCGCAGAGTCTACGCGATACTCTGCAAAGAGTTTAGTCAATGCCGGTGTAAGATTGAGCGCCCTAACCCACTTGCATTCCGCATGCGCCAACAGTTTCCACGTAAGCAACACTAAGTAATCAGAAGTCCAGTGAGGGTGAGGTGAGGAGTTGTTGTTGTACTAGTAGAGACGGCGTATTGTTCTCGTAAGTTTGGCGAACTGCGGATACCAATAGAATGAAATACAGCATACATTTCCGTCTTCGGCCACAAGTTTGAACATAGATCTGACAGCTAGCACGCATACCTGTGCTTGAAGACTTGTGCTTGAGTACTGGATCAGCGTGCTTCGATTGAAATCCGAAACCAAGTCCTCCACCAATTTCAGGATATCATTGGTGTAGTCTCTTCGCCTCGGATACACGTCGCGACCACAAGCCTCCTATAACTGACTAGTTTATTTGGTGGTAATAGTGGGGAAAAATTCAAGTCGTCGCGCGTCTGGCTTCGGGCTTTTGAGGGTGTTTCATCTGGCTTTTCCTAGTACTTGTCTGGCTTTTCCTGCCACTGGTCTGGCTTTCCGAATGCACGTCTGACTTTCCCAATGGGCGTCTGGCTTTCCCAATGGGCGTCTGGCTTTCCCAATGGGCGTCTGGCTTTCCCAATGGGCGTCTGGCTTTCCCAATATGCGTCTGGCTTTTGAATGTTGTATCTGGCTTTTGAATGTTGTGTCTGGCTTCGTGTGCTTCAACTTCTGGGACATCCCGAACAAGTTCCCAATTGGGTATCCCCGCCAGCCGCCATACTTATATGAAAGCCGGGTCGTGGCGTGTCAGGGACTCATCTGAGTGACCCGCATCATCCTTTTCTACCCGTGCCGTGGTCAAGCTGGACCACGATTCATTACACAATCACTTTCAAATGGAGTGGATATATTCTGAGAGTTATCGAAATTTTATTTACTGTCAGACTAGCTGAACCTCATTGAGAAACGACATCGCGAGAGGATCGCCGAGATGTCCGAACGTTCCGGCAACGGCCGGATAATGATCAGGTGGCTTTGATCTTATCACTCTGCCTCTTACCACCACAGCGCGTCGTGCTCATCGGCCTCAGAAAATTTCTAGGACCTTTCTTCCCTGTTCTCATCATTGTTCCTCGCTTCTGATCTGGTCGGGCTTTACGCCCACCGCTGCGCCTCGGATATATTCCGTGCGCATTCCTGGTCTTCGTCTTGACGACGACTCTAGCTGGACGAGGAATTAGTACGCGTAAGCCCTCACCAGCGAGGAAGCATTACCATTGGACCGCATACTTGTGCTTGGGTCACGGATTTGGCTTCACGCTGGCTGCGACGCCCCCGGATATGCTCTCAGGTATCACGAGGCGCTTGTCTTTGCGACTGCGCTGCCCCAACAACAACATGTGCCTAGTAAGTCCTCAGAAGCGAGGCAGCGACAATATGGGACTTTCTTTTGGATTTTGGCGCGTTAATCGCCTGTGCATGTCGAGACGCTAGTACGAGCGGGCGGGAGGACGTCACGAACACATTTAGCCCCGGAACGTGCGTATCGTTTCCCTTCTATTTATGTCTTCTAATTGTATTTTAGTCTTCTTGCTCCCGACCATCATCTTCTTGCGCCCAACCATCATCTCCTTGCTCCCGACACCATTATGTTCTTGCTGCCATGCACCATCTTGCTCCCAACTGCTGTCTTCTTTCTCTTAACACCTTCACCCATCATCATGCCCAGCTGACTGTCCCTGTGCCATTGCCCAGGGATGCTCACTGGGCATGAATACTGCAAGGCTAATGAATAGCATGAAATGGGTCCAGGTCCTCGAGACCTCCCCCGACCCGTGCCCGCCATCGACCCTCGAGCAATTGCGCGGGGATTGGCGATGTGCACGAGACACATTTGCGAGGCCCTGGCTACTTGCAAGCGAGAATCGCAGCTCAACAAAGTGTAGAAAGGTGGTGGTAAGGGAGGAAATGGACCAGTGGTGAGGAGATGTTGAGCGGGAGGATACGTTAGGCGCGAAGTAGGCGAGGACAGAGTACGCGACGTAAATAAGAGACTAAAAGAAAAGAAGGAGTGAATACATACCTTTAGGACTGGATGTGTGCGCGACGCGCTCCAGCCCATATTCTGACTTCTTTATGCATTAATCAAGTGGATAGAATGGTGCATTAGCGTCTTCCTCGCTGAAAAATTGTCATTGAATTGGCGCTGTTATATAGACTAGCGCACATGTCCAGCCATGCCTGAACCGCAGGCAGGAGCTAATTAGGTGTGAGCAATTGTATAGATGACCATCATATGCATAGGCATATGTGTGCCTTGAGAAGAGGGTAAAGGCATCCATATCTGCGAGGAGATGAATGTAGTAGAATCATGGATGGAAGAAGCAGACAAGTGTACTAATCGGAGCAAGAGGCAGGCGCGGCCGACGGCTGTCGTGATGCCCGCCACCGGGGCGCGGACGGCGCCTGTAAGCCATGTCTATAAGAGGAAGGTGACGAAAATGAGCGGCCCGCCCCCGCCCTAGGAAAACCGACGAAGCCACACAACGACTTCGGAAGACTCAGAAAGCCAGACGCTAACACCCGAAGCCAGACGCAAAATGAAAAAGCCAGATGTGAAACGAAAAAGCCAGATATGAAACGAAAAAGCCAGATGCGAACCGGAAAAGCCAGACGCGAACCGGAAAAGCCAGACACGAAGTGGAAAAGCCAGATGGAATTGTGCAAAGCCAAACAGAATACACCTGAAAAAAGCAAAAGTAGTCAAATTTGGATTTTTCCCCACTATACCGCCCATAAGTTTATAATAGTTCGGCTCACATGATGGGAAGGAAACATATCATCTCAAGGCAATGCCCGACTCGCACGTTCAGAAATTGTATGCAAAGATCAGTCGATATAACACCGACATCGCAAGGGGTGACAGCGTGCTTGCAGCCGCAGTTGTTAAGCATCATGCATGTGAGCGCTTGGCCCGCACCAACTACCCAGTAGTATCGTCATCTCCGTACACGACGCGCCGTTCCAATGGTATGACTGAAGGGGTCCTCGTCTTCCGTTGTACTAGCCCAGGTTCCACCAGCAAATTAAAGCCTCCCACATGCGAAGCGGACACTGCTTAAGTTGCCTCTTGAGGTCGGGAGGGCCCTACACGAGATTGTCGAGAACAGGGTAGAAGATGAAGTGCCATTTGAATGAAAATTGTACACAGATAGCCATGCGGCATCTACGGAGGACGAACGAGGAAAAGAGGTAAAAAGTCTGATGGATGTTTGTTGAACAATCACCGGCTTTTCCCGGCCCGAGAAGCTGGCGTTGTTCAACTCCCTGAGTATCAAAACCATATATAAACTCAAGATAGACTGCAATTGGGTCCTGGAATCAATGTAAGTATTTAAACCTACACAAATCCTTGTTACCAGCTTGTTACATTTGTCGAATCAAGCACATGTAGCTAATCCTCAAACTCCTCGTCTGGTGGCCACTCAAAGTCAGGCCCTTGCTCCTCTCTCATCGCCACCAACATATCCGCCTGCCATGCTATATGGCTCGCCTTCATCGCTTCATAGTCGTAGACTGTCGTCTCATTGTACATGAAGCAGTCCACGAACTGCGCTATCTCTCTAGCTTGCTTCTTTCCCGGCCATTCATGATATCCCAGATCGACTGAAAGTAGAGCAAGCGGGACACCTAGCCCCTTCAGTCGTTTAACAAGGAAGAGACAGCGCTCGAAGCTTCTTTCCGGGGTCACGATCTGTTCGTTACTCATCGGAGCAGTGCTGGCTCGCTCGCGTAAGATATGGTTGGGAACCTTGGAGACGTGGATCGCTTTGAGCCGCGGGAAGTTTCTGGGATGGGTCGTGCACAAACGTGATAGTGCTTCGCAGAAGTTGACCATGGTCACATAGTCTGCAGCGACACGCACTTCTTCCAAGACAGGAAGGCACAACAACGCGACTTTCCACCACCCCTCTGTTAGTTGATGGCTTTGAGTAGTAATACTTTGCATGTCGAGGACCAGCGCATCTTTGCCGATTACTCGAAATAGACGTTTGCATATGCGATTGCGGTATTTTCCACCTTTGAAAAAGATTCGGAAGGAAAAATCTACCCCGGATTGCTCGTAGACGCGGGGAAGCCTTTTGACCTCGGTGTGCGTGAAGCCACTGATCTCGAGATCCCCTGACAAGTGTCGAGGAAATGTTGTATGCGCTCTCAACAAGCGCAATGGTTTGGTCCCAGGCGGCTGCATGCGGATTTCACGGATGTGGTATGATATGAATCGGTAGAATAGTGTCACGGTGACGTTGTTGAAAGCGATATCATAGATAAAAAATTTGAGCGCGCAGGAAGCGGGTACCCGCAATACAAACAGCAATGTGGTCATTGTCTCTAGTGTATTTGCGATGGAGAGCTCGAGTAGCTTGGGAAGAGGCCTCTGGGCAGGAGGTATATCGGGTCTGTAGCCATTATCAATGATGAAGTTGTAAACACGAAGTTTCTGCAGTTGGGTCATATGCGACACTCGGTCGAGGAAGATCCATATATCGACCCTTCCCGGTTCCAGTGCAGTGGTCGATAGGTTGAGACAGTGTTGTCATAAGACCTTACGTCTTAAGTGAACTTAAGTCTTAATAAGTCTTAACATTAAGACCTTCAAGAGAGCTAACTTTTATTGAAGCCCTTAATAAGTCTTAAGTGACTGTATCATCAGAATGAGTCATTACTCTAGCTTAGCGTGGATTGAATAGAGAAGCAGCATGCTGATTCAGATAGCATATGTGAGGTGCTGTCAACATTAATAGCTTCTCACCCCAGAAGGTTTGGCTGCCCACAACACTCAAGACACTCCTCGGTGGTGTTGCTTCACAGCTACTTGATGCTCCAGTTGCTCAACAGCAGCAAAAGCAGGCAATGACAAATGAGGAACCCTATATAGAGTTAACACAAGCTGAATTCAATGATAGGCCTAAGGACGATGGTACATAGGAAGGGTCAGATGATGATGATGTCATGTCTTAAATAAGACCTTAATTGCATGGTCTTAATAAGTCTTAAGAGAACGTAAGGTCTTAAGAGCCAGCAGTGGTCTTATATAAGACCTTAATGACAACACTGGGTTGAGAGCAACGAGATTTCTGGGTAAAAGATCCACGGATAAATGGACATTGTATAATGAAAGGTATCGCAGGCTTGGGATTGTGAGAAAACTGTCTGGTAATGTAAGATCCCGCATTACGTGTTCTGTTATTGTTAATGAATGCAGTGGCGGGAGATTCGATCCCAAGAAGTTGTTCCATACCGCAGTTATGGTATCTGCCGAAGCTTTGAGGCGAAGAGCCCCGATGCGGTAGGCGTCTTTCGCTAACAGTTTATATGAAGCCACCTGCGAATAAGGTTCATGACGAATGGACAAGAGATGTTTCCTGGAGCGCTCTAGCTGTGTTGTGATACGATCAACATTTCCATCCGCACTGATGAACGACCACAAGAAACTGTCGTTCGTGATCAGGTTGTACCACCTTCGGCACACAACCATGATCATTACCCAGTGTTGTGTGGAGTAAATGGAGTGGTCATCGTCGCCGAAACAATATGCCCTAAAAATCAAGGATAACACGTCGTCGGGGAGATAGTGAATAGGAGTAAGGGTGTTCCGATGGATCTTCATGGCTGTTACGAGGCGCTGCAAGTCACTGACGACGCAATCGATATCCGAAGTAGAACTTGTAGGAAGTCTTTCGTCACTGAGTGGAGGGAAATGATCCTTGAGAGAGACCATGACCTTCTCAAGAGGACTATGGTACCATGTGAGTCAAGTGTGACTTACGAATACCTAAGAAAATTGGGGATTTACTTTGCGCCATCTGTACGCATTTTATTTGCACGCAAGAATTCTTGGAGGACTTTGTCTTTCTCCATTGTTCGTGAGGAGACAGAGTCTCAGTTGTGTACGATGGAGGCAAGAAAGGAACCTTGAAAAAGACGGAAAGTGTGGGCCGCCGTTCGATCCTTCGTCGTCGCTTTGCAAATTAATTTGACTTTCACGCAAGACTTTCAGAGCACCGAACTGTAAGTCCAGCCAATGCATATCAACATTCGCGGTTGTAATGTCAAACTTATTTCACTACAACACGTCCGGATACACTCATGCAATATACGCCACATAAGTACCTGTAATTAAAGTACTTAGATTTGCTCCCGGCGTCCCTCGATACAGCTCGATACATCACTTCTTCTCACACACATAGTTTTTAGTCATTTGGCTTCTCTCTTTACTACGTCTCCTCATTTTCGCATAAGGTTAAGTTCTGCCTACTCTCACTCTCCTCATTTTCGTGTTAAACACTCGAAATCTTGGGTACTACCCTCCCTTACTACTCATACAATTACCATTGTGTAGTATAGCAATTCTCCTTTCGCAGTACAAGTTCGACCCAAATTCAGATCTGCATTTCTGGGTTATAGTTTTAGGTTTAAGGTGGGGGACTCCACTCCGGAAAGACGTGGCCGGTTGTGCTGTGGAACCATTCCGCAACGAGAGGGCCCGGGTGCGGTAGAGGAGGGTCGAGAGCAGCTTGATACTCTTCAAAGTACGCAATGAACTGCTTACCGATCGCGATTATTGCCTCAAGTAACGGCTTGCCGACCTCGTTGCGGATGAACGAATCAGTGGAGTCGATAATGTCACGATAGCCGACGCGATCCGTATATTTGAGTGTGACGCCATCGTGTGTCAATCCGTGGGAGGCGACCATGCACTCGTCGTAGGTATGCTGTTGGTTGAAGCCAATCAAACCGGCGAGCAAGGTGAGACGAAGCTGCTCGAGCGTGGGATGGTTGGCTTTGGCACAACCCTGTGGATCGATGTTGCTGAGGAAGATCTGACAATAGCTGAGCATCTGGCCGCTGGTACCGGTGTACACGGGATGGTGGTTCTCAATCGCTTGGATCTGCCAGTCCCTCGCAGCTTCGACGGCTTGCATCACAACGGCGTCGACCTTGTAGCCAAGACTGGCGGAGCGAGGATAGGCATCGATGTTGCCGAAGAGTTCGTCCAACTGGGCTTCGCTAAGGCGCTGGAGTTTGCTGCGATAATCGGTGCCGGCAGCCTCTGGGGTGAGGATCAGGTTGGCCTTGTGGCCGATGACATGCGGATAGAAGCGCGCGAGATTGAGAGTGAGGCACGCAGGTTGGTCGGCGGCGATCCTGTAATCCTTGACGTCGTCGTCCTTGAGGTGGGCGAGATCACAGCCGATGGGGTTGCCAGTCTTGAGCAATCTCTTAGCGCGCACTTCGTATTCCTCGGCAAATGGATCCTCCTCCTTCCTGAAGGGTGTGTCCAACCAGGTGAGGCCCAGAAAGAGAGTGTAGAATGCCTTCCGCTTAGTTTCATCGTAACTCATGATTGTGATCAGGTGGGGAAGGTTGAGGATGCGGAGGCCGCAGTCGGTGAGAGTGAGGTTGCCGGCAAGGAAATGGCTGGCGAAGCTTGAAAGACCTGTGCCAGCTGTGAACTCAAGTAGACGAATGAAGCTAGGAGGCTTACCTGCTGTTTCGCCAGACACGAATTGGGTCTTGATGCGATAGAGCTCGCCGACGAGAGCGGGATCCCGCGGATGCCAATTCAACAGCGTACAAAGACCCTTCCACTTCTTCCCATCCGCGTCGAGGCGGAGGACTTCGACTAGCTTGCGCTCGATATAATTGACCCCAAAGATGGGCATCTGTTGCGGTCCAAATTCATCATAGCTGTAGGAGAAGGAGAACTGGTTATTCCAAGGCAGGAGGCTGGTCGCCTCGGTGGTATAATGAGCCATCACCTTGGGAGCCTTGAATGTGTGAAGGCGATCCGGACGACGCAGCTTCATCTGAATCAAGTACATATGGTACTCAAAGTCGTCGTCCATGTCGGCGGCGAGCTCAAGGGAGCCGTGGTAGTAGCCAACTTGGCCGAGAAGACACTCACGAAGTTTGTAGACATACCGGACCTTGCGGAAAAGCAGGGCAAGGTCCAGGGGCATGGGATTGGCAGCGGAGTACCTGGCGGCAGTGCAGTCGAGGATGGCCTGACGTGTACGCGCCTTGCTGAGAGAGAGCGCATGATGAGCGAGGCGTTCCTTCTCGGCTTCCTTACTCTGCAAGGCGTACTCACGCTCTAAATCAAAATCAAATACCAGCGCGGCGACGAGATCAGCCTCGGTGCCGATGGGAGTGTCATCACTGCCAGGGACCGCGTCGGGGGCATGGAGGGCGTCGAACGTGAAGTCGTAGATCTCCTTCCAATTGGTGTAGCCAGGAATTTCGCCGGTAATGTGTTTGGCCCAAGCAAGGATTTGATCGCGAAGGGTTTTGGCGGTCGCAGGCTCCTCAATCCGGTCGATGTCGAAGCCGAACCTGAGGATCTTGGAAAGGGCATCTTCAACGGCGTCGTTGAGCCGCAAGCGACGCCAGTCGTCGAGCTGGTAGGAGCTGCGAACCACGATGTGCCTCTGGTCGGGTGAGGTAGCCTGACCGAGAGAAGCCATTCCTGTCTGTGTTGCAAGATTAGAACTTACCTGTGTTAAAAGATGGGGCTAGTGCTTACAGAAAGCAATTGAGAGTGTGATTGCTGTAGAAGAGTCTGATGTCGATAAGAGTCAGGTTGGCGACAAAGGACCAAAGACCGACCTTGGAAAGAACTGGGTCTGTCAAGCTTTCAGAGGCGGAGAACAACACCCATCCTGAGACATCCCATCATGTCTCATCCCGCCATTTAAACAAATCTGCTCTGCTCTAACCAAAATCGTACACCAGTGGTATCTGTGAAATTAGGACAGAGTAGTCAGACTGTGTTGTCGAGACGCCCTTCGCAGTAAGTCTTACCCAGGTAACCTAGCATTCAGATCTACTGAACGTTGATACTTGGAATTCTTTGTGTATATTTGGCATTGGCTTCCCTCTCGGCGGCCAGCGGCGCTTGGTCGAAGAAGGATGGGCATTATGCACATTTGTCGAACCAAACTTCGCTGGTCGTCTGAACAGTATCTCCCATAGGCTCTGCAGCGGTCGAGCCAGCGCCCCAGAACCCGCCGAAGATCTCGAATCCCGCAACACCTCCAGCCTCGTCGAACGCGAGCTGTGCGGTATGCATACCGCCTTGATAAGTCCAATATTCTCCCGTCCGCAGGCCGCCTCTATCTAGGGAGGGCCGTCGACAACAAGTTAGTCGGGAACCGTTTACACAAGTCGTCGTGACGTACCCGGCTATCCAACCAGGTGAAGTTCTAAAGGTTGCATTCAAAATGTTGCAGGTTCACATGTGAGGACTAAAGTTCGTTCCATTGCGCTATGAGGGTTGGAAGTTCGCCGACTGCATCAGGAAGGTCGCTGAGAATGGTGTGGCATGACGACGAGTTAGAGACATAGCAGAAGTCGAGGAGACCCCACAGCGCTGAGAGTGGGGAACATTGCCCCTTCACCGGAGGCGTCATAGACTGAGAAGGCCTCGTAAAATTGATCATTTACCACCAATAATCAATCTTGCGTGCAGTCGAGCCCCATATCTTCATTGCCAACAACCCTGAAGAAATATTGACGCGCTGCAGAGGAAACAAGTCCGAGGAATGCGAGGAAGACGTTCACCCCACGCTCTTCGTCAACCAGGTCGAAGTAATCACAAGAAGCTTGAGGTGCTTTCTTTGTGTTCCTGACCGAATGAAATGGTTACTGCCGCCCATTTATGACGCATGATTTCCTACAGTCGATCGTTTCAAATTTGTCTCTGATGAATATGGCAGTGCTAAGATGCTTACCGACGACCATGTCCGTCCAGCTTTCGTCCACATCTCTAGACTTTTCCCGTACGTCTCG
The DNA here is from genome assembly GCA_036872995.1 of Hymenopellis raphanipes. Taxonomy (NCBI): domain Eukaryota; kingdom Fungi; phylum Basidiomycota; class Agaricomycetes; order Agaricales; family Physalacriaceae; genus Hymenopellis; species Hymenopellis raphanipes. The sequence continues at coordinate 187,716 of JAYMDG010000027.1, forward strand.
CCCCGAATGAACTGGGCGACACCTCAACGTTTCCACAGGACCACTAACGCAAAGGCAACGGCGGTCATTTGACGTTACCAATGCGAACGACTTTTCGGTCGCCTTCAAGGTCAAGACTAATCACCTTGGGGTACGCTATGCGAGCATTGAAAACCTGGGGCAAAGGGCTGATCTGTCTCATAGGGATATATCGTACGCCCCAATAAAGGCAGACTGGGTCCTGGCGAGACTATCAATGTGTCAGGTGTGTGGTCTTTACTACTCAACAGAGCTCACCTAGAGGTACGACGCGAAGTGACAACCGTGCCGATGGAAGAAGAGCCTCCTGCTGATGTAGAGTTCCGCCATAAATTCCGCGTCGAAACCTTCGCGATCGAGGACGAAGAGGACGGGGACATCCTTCAATTTCAATTCAAAGAAGAGCACGGACTGCATTCGAAAAAGATTCAAGTGCATTATTATCTTCCACCAGAAGACGGAGGCCTATCGTACTGGCAGACCACGTTGGACTCGGCGTCTAGGCTGTTGATGGTAGCCAACTTTCGCAGCTGGGAGCATTATTGTTCGCTGACCGCCCCTTAGAAGCGCCTTGGGAGTCACCATTTGGTTTTCCCTTCCTCGTCGCCCTCCTCACCAGACCGACGAAGATGCTCATCTCTGGCGTCCAGCTTCTTTGGAGTGACGGTGGCGGCAGCAGTTGTGCTATACCTGAGTTGGGCCGGATATCAACCTACCGCTCGTATTCGGGCATTATTCAATTTAATTCGACGAGTACGAATAGTGTTGGTCGATCCGTGATGCACCATATCTATACAGTTCTTTATTAGCTTTGATGTCAATTCATCGTTGTACCATGCTCACCAATAGCCTGTTGTGTCCCCAATATCCGCCACGCTGGCATTCACAAAGCGGCAGGAACGGTGGGCACATTATTCCGCCCTAGGTCCTCAAAGATCTCATTTACGCGCTTCAATTCCTCCCCTACCTGCTTCACGGCGGCGCATTTGAGGCGTTCCTCCCTGTCGACGGCGTTGGAAAGGTCGTATTGAATGGCCTTCAGCTGTTTCGCAATCTCCTGTAGCCGTTTTTCTGTATTCTCTGCGAGCCGTTCCAGCAGCGTATCGACCGGCGGGATGTCCTCCTCATTCGCCTCGACCAACGTAGCGGCTGACGCAGCGTCCATCCTGTTTGTTTGAGCTAGTTTTCCACGTCGTAAATTTGCCATGCGCGCTTTGTTCGCTTTGGTACTGAATTTCTTGTACCGCGGCATGCTAACAAACGAATAACGAATTGGAAAGATGTCAAATAGAGAGCACACAGACCTTGAGAGAGTCGAAACGAATCGCGGAGGCCTGTAAAGACTTAACGTGATGACCGAGATGAACAGAGGAAGAGAGAAAACAGCCTCACTGTCAGGGTGGAAAGAAAGAATCACGGTCACGCGATGCGGCGACACGCCCCTATACAGTGCACAGTCCTTGTATATCCAATGAAAGGTGTAGTAGTACTCAAGGAATCTGACATTAGAATACATCGGTTTTCCACTAAGCAACATCCCCAACATGCTCCGTATGCTCCTTTTCCCCATCCGCATCCTTCGCCTTGGCTTCAGGAGGTACCTGATACGTGGCAAACTTGCGCGTCGGAACCCGGTTATAGAACAGAACATCCAGCTCCTCGAGCGAGCGGCCTTTGAGTTCGGGAACGAAGAAGAAGCAGAAGAAGAGTCTGATTGAGAGGAGGAATGTGTCAGTGACAGTCAATGGCAGCAGCGCAAGAAAGAACTGACGCGACGACGGAGAAGGCAGCCCACATGTAGGCGATTTGGCCTTGCAGATTTCCATAACCTTCGTCCTGGATGTAGGGTACCACTGAGCGTTTATGTTAATGTATTGCTTCAAGGAGAAGAGGGCGAGGGAAGCGTACCCAAGTTGGAGATGAGACCGACACCGAAACCAGACCACGCAGCGGCTGCGAGGGTCTTCCCGCGAAGGCGATTGCTCGAGACTTCAGAGGCGACAGTCCACGGCATAGGAGACTAGCATTCATATCAGTGTCTACACTTTCGCAGGAGACATTTACACAATGCTCACCCAGGTGAAGGAGTCAATCAAAATCCACATGAAAACAGCTAGATTTTCATGTTAGTGGGAGGCCGGTATGACTCCGAGGTGGCAATACTTACCTCCGAGCGTCAATCTCCCTAGAGCACCCGTGGGCTTGCTGTTCGTGACGGTTGCCACACCAGCGATAGTCAACATCGAGAACAGAAAGACGGAAGACCCGACGAAGATAATAGGACGACGGCCAACGCGATCGGGAAGGTAGAAGCCTGAGATGGATTGAGCGTCAAATGACGACAGTGATTGTAGGATACGCTCACCGATGAACGAGAGGATCAACTTGCAGGCGTAGAGTATGACAAGGAGCTCATAAGTGTTTTGGAAACCCAGATTGAGAAGCTAGATGCGGGATTAGAAGGTACACTGGAAAGGATGAATCGACTTACAGTGGTATTGAGGTAGTTCTTCGTGGATAGAACGCGAAATCAGGATACGGTTAACCCAGAATCAAAGACTCGATACTTACGTTCTGAAGGACGAAGTCAGCGTAACGTACGAGGCAAATAAAGAGGCACGAACCATGAAACTAATGCCTTGCGCCTGCTGCAAGCACTGTATCCCAATAGCGATCAAAGTACGGCGAAGATCCGTGCCGTAGAATATCTGGAAGAAGCTGACACCCTTTGTTAGCTCCTTCTCGTGCTCATAAGCCACACGGATCTCTTCGACTTCAGCAGCGATATCCGCGTCATCGGCATGCGGACCACGAAGGCGCCGCATGGAGTTATGTGCGTCTGTGACCGAGATCAGACTGGGACAAGAATCGAAGGACCAGTTCCGTACCATCGAGCCGTCCCATCTGGACGAGCCACTGCATGACGAAGTCAGTGAAGTGGACGCAAATGTATAGGTCGGACACTTACTCGCGGTGACTCGGGAAGGAACATACTACCCAGAGCGATGACAACAGGGAAGATGAACTGCAACCCAATAGGAAGCATCCAGACAAGACTATCAGTACGAAGATGAACGCCTAACATGACTGCATTTCCTAGGAACGTTCCCAAGCTATTAAAAAATAAGACTGACACTCAGTGGGATGGGATTAATAACTCACTTCATGACTGTGGTGTCTGAATATAAAGGTCAAAAAACTGATTGGAAGGAACGGAGAAGGCACCTACAAAAATTGACCAAGGCCCCTCGAATGCGTCTGGGCGCACATTCGGCTTGATAGAGACCGGTCACTGCAGATGCAATACCGACGCTTGCGTTAACGATGATCTTGCCAGCGATGAGCGTCCAATACGATGACTTGATAGTCGAGCAGGCTTGAATGAGGGTTCCGATGATACTATGCCGTGTTAGTCGCGTCATGAATCTAGTGGTGTTGAAAATTCCGACTCACCCAATAACACCTAGAGTAACGAAAGAGACTCTCCGCCCATATCGTTCGTTGATGATCGGAGCAATCATACAACCGACCATGATTCCGGCCTAACAGTAGTGAGTAAGACCAGAGAAGAAGAATTCAATGTGAGAAAAATGTACCGTTCCAAGCGCAGTGCCTGTACTCTTATCCGAAGAAGACAAGGCACGTATCCGAGTGCCGTCGTCCAATGTCGCCCAACCTACGGAAGAACCGTCAGAAGACCTAATCTTGAGAATGCGAAACGCAATTACTCACCAGAACCAAACTCCTTGCCGAACTGAGATGCCCCAAGGACGCCTCCCCACCTATTTTGTTGGTCAAGACACGACTTTAGAAGCCAACCATTAAGGACGTACCAGTTGTTATCGTAACCAAAACTGAAAGCACCAAGAGAAGAGAACAACGACACCGCCAGTAACGACGGAGTCATGTCCTAACGAAATATCATTATTGAACGCCACAAGCCATATAACGACGACAACATACCTGATACAGGACAGTATCTTTGAAACCCATTGCGTCTCGATAACTTCGATTACTGTGGAACTGGGGTATGGGGATTAACGGATGTGGGGGATAACCGGAGTGATCTTTTTTATAACAGGTAGAGGCGTGGTTGTTCAGATGATCGTGATCCGCTCCACCATCCTTTCGAAAAATTCGTGCTGCGAAGCGCGGAAGCCGGCAGTTACGGATGTTCAATATCCGCCACCACGGGGAATCCAACGAGTAGTATTCAGCGGGCGAGTAGGGAGATCGCGTAGAAACTCAGGCGACAAGTGTAGAAGACGACCATCAGCAATAATAATAAAATAACACAGCAAATGTCCCACGAGGGAACCGACGGCCATACAGGATCTGAGAGGTAGCCACCAATGTTTGCGAAAACTACGGTCGACCCACAAGCATGAACGTTGGATGACCGGACGTTCATTGCCCATTTCCGGGGAGTTAAACCCGAATTCGGACTCAGGGAATGGGCCGGCATTGTCTGACACCGACTTGCCTGCCGGACGTGCCAATTTCCGCACCCAAAGGTCACTATTATGATTTCGATTATGATATTCGGACTACCTCTGGCGGACTCGTTGAAGGACCTATGATCAGGGAGGGAGGAAGTACCGGATGTGCGCGTAGGAATTGTATGTGCGGGGATCAAACGATGCGTACGCCAAGCCCGGTGGAATATAGGCGCGAGGGGGATGCGGATGTAGACTAAACGGTTGGGAGGAGTCGAATGACCCCGGGTCTTGACCCTTCAGGCATGAGTGACACCGGCTCGCCAAAATGTCCCATGTAGATTGGGCTGGCCTCCAATACCGTTCTCTCCAAGATTTTGTGCAATACCATTCTAGCTAGGCAGCAGGTCCCGGGAAGCTCCCCAAGATCACCAGAGATTGTGAGTTTTGAGCGCTGGAAATTGATCTAATCTCAGGCGACTAGAACAGGCAGAAAAACCGGCTATGGATTGGTGTGGCCAGGAGTGACATACATCACGTGAGGTGACACCGTTCGGCGATTTCATGGGTTTTTGATTCCGTTCAGCTCCGTTGAACTGGGTTTTTGAGGCCGTCGGTCTAGGGAAGCTTCCCGGAGCCGCAGGCAGCTAAAGATGTTTATCGCTCGTCTTGGGTTTCCTGGAACCGAATTGGGCTACACACCAACCAGCGACTGGATTATCCACTTCAAGTTCAATTCGACAAGTAGGAATAGTGCTGGTCGATCCGTGTTGTATCATCTAGCGTCGTGTCTGCTCCTTTCTTTAGCATTGATCCAACTCAGCGTTGTACCCTGCTTACCAAAGTTATTAATCCGCCACACCGGCATCATCATCCCAGCAGGCCCGGGAACATTTGGCACGACATTCCGCTCCATGTCCTCAAAGTGCTTATTCACGCGCTTCAGCTCCTCCCTCTCCAGCTTCCATGCTTCAGCAGCGCGCTTGTGTCGTTTCTCTCTATCAAGCGCGTTAGCAAGGTCGCCCTCGACGGCCTTCAGCCTCTTCGTCGTCTCCTGCAGCAGCTTTTCCGCTCTTTCTGCGCGCTGCTCGGCGATGCTGAGCGGTGTAGCCTCTGGTACGACGTTCTCCCCGTTCGCTTTGGCTAGTTTTGCGCGTCGAGCCGCGGCTAGATTCGCCATCCGTGATTTCTTCGCTTTGGTGTTCCCTTTCTTTAGACCCATGCTAAGAACGTTTGAACGCGATAAAAAGCTTCAACTACACCATATACGGACCTGTTAAAAACTGCTGGACGCGATGGTCCGTACGTCAGACCGTGACGGTTGATGGAAAGAAGTTGACGGTCACGCGACACGAGGTACGTTTTGTTCCCTCCCACCAGTATACTCTTCTATCCACAAACAGCTGTGTATACAATGAGCGCTCTGATTTCGGGTCCACTTCCTGACTTACGCGAACCTGCTTTGGTTAACCTTGACCTTTCTGCCGTTTAAATGGGGCTGACAACTTTCTTACCAATGCCAGAGGTTTGTAACGCTTACAATGCAGCGCGCTTGGCATGCAGGATCTCATCTCCGTCCGACTAGTTGTTACATCGACATAAATAGGATCCAGGAAAGATATTCGAGTACTATCCTCTGCACTAGCGCTTGACTATCCGAACAACATGTCTATCCTTCTGACAGGCGGAACCGGCACCACAGCCATGCGTCTAGCACGGCTCCTCCAGGCATCCAACAAGCGCGTCGTACTCACTTCCCGCAAAGGCGTCGTGCCCGAGCCCTTCACTGGCGTAAAATTCGACTGGCACGACCCCGCCACCTTCCCGAACCCCTTCGCCGTCGATCCCAATATTGAGAGCGTCTATCTCGTCTCGCCGCCTGGAGAGCCAGATGTGTTCGGCCATATGAAGCCGTTCATCGATCTTGCGATTGACAAGGGCGTGAAGCGCTTCGTGCTACTCAGCGTGTCGACAATCGAGGCTGGCGGCCCAGCCATGGGAAAAGTACACGAATACTTGATCAGCCTGGGCGTCGAGTACTTTGTTATCCGCCCCTCGTGGTTCTTTGGTATATCTTGTTCTTCGGTGTGCTAACCAGTGCTCACGTCTGCCACAGAGAACTTCCTGACGATGCATATTCTGAATATCAAGGAAATGCACACAATCATCACCTCGTCGGAAGATGGGAAAATAGGATTCATTTCCGCGGATGATATTGCCGATCTCGCCTTTGACGCGTTGACACGCGCGGAAAGCTACAATACTGACAAAATCCTTGTCGGACCAGAGCTTCTTTCCTATGATGATGTTTGCTTACCCTGCTTGTTCCTGTCTTTCAAATCTAACGGTTTGATTCAAAGGTTGCGAAAACGTTCAGCGATGTTCTGGGCATCAAGATCACTCACACTCGTGTCTCAACAGACGAACTTCGAAAGATGTACCTCGGACGTGGCGTATCGGAAGACAGAGCTGCGTTGGTGTGTTCTCTGGAAACGCTAAATGCGAAAGGCGTGGAGGAAGAGATATTTGTTCATCCCAAGAAGGTTGCTGGGAAAAGGACCCTCAAGTCCTTTGTGGAGGCCAACAAGGATGCCTGGAAAGCGTAGCGGAATACAACCTGCACTATACAAAGTAAGGCTGTGTACATACTCTAGATTCAGTGTACAAGGTGCATGTGGAGGCGACTATGTTGCTGGACCACCGCTGCGCGGCTATCTGATAGCCAACCTTGCACCAAAAAAAATAGACTCAGTGTACAACAATTGAATGACATGAAGGCATTCATTTAGTCTGACGTAGGGACGTCACTGGTGGTTCGAGCATTCTATACTGCCCTAGTATCGGCCGACTAGCTCAGTTGCTTAGAGCGTCGTGCTAATCAAGGTATGTGTTGAAAGGTCTTTTTCCTCCATCCAGAGGCTGACAGTAAACAGCCTCTACCAGGCATGTGGCGTACAGCAGTGCACTTGGTGTAGATAAACGCCGTTGAAGTTTAGAAGTGGCGCGGACTTTTAAGCTCTCTTCCTCCATCGTTGCAGGCAGAGCCGCACGCCGCATTACATTTCATTCCTAGCCGCGCCATTCAACCATGGCATCAATGAGTTGCATGCCACCCCGTATTTTCCAGTTGGGGAGCAGGCGTGGATGTCTAGACCACGGGTCCAAGGAGAAAATCTACTCACTGTACAACAATTGAATGACATGAAGGGCTTCATTTAGTCTGGCGTAGGGACATCACTAGTGATTCGAGCATACTATACTGCCCGAGTAGTATCAGCCGACTAGCTCAGTTGCTTAGAGCGTCGTGCTAATTGTTCTGTTTATTGAAGGTCCTTTTTCCGGAGGACGACTGTAAACAGTTTCTACCAGGCACCAGGCATGTGGCGTGCTCTTGTCTGAGGAGTAAGTAGAGAAACGCCGTTGTTGAATTTTAGAAGCAAGCGCAACCGAGGTGGCGTGAACTTTTAACCTTCCTTGAGACATTAAGCTCTCCCTGTATCATTGACACGCGGCCGCGTTATATGTTATTCAACCATGAATTTTTTTGCGCTGAGCTCTAGAAGGTTTGCTCAGATCGTCGGCGTGCTCCAAGTGGGAGACGTGATAGCCACGCAGGCAGGCATCATCAGGGCGAACTTGAGGCAGGGAAAGTATTGATAAAAAGATGTTCCAAAGCGTAGGGGAAGCTGGGTCGGCCACGGAAACGCCACACAATGATTTAAAGTCGTCTGAAATATACTCGCCTTCAACGATAAGAACGTCCACGAGAATGGACATCCTGAAAAGACTCGCGGCGGTTGATTGTCGATCGATAGACTAGACTACTCTGACTAGTCAACTATGCAACTTCAAGTCACAGAAATCGCACCTGGTGCTGAAACGATCATGCATATGCACTCAAGCCATAGTGCATGGTGTTCAAACAGTGTTACGCAACGAGGTCGCAATGTCCCACCCATTGAGGCATGGAAGCACATACAAGGCCATTGGAAAGCTTCTACATTGGGATCAGTCAACACAAGCGACAGAGAAAGTTAACACAACGACGATTCCATTCAATCCGTATCTACCAAGACTACAAACTACAGAAAGATGAGCCCGAAACCTCAAGCGCTCACCACACATTCGTCGGTAGAAGAGCTTCGTCAACCCAAAGGGGAGAAGCAAATCACCTCGGAGGCATGGGAGTCTGCATCGAGATCAGCGAGGAAACCAAACGGCAGAAGGAAGGTAAGGCAGAATGCGAAGAGAAGGAAATCAAAGGTATGTGCGTGGTGTAGGATATCCGAGTGAGAGAGAGAGAGAGGAGAAAGAGACGAATGTTAAATAAGAGGAAAACCAGAGGAAACGTAGTGAATAAAAAAATGACCAAAAAAGATATGCAGAGTCCCATCCTCAATAAACACCGACTGTGGTGCTGTCCAACACAAAGTCCCAGCTGTCAATCGGCGTCGAGTCGATTGGTAATAGGTCTAGTAACCTCTGCACATCCAGCTCCTCATGGGGCCAGGCCAAATCCTCTGGTGGTCCGCTCAACAACAATGAACCCGGTGTCCCCTTCCCCGCTGCATCCTCAAAGTTGAGACTCATTTCCGATACTGCCACGGGCGCCTCCTGTTCAATAGGAAGCAAGGACGCTTCCTGGGCGGGGGCAGGCGAAGTAGCGAGGATCTCGCGGAAGAGCGTCTCCATTGTTGCGTCGTCAACAGGAGCGACGGCGGTGTCCGGGACGTAAGATGAACTTTGCGGGAAATTAATGGGGGCGAAGAGGTCAAGCGAGTCAAGTCCACCCGCTGCAGGGACATTAGCGGGGCAGGGAGCACTGCCACGCCAATGGTCGCCACCCGTGCTAGGTGGCGAGTGGGCTTGATCTCGGGAGACGGAGAGGAAGAGTATTCGGTCGAGGTGGCTGAGAACATTGGGGAGTCCTCATCGGCCGGGGAAGAGGGAGCGGGAGAGAGCGGAACAATTTGGGGAACTTCTTGGATCAGAGGTTTTGATTCGGAGGTAGAGGGCGGTGGTGGTGGCGGTGTTGATGCTGATGTGGTTGATGGAGATGTTGATTCGGGTGCAGCTAGTCCTGTGAAACAGTCAGCAAATGCCACAATTGTCTGTTGGAATAACTTGCCTGGAAGACCTTGTGCTGCGAGGGCCTTGACAACGGCGTCCCAGCCCTTCTCGAGCGTCTTTATGCGCTCCTTGAGCTCTTCATTTTCGCGATCGCGGGCAGCCTGTTCAGTCGACTTTGGTGGTGTTGTCGCCTGGGCTAGGCCGTAACCAGCACGCAGTTGTCGGTTCTCCTCCTCAAGCTCCTGTACCCGCCGCTCAAGCTGGCAGAACTGGGCTTTGCGGCGGTCTCGAGAATTCTGTGCGGCGATACGGTTACGGTGAGCCCGGGCTTCCTTGCGCTCTTCTGAGGAAATGTCAGAGCGAGGGCGTTTCCTGGATGGGCCGGACTCTGAGATGGATGAGGGATTGACGAAAGAGGAAGACATTTGCTCGATATAAAGACGTGGTCGGTACGTGGAAAGGAATGGCGTTGACAAGGTCGGTATTTGAAGAATTACTGCAGGCGCAGGACGAGTACGTGGCAGTCGTAAGGAAACAGGAACTGACGTGGCACCCATTTCATATTTGGCACAGCCAAATACCTCAAAACATAAGCCCCCTATCCCCTTACAGCCATATTCTGAACGCTGTGGGCCACCAATTGCTCCGACTTTCGCGCGGCCATGCACAGCTCATTCACACGCCCTTTGAGCACCAAAATCGACGCCACATCCCTCCAGTTTCTCTCAAAAAGATCCTGAATACGCCACGTACTGTAAACGTGTTCAATACGCATTTGAAAAATCGATTGACAGCGATCTACTGCGCCTTAATTATACGGCTACGCCCACTTACAGATTTGAATGCGCCACATATCTAGCTTTCACCCGACCTTAGCTCAGTTGGAAGAGCGCAAGACTGTAATGGTTCACTCATCTTGATGTCGCCTGTTCGAACCAGGCAGGTCGGATGTCGGATCCCCAGTCCATAAGTAATTTTTGCAGGCGTCAAGTTTGCAGTCTCCTTAGCAAATTGGTTAGGGTGGCGCAGTAAACCTCCCGGGGGTGTTAGTAACGGTATCAATACTGGGCCCCCGGGAGGCTATAGTTTTGAAACCGTTAGTAACGGTTTCGATACCGGCACGTGTTATGGACACGTGATGTGGCGCAGGCGGCGCGCCGCCCTGGTCCCGCCACGCGCAGCTTGTCCTCAGCACCAGCGCGCTGTCATGTGAAAGATCACGTGCCAGTATCGAAACCTACCCCTCGACCCCAGGGGTTTCGATACCGTATCAATACCGTTAAAAACTGCAGTAAACCCGAGGTGTATCAAAACCTAGGGTTTACTGCGCCACCCTAAAATTGGTGTGGCGCTGCTGCGGTCAGTTTAAAGGTGCGCGGCGCGCCGCGCGGTCATTGAGCTACTGCGCAGTGCGAGGTTCTCTCCCCTGGTTCAAAAGTGTTATTTACTGGTCAGAAATGCAAGTGGTTTATTCACACCCATAGTCGATTTAACTATTAAAGTTCAACCTGTTCATACCCAATTGCATCCTCACTGATAACCAGTAATGTCACGCTCCCGCTGTCGATTTAGTCAGATGGAACACCTCCGCTATACATTTAGTACTTATACAAATACACATGGTCCGTGAACTTCCAGACACTTTGAACAGCCTTACACCTTGAAACCACCAGTAAGACCCATAACATCGCGTGGATCAACACGCGCATTAATAGCTTCCAGCCTCTCCATATTGTCCCCGAAAATCCTGCTCGACAGCGTATCATATAACACATGATTGGGAAACAACGCCACATCCCAGATCGCCTGCCCGTCCTCAATAGCAACAGCCGTAATCTGGGTCGCACTCGCACAGATGCTGTCCAGGAAGTACTCATCGACATCACTTCAGGACCAGGCGTAGAACAGGCAAAGTGGAAAGATAGTGGCCTCGCGGGATGGCGGGTACGCACCGAGGTCACGACACACCCAAGTCAGCTATCTTGCCCTACTGAGGCCTACTCACTACAAAACAGTGTATTTATCAGTGTTAAGTTGTTCTCTTAGATCGTCTCAACCTACTTCTAAGTATTTCACGAAATGCCAAAAGGTGCGATAGCCTCACAACTTAAAACCACCCGCAAGACCCATAACATCATGTGGATCAACGCGCGCCTTAATAGCCCTCAACCTCTCCAAATTGTCCCCAAAGATTCTGCTCGGCGGCGTATCAAACAACGCATAGTTGGGATACAACGCCACATCCTGGATTGCCTGTCCATCTGCAACAGCAGCAGCTGTAATCTGTTTAACGCTCAAACGCATGCTATCCAAGAAGTATTCGTCCATGTCACTTGATGACCAGGCATACTGCACACCGAACGGGAGTAGAGCGGCTTCCCGGGATGGCGGGTACGCGGTCGGCTCCGGATTGTGAGAGAGCATGTCGGGGAGGAATGGTTCCATGTAGTAACTGACGCTGAACGGTCCGGGTACCTGGGCAGCGAAGCGGGAGCCCCAGAACTAGATAGCCAATGTCAGGCAAGTTAAGCTTGACGAACAGTCAGAGCGTCGTCTTACAGCAGTTTCGTCAGCGACAGCGTCAACGACAGACTGCGAGTGCTCTAACAGCGATACCGTATGCAATACAGTTCTATGAAAATGAGGAAACAATCGTCGTGAATAGTTCGTTGCACCAACCTGAGATTACTTGGTAGTACATTTCCTGCATGTGAAGCAACGTGATCCTTGAAGCTTCTTGTGCCAATATTACTGCTAATCGCTGGGATGCTGAGAAAATCGTCGAAGACGCCAGCCGGCGCTGTAGGCGCGTCATAGAACAGCAGCACTACGGCATTTAACTTTAAAGCAGAAAGTTTTCACATCAGTGTGCCTGACCCGGATAACAGTCTATTCACCTCGCCATTGGTGAAGGTGTGTCCAGAGACTAGTTCAGCTTTAGGATCAGTTACTTCATGGAACCGGACGGTCGCAGCATTGACTGAGGCTATTTGGTCCGCACTGTATGTGATTTGGCCTCCCCAGACTTGACCTTGGGGGAACGTCTTGAAAACAATGCTCGTCACGACACCCTGTAGGAACAACGTTCAGATGCTCAGTTCCATACATTGACTACGCTATACGCACAAAATTATTTTGAGTGCCCTATATGCCGTATTATGAGCACAGAATCGCAGAATAGGATCCAACGTTCTCACCTTGAGAGCAAAAAATAGTTCAGGATCTGAATCCTGGGTGACATTGATAACAACACCGTTAGGCTTTACGAGCTCCATGGCCACGATGGTGTCAAGACTCAAACCGTATTGGTTCGTCAACCATGAGAAGCCTGTTGGACAAGTTAACCGAATAGCCTAGGTCAAGATCTGTAACCTTTACCGCCGCCCAACGCAAATCCAGCAACACCAGGTCCGGGTACTCTACCGCCGACCACATTCACACCGAATGGATCGAGTGCCTCATACACTTCATCCCAGGTCATGCCAGTGCCAACGGTAACTGTCTGCGCGGTGGCATCGTAATCGAGTTTAGAGAACCTGTACATAGCGATCTGAACACCTGGGGTTGATGAAAATCCTGGGTTCCCAGAGTGTCCTCCGCCTTTGACCTAGAACGGATAAATGGACGAACGACTGAGGTCGAGGGGTAAGCATACCGCGAAAGGTGTCCTTGTAGTGTCGAGAATCCGGAGCTATATCAGGAGATGCCGATGAAGTTACCGTTACATGTATGGAGACGAAACGTACTTACGATTCTTCCAACATCTTCTGGCGTACCAGGTTCAACACTACAAATCGACGATTGGGTGTTCAGCTGTGACCAATGCGAGATATCGTGCGTATAGTTCGGTGTGCCTGACGCCATATTGAGAAACTCTATAGACACGCAGCACAAGGATGGTGCTTACCTGGAGAATAGACGCTACTGGCGGCCGAGATTGCAGCCTCTAGGCTCCGGCAGACATCTGTAGGCTGACTTGGGACATGGGATACTAGGAGCCCACTGAGGACGGACTGGACGAAGGAGAATCGCATCATGAACAACGACTTGAATCATACTAGTCGATGCTGCACCTTTATATGATGTTCCTCATTACAGTGCTCTCGGAAGGTTGACCATGGAAGTAGGATGGCATGAAATGCCGCTGACAGCTAATATCCGCAGAGATCGCCAGGTGCAGAGCTTATCCGATGAACGTGAACCGAAGGAAGATCATAGACTACGAGAAGTAGTTCTATCGAATAGTGAACATGCTACTTGCAGCCTTTGTGTAGTCCCGTGTGAATCCTATTGACGTTGAGTGCGCAAAAATATCACCTTTATCTCTTTCAACAGACTATATTTGCCGCCAGCTGACATGTGGTTCGCTAGTAAGAACTCCGTATCTACTTGAAGCTGCCAGTACGTGGGGAATGGAAGCCCTCGTCTTGTTCGCCTTCCAACGTATACGTAGCACAGTTGGGATCCGTTTGGAGAGCAGTAAGCAGACCATACAAATGTAGCATGAAATCCGTTTAAGATCCCCGTGAGTATCGTATAGGCGACACCAATCGTCGTGGTGGTGAAGAGAGAGAGAAACCAATCGGACCGGGCTCAGCTAACCGGGTCCTGGCCCTCGAACGCGTACAGATGGTTTGAACATATACATATCATTGCACAGTAATAGATCTAATCATAGCGTCCACAATCTCCCTTAAGCAATTTACGTGCAGTCCTTCTTCTTTTATCCTCAACCTTATCATGCCTGATTGTACGCCCATCACCGTGTAGCGGTATTGGTTATGTACTTTGCAAATGGCGACATCTATGCGACAGAAAAGTTTCAATGACACAGGGCCCCACTGGAAACTTTCTGGCTCGATCAAGCGTAGATAAACTGCGTGCAGAAAGGCGAGCAAATCAGGCTCGCCACGCGATCCGTAATTTCCCCGATCGACCCAGAGGGTATTACTATCATGGAGACTCTCGAGAGGGGCGATGTGGCCGTAGGCACAGGTGACTTTTCGGACACCCATGTCGTCGCATTTGATGTGCAGCAAGTTCCTGAGTTTTTCGCAGACGAAGTACGCTTGAACGGTGCCATGCTTTGGAATCTCGGCGTTAAATGCAGTGGCAAAGAACTGTGGTTTTGAAAACACAGTGCGGAATGATGGCTCCGTGGTAGTAAGCTCGAACTTGTCGATGAATTTTGCGATGTCCTTAGATTGGTAAAACGTTCCACTAATGAACTCGCGCCGGATGATGTGCGTACCGCGCTTCAAAAGGACGATTCCTTCGTCGATGCTGTTTACTAGCTGTTCCCTGCACCAAGCTCCTTTTAAATCGGTCATGAGCCCGCCTAAAAGTATACGGAGATTCAACGTCCTATGTACCAGCTGTTCCGATAACGGGTTTGGCCAAAATGGAACGCGTGAGGCCTGCAAAATTCGCAGTCCCTTGACAAAAGATTTATTTCTGTTTGAAAGGAAGATTCTAAGCGAAAATGAATCAGAAGATATACGCCATGTTCGTGAATGAACATACGTTGAATCCGTTATAAATGAAGGAATTCCTATGATGTACAACGCTTGACAGATGTTGTACACTTCTTCTAATTGTTCTCCGTCCCCTAGAGCAGCCACGGCTTCCCGGAAGACGAAGGTTGGCATTATAATGACTTCTTTTCGGCATTCCACAATCAGGATCCAGAGCATAAACATCTACCGCGAAATCATCAGGCGAGTCAGACATGCTTCTGTAACCGTACGAACGAACCCATTCCATCATCACTACTCGCTTAGAAGCCAAAGGGTCGGTGGGGTGTATCCAAACCCACTTTCGCAACTCTTCCGAGTGTTTCAGAAGCCTCTGGAACTTGTGGGCGTCAGGAATACAGAAGTCGAGCGTCGTGGAAATGAAAGTTGTGGATTCTCTATATGTTTCATCAGCCATTTCCGCCGTCGTCAGGGGGTCCTGAGTAGCTTGCGGAAGGATGAATATGAAAAATCCTGTCTCTTCATTGGAAGTTATTTCGTCGTCGGATTCCGGGAAATCGAGTAGAAGACTGGTAACCTCTTCTTCTTCGCGTTCAGTGACGTCTGCTACGTTCGCAGAGTCGTTGCATTGGAGGTGCTGTGCAAGGGCGCTGTTCCATTCGGGATGGCTAAAGCGTCGCTCGACCTGTGTGTCGTTAATGTTATTGAGCGGGCGCCAGTAACGTTGAGTCTGGTGTCTAGCGTTAGGGTTGTCCGGTGTCGCTTCACCAAAAGCAGTGGGGGTCGGCGACGACGGGTTCAGAAAACGTTGCACGTCGTGGTGAGGCGCTGTCAAGGAATGCGAAGTAAGAACAACGGACGCGTGGGAGCTGCTGGATTCACATGGCGCGAGGGGAGATTGATGCTGCGCTTTGTCAGCCTTGCCCTGATAACGTTCAGAGGAAGGTGATCCAATATTATGAGGAGAGGGGGGTAAAGAATGAGACGAGGATGGCATGATACTGGTATGTTGGCGAGGATGTGATCCGGGAGCGGGTGGCGCCGGAATAATACCACGAGTGGGCACTGGACAGCCTTGGATGGCAGGCAAGCCGAGTGCCGCGTCTGCAACGCTAAAAGGGCGGCAATAGGGATTCTCTGGGGTGGGGATGTCGGGAAACTGACGCAGATGAAGCATTGTTTCCCAATTAACGGCAGTGGGGACACCTATCGAACCGTCGACGAAATTGGAAGGTTGTACAGGAGGTAGATCTAAAGCGATTTCTGCCAGTGATTTCCACTTGGTGAGTTCCCGGACTTTTCCGCGCCATTCTTTTAGGTCACTGTTGTACCCGTTGCGAAAAAAATGCGGTAGAGCGCGAGCTATTTCTCGATCGGTCGCAGGGCGCGTCTTGTTAGTAGGATTCGTGGCTTCTGGGCAAGGCTCATGGCAAAAAGGGTGTAGGCCTTTCCTTCTCATGTGTCGTGACCCTTTATTCACGGCACCACCCGGATAAGTGAAGATTCCGTAGGCCGTGAGGTTCTGCTGTTTGAGTTCGTGTGGACATGTATGTGGACAGCTTCGCATACATGGCGGTCTGTACGAAAAGGTTTGCATGATGGATAAGAGGACAAAAGAACGATGTGCTCACTTTGTTGTCATGGTAGGAAGTAACTACTAACAATGTCGGCACGACGAATGATGGATGGCACGTGGTGGAGCGATGCATCACAACTTTGAACTCGCATCTTACCATCATGGCCACTCGTCCAAGGGATTTATACGCGTCAGTTCCTGCGGAGTTGCCAACGTCCTCCGAACGCAATCCATGTCCTCCACCTTTTACCTATAATCATAATAAATGGACGAAACACTAGGATGGAGGCTTAAAACCTACCGCGAAAGGTGTCCGTGTAGTTTCGATAATTCGGAGCTACATCAACAAGTTACCTTTGAAATCCGCCGTTCAACTCATGAAAAGAAGAGCAACTCACAATCGCTCCGACGTCTTCCGATGTACCAGGTTCAACGCTGCAGATCGATGACTGGGCTAGTGCCAAATATTGTGCATATAGATTTCCTGTCGTGGACCAGGTCACGCGAATCAGCAGATGAGGCGACATGCAAAAAAGTAATTGTAATGTTGACCTAGATAATAGACACTGCTGGAAGCTGAGATCGCAGCCTCTATGCGCTGGCAGACATCCGCTTGAGCAAGCACCACACGGAGAAATGTCTGCACGAAATCGAAAGTGAACCGCATGGGCGTGGACAATGAATCGAATAGTCCAATGATGCACCTTTATATTGAATACAGAACTTGGGACGTCGAGGCTGGTTACAGAGCCGATCGAGAAACGTGAACCAAAGGAAGGTCATAGCGCAGTTCCATCGAATACTAGACGCGCTACCTGCAGTTTCTGTTAGTCGTCGTAAGTGGCGCGTTGACGTCGAACCTACGTATATCCTTCGTTTCCCTTTTCCAGCGGGCAACATTGTCGCCAACGTTCCACTAGAAGGCGCCAAGGATAATAGTAGTAAAGCGTGCGTGGAAAGGAAGTCCCTCGCGCTATCACCACGGCCCCTAACGCTGACCAGTAGAGGACAGTCAGTATACAATCCAAGAGACCGCCACTGAGCGTAAAACACACAGACAATATGAGCATGACACAGACAAGAATGATGACGGCAGAGAACACACAGAGAGAGCCACAAAGTAGCCGGCGTAGTAAATTCACCATGCAAGCCGCCAAATGCGCTTATGACGCCACTTTCCGTACCCCTCCCCCTCTCCATCGACATAGGTGAATTGTCAAGGTGCAGGGACATAAGTATGGATGCGGGCTCTTCGGCCAGCAACCACCCTCAGTGCACCTGTGAGGCATTTTATTTTACCAGTCAGAAAGATAGTATGAGTAATACAGAACAAATGAGGCGGTTACTTACCCGCATATCCAGCACCCTCACCATATATGTCCCAAATTACGGCCACGCTCTCTCCCCGCATCGCAACGAGCGCGGGTAAGCCGCCCACCTCCGGAACGATCGCTCGAAAGTATCTCCACATAGAGAACAGTCGGAGACGATGCAGAATTCAACATTCCATTAGTATAAGCGCCCATACTAATTTACCCGTATGTAAGACAAAACTGGATCCGAAGGGTCGTTAGGCGGAGGAATTAAAGACGCGACGTTGCTGTGGCGTAATAACTTGTCTACCTCGGGAAAGTGCCGTGACGCGCGACATTGTCATGTAGGCTGTTGTAGTTAGTGGGGCCCAGACCGCATACATGTGGGTGAAAGGACCAGTGTACATACGCACAACGCGAATGACAGGTTCAATGCCGGAAAACGCGAAATAAGAGAAGAGTCGGTGACGTTATACATCGGTCGTCCTCGACGACGGCTAAAAACATCATACGGAGTTAGATCGTTTTTTCGCAGAGGAATGACCACATTAACTTACGTTCACCGTAGTAGGTCCACGCCGTAAAACGAGAGCGCACCGAAACAAATTTTTCGTATGACGATATGGAGCTAGTACTTGAAAGAACATTGATCTTACTCAGAACCGGCAACCTACAATAACACCCAAAGCCTCAGCCGGAACGACTGGCTCGCCGATGCGGATGCGCCACGAAAGCTGCATAGCCGCGTCACCCGTATTTTCGAGAATTTAGATCACTCCGCCAGTGCCGGAAGAGAATTGGAAGAGTCCCGCGTCAGGGATAAATAGAAGAAATAAAAGTCAGCGGGCCATTCACATCCTCTCCGCTCGGAGCCTAGAGTCGTGCTCTCCAATATCATCGGCGAACGGCTCTAGTCGCACTCACTCGTGTCAAGAAACCGGGAGCTGGCCCGGGGGGAGAAGTACGTCGCGTTAAGCCCGAGGGCCTCGACGCTGGAGTTAGAGCGGCAGGAAGGTACGACGTGATCGCGTGTATTCCCACCCATCGCGGAACGCGAGCGAAGGTGATGATGAATATTCAGTCTTTGACGTCTACACCAAGCACGAAAACATGATTAGAAGCGCTGGTGGGAGGAGGAGAGAGGTACTTGAATAAAAGCGCAGAACATCGGAAACGAAGGTGTTCGGTTAGGAAGTATAGTACGATGGGAAAGGAGGTCCACAATCCAGGAAGCGCCCGATATGATCCACGAAGGAAGATTGATACAAATCCGGGTTTCAACGCCAATCGCGGTGGGAATAGAGAGACGCCAATAAGATTCGAATAGCTGCACGAGGGATTGCATGTAAGCATACAGCGTTGAAAGACAATAAGCTTGAAGCAACCTTTGAATTGTGTGACACGGAACATCGCGTTCCTTTGTCCCTTGCTTTCGAAGGTTCACTTTCGCATCAACCTGAACCGCTCCGTCATGATGTGGTTCTCTACAAGGTTCTGTTGAAATCAAGGGCGGCCATTCATCTTTTCACACAGCGAGTAGTAGAATAGCAGTAAGCATTAAGGAGTAGCTACCTCTGACAGCACTGTTCGCCACAGCAGTGTAGAACATGAGCTAGGTTTGAACTGCGGGTGTAAAGGAGAGGCTGTAAAGGTGTAAATCGGAACAGTATTCTCTGAGCATTACAAGCAAGGACGTACTTTGCATCAAAACGAGTTCACTGCATCTACATACATGCGCTAATCTTTCGGCGCCAATACATCCGGCGATGCTAGTCAACAGCTCCTGCGGATGAGCGAGTAAAATATCCGACGGATGTCGTAATAACCATCGTACCATCCGCAGTTGAGTGCGAGGTAAGTAAGCGTTTCACAACCGATGGAAGGTGGCGCTTCATGAGACGTCATAGCCGTGTAGTTTCCCAGTCGAACCGCTGAACTGAGGGTGAGATTAGGTTACAGAGTTTCTGACGCGAAAGCGATGTCCCAACTCACACGTAGCTCTTCTATCATTCATTGCGCGATATCATGGCGCCTTTCACGCCTGATAGATCGATCAGAGCACTTGAACAGAATGGGTACCCGTACGTGATACTAGGAAAGCCCACGCGTGTCTTATCAGTGCCAGCGTTGTCCGACGACACCGACATGCTGATCATCTACAGTCGCGTAAATCACGACGCATTCCCGTACGCTTCCGCTCTATGATCATGATGCACCTCAACGACACCGGGTCGAAGAGTGTGATGACGCACCTCTCCTCCTTTCTTGAGATTTAATCGGAGCTCAACAACAAAAAGGTCAGCCACTGATGGAGCACCCCGGATTTCATTAAGGGATTTGATGGCCAAAGCGAGGAATCACGAGGTACCTGGCGAACTGAGATGGTAGCGCACTACGGACCTACTGTGCCCAGGTACTCGGCAGCTCCAGTGCCAGTAGCCCGGATGACACTTTCCTGTCAATAGCGAGGGAATATTTTGATCTCGAAGCACTCGAGGACTTGATAGACCCCAGGCTTGTAACCAAAGAGACCTGCGCCGCGTAAGTCTGTGATGAAATCGTTAGCGATTGACCAATGAACACCGACTCGCCGTAAACCTTGGACTCGCGAAAGCCTAGTCCGCATCAGATTGAAGATGAAAATATCATCAGCCAGACCGGCGACGATCTCCATATGGGAGAGAAGGCGGGTTGCGAAAAAGTTGACTCGCATCTGACTCGCATCCCAGTTGATTTTCTCATAGATTCATGATCCTCATGATGATGGCAACCATCACAGCGTGCGAAAGACGATCGCCTGCAAAGAGAGAAGTATGATGGAGATTTCCTACTTCAAGTCAGCGCCGCGGTATACAGAAAGGGTTCAACAACAACAGTTCATGAGCAATTGAAACCACGGCACCAATAAACACACAACACTTTTAGCACAGTTAATAGCGAATAAGGATATACGCCCGTTTAGTCCTTCATTTTGGCGTCCTCCTCATCCTCATCGTCCTTGTCATCCTTCTTCAAGCCGGCCTTGGAGAGGGCCTCGGCAGAAGTGTAGTCAACCTTTTTGCCGCGGGTGCGACGCGTGACAATAGCGGAGGGGTCGATTTCTTCCATGTCATCGTCCTAGAGAAGGGACGCGTCAGATACAGGCTCAACGCGACGCGACGCGTACTTGCCTCTTCCTCACTGTCCTCCTCTTCTTCTTCATCGTCATCCTCCTCCTCGTCGGAAGAGTCTTCGTCTTCTTCCATCGCGTCTTCAGTGGTTGGAGCTTTGCCCTTGCCCTTGTCCTTGGGGGACTCGGTGACGGCGGCAGTACCCTCCTTGCTGCTGAATGACGCGTCAAAAATCAGTCACGAGATGCTACGATAGTGACCTACGCGTCTTTGGTGGGCTCAGTAGCACTAGTGGACATTGTGAGGTTCACGATGGTGGTGGTAAAAACGAAAGGTGTTGTGTTGGCGTTTGTTTGGCAAGCGGAGCTATCAATTCTCCCACGTGCGACGTTGGTTACTTATTACCTGTCCATCGACCTCGAGGCACACAGCTGTCGCTGCAAGGGCGGCGGTGAGAGGTCTGGCAAGGATCCTCGACTAAGCGCTTACTGGCAGCGCCCGACAGATTGTAGGTCTTGCACAGTGAGGTCCGCGGCGCGGGAAAGCAAAGACTCCGGCGGAGGTCAGATTTGTAACAATCTGATGAATCTCCTGCGAATCTCCAATTGGCAGGCGCGCCGGGAAATTGCGTCTTCTCCGGAGATCTCAAAAATGGAATCACTGAATGGGCTGTTGATGGACTTACCTCAGCCACTAGTACTACTATCAGAAGGCACCATGGTCCATTCGCTCCTCTCATTACTGCCATAACAGTTCCCCCGCCCTCCTCCTCACTCACAGCTTCTGTTGTCTTACACTCTTGGCTGTGTGTTTTTCCCGCAACTCAATCCCGGTCTGCCATCTCTCCGTGGATCCCGGCCCTCGCTCGGCCTATATCCAGCGCCCATTTAATTCCTTTTCTTGCTCTTCCCACCACGATGCCCAGTGCTCTTCAAAAGACGTGCCTACTGACTCTCAAGCTGTCGTCGCCGTCCTTTCTAGACTCGGTCATTGGGGATGATCATGGCAGTCCTGCTCTTTATGCTATCAGGACTACCGGTGCGACTACCCGAATAACGCGCTCCGATCCTTGGGAAGGTCCCGTCGAAATCACTACCATAAAGTGGCCCCCCACAAACCAGAAGAACAGAAGTAGGAACTGGGATGGTCTATTAGTGCAAATCCGCAACGGGGATTGGGAGGCGGGCGAGAGTGTGCTCAAGCAAGGTTCACTATTAAGGTAATCAATCATGTCTATACATACCCTCTCGTGCCGACGTTTCTATGCAGCTCTTCGCCGCGCAAATTCAACATACCCGGTTATTCGAGGACCCTTAGGTGGAAAGCTGTCGACGGGCAATACTGGGTTCGTTTTGCACACCTTTCTATTGTGATTAACATCTAATTATGTCTCAGTGCGTGTCCCCGTCAGTAGCAGGCCCGATAGCCACATTGGACCCAGCTGTGGGCTCAGTGCCACCGCGTATGAAGGTTTACGAGAGCCTTCACGATAAATACGACTCACGACCCATGCTTGTACATCAAGGAGTGTCCCTACTCCTCCTCGACTATCTCGTTATCACGTCGCTACTTCTAGTCACTGAGATGAAAGATGTTGGACGACACGAGACCGATAGGTTCTCAGCGTTCGTTGGACCTTCATTTCTGTCCATCAGCACTTCGGCCTTGCCCTGGACAAAGTTGATGTCGCGCGACACCATCTTCAGAAAACGAGCCTCAGCGCGCACGTCAACGGACAACTTACCCTTGTCATCTACTTCTTCAGTGGGCCAGATGGCAAAGATCGTGTATGGCGACCCTATCTACCCCACCCTCAGCCCTGTAGAGCCAGATTCCTCCTCGGGGGATTCGGACTCTGAACGTGAAAACGAGTCCGATACTGGCGATGCGGAGACTGATGGTGGCGTCGTGGCTAGCGG
The DNA here is from genome assembly GCA_036872995.1 of Hymenopellis raphanipes. Lineage (NCBI taxonomy): Eukaryota > Fungi > Basidiomycota > Agaricomycetes > Agaricales > Physalacriaceae > Hymenopellis > Hymenopellis raphanipes. Next base: position 210,632 of record JAYMDG010000027.1, read on the forward strand.
GAGCAGTATGCGCGTCCCATCCTCTTCGCGCGCGCCGAGCCCATCGAAGGAGTCGATCTGCTATCCGCTTCGCAACGCCTCGGCGCCATCACACACGTACATTGATCCCTCATATTACGCTGACCCTAATGCCCCACCTGTTCCATCTCTTCCGAGCGAGTATAATGTCGTGTCCCCTTCTTCCTCATCATCCCATCACGAGCGCTCAATCCCACGCGTTTCATCCATTTCGAGTTTTCGGAAGCTGCCCCTCCTTCCCCCTCCACAACCGTTAAGGCCCAACCGTCGCCCCCAGTCGACGCCCCCGAGCGAGCTGCGTCGATCGCGCTCTATCTCCGCTTCCCCCACCGCCATGTTTTCTGCCCCCGTATCGCCCGTGTCAGACGCTGGGTCCACCTCCTTACGGCGCTTACCGGCGCCGCCTTCTCGCCTGCGAACACTTCCACCGGTGCCGCCCATCACGACATCATCGCCAGCGCCAGCGCACCGGAAAGACTCGCGAGATGATCTTTCTGGGTGGCTCTTCATGGGCTCGCCCCATTCGAACGCCTCGGGATCACGCATCACAGTCATGGAGCTTCCGCCGCCGCCGTACAACTCTATAGACTTTGCTGTTCCCGAGGACGCTCCGCCTCCTGTTCCTTCGCTACGACCGCTGCCTCCTGCTCCCACGCCGCGCCCGGTGCCGCAATCGCTGTGATTCTCTCTGAACGGTTTATATGAATGAACAAATATACGTTACTTTTAATGCATATTACTTAGTCTAGTGCTTTTTTCTCGGCAGGATATAGGGCAGCCATTATGTTGTAAATTTGCTTTTAGTTAACCCTCTCAGATCCTAGTTTTCGAGCAGATGCTGTTGCTGTCGCTGTTACTGTACATACGAAGCGAGTTGTACGTCAATTATTGACGTTGTTGTGTTGATTAAATGTTGGAATCAAAAAAAGTTAAATGATGATTCTGTCGCAGGAACTTGTGAGAAAGATTTACAGCGTTCAGAAATAGAGAGCGCCGTGAAGCCCAACAGCGTTGCGATGGTATGGTACAGCGTCCCGAAAAGAAAAAAACTCGAAAGTGCGCAGCTACTAGAAATGATGAATGAGGTAAGTACAGTAAAACGATGGTCCTAAGAATAAAAATGTCCACTGCAGCTGTCCGCCTGTTAAGATTAGACGTCCTGACGTGGACGTGCTCCAGACGCGTCTCCACCCTGCACAGAGTCATCTAATCTGAAATGATGCATCGGCGCACCACCACCACTACCAGGGGCTGCAGGCGAGTGCGACGCGTGGCGTAGCGAAGCTGAGCTCCCGTCCGACCTCTGCACAACCTCCGGATCCGGTGGTGCCGCGTTACTGCTCTCTGCGATCCATCTTAGAACTCTGCTCATCGGCGGTGGGTAATAATTCGGCGGAGGGCGGTTCATCCTTCTCGCCTCTGCCAAAGTTTCAATTTCACGTTAGCTTGTGGAAGGCTGAGGGAAAGTCGGTGCCTACGTACCCATTATCTGGTGTCTGCGACGGGCTGTCTCTTTGCGGTTCCGGTGCACGATGAAGAAGAGAAGGACTGCGACGAATAAGGCGCCGAGGACGGTGCCGCCGACGAAGGCGCCTGCTATGGAGGCGGCGTTTGAGCTGTTGTTGACAACATGGACAGTGACAGTTGCGCGTGGGCCTGTTGCTGTGCCAGTACCAGTGCCAGCGTCCGAGCCAGGTACTGTGCTAAATATAGTTGATGTGCCAAAGACTGCAGTTGCTGGTAAATGAGTATATGGGAATTATTAACAGGAGCGTACCGAGAGAAGAGGAAGGCTCAGCGTTCGTAGACGTAGTAACAACAGCATTTGTTGTACTTGTTGTGCTTGTCGTGAAGGCTGTGGATGAAGACGTTGGAGTTAATGTTGACATCGATATCGATAAATCTATAGCGCCAGCATCTCCGTGAGCAAGATGCTATCTAAATCGACGAACGTACATCGCGTAGGTATTCGCGCCCGCGTGAAATAGCTTGAAAGGATATAAGCTCAGGAAAGTGAAAAGAAGAGGAGAGAGCCGGCGACAGATGGCCGCTGGAACGCCCAGCACGAGTGCAGGGTATATCATGACGAGAAGCTGATCAATAGATACGGTTGTTGCTCTCCGCAATGTGTTTGAGATATACTTGGACAGTGTATTCGCTGGTGATGGCTGGGACCAAGCTACATAATTGCGAGGAAAGCCGGATGTCGAGTGGCGGCACGGAACCAGTTCGGCAAGGAGGCGGCGTCTGAGCTTATTTTGTCGGCGATCGACGCCCGATCGTTCTGGATCTCGTCTTGAAATTGGTGTCGTTTGTTTTAGTCCTCTTCGACATCTCTTCCCTTGGAACTTTGTATGCTAGAGTAGACGGGCTCGTCTCTGCAGCAAGCATACAATGTCAACTGTCATGTTTCTCTGGCATGCATTTTCTGAATCGTCTTCCGGATCCGTTCCTTGTTCGCTTGCATATTATCCTCTCATGAACTCGGGTACTCAGCCTTCTCCAATCATAAGCTCCCATGAAACAACGAAATGCTTATGACTTACCTGAAGAACGTGCGTGAGACCGGGAGCTGACTCTTCGTTAGTCTCTGCGAATCTCTCCACGAAAGGAACAAGGTCTTTAAACTTTGCCTCGCTTTTTCAATGAAGCCCTCCGCGCTAACAAGGCTCCGCTCTACTCTGGGAAGCGTCTGGCAGACACCATTTTCGGATGAATCATTAACGCCCTCCACCCATTCGAAGGTGGGTCGCAGGAGTTCCGCGTACTTTAGTAAATGCAAAAGCCTCCGTCGAGTGGATATAACCCAATATGGGATCGGTATAGGGTGGGTCAGATCAAGAAAGTCAACCTTGATTACGCGTCTTGGCTAGAGGAATTCACGTCTGTAGGCTAGACGTTGTAGTAGATTGAAGTGGAATAACGGTGCTTTGAATCCGGACATGATAGAGGAAGACATGTAGAAGAAAAAGCCCAAGTTATATAAGCCCGGGACATCGTCCCGTTTACCCGAAGGAATGTTGTGAGCCGACGCGTCGCACGAGTAATTTCACCGTCTGTCTTTATAATTCTCATGATCTTCCTTGACCTCCGTCTGTCACTCGTTTCTCGATACCCCGTCTGACCATGGCAGATACGCGTCCTTCGTCGCCGAGCAAAGCTGTGAACGATGTGCACGATCCTCAGCCTAGAAGCACCTTCAGATCCATCCTCATCGTCGCGGCGTGCACCCTCGGCATGATGGTCAACGTGAGTGGATTCAATACATTTGCACGCCACGATGAAATATCTGACTGGCGAGTTTGGTGGCTTAGATGGCGCTTACATCTGCGGCTTCGATACCACTTCCGACGATTGCAGAGGAGTTCCACGTTCCAGACTCTGAGCTAACGTGGATCGTCTCGGCATACCCTCTCAGTTCTGTTCGTTGCCCTTCTCGCCGTTCTACTCCGCTCTCAACGCTGCTTCTTAGGGATGCCTTCTACTCATGTTCGGTCGTCTCGCCGATCTCTACGGGCGCAAGAAAATGTTCCTAGCAGGAATGACATGGCTCACAATATTCTCGCTCGGCGTCGCTTTCGCTAACAGTATGTTACTGTTACTTCTTCGCGTCGAGTACAACTCTGATTTTATGTGCCTCCAGATGATATCACACTGGACATCCTTCGGGGACTTCAAGGCGTTGGTGCCGCCGCGCAAGTGCCAGCATCTGTAAGCACCCTCAAACGCTTTTATTCTCGGAGAAACTGATAACAAGTCCCGTGCGTTTAGCTGGGCATTCTTGCACACGCCTTCCCACCCTCGAAAGCGCGATCGTTCGCATTTGCTACTTTTGCGGCTGGTGCTCCCCTTGGAGGTGCCTGTGGCCTGGTTTTCAGCGGTATCATGACACAGCTGACAGTGTATGTGCATTCGGCATTTGGTTTCTCTTCCGTAAAGAGACTGAATGTGCTTCAGGAAGACGTGGAGGTCGACGTTCTATCTCATCACGGTAAGAAACATGCTGTCTTTTTCCCGTGTCAGAGGATGCCAACATCTCTATAGGGATTAGGCGCCGTGTGCGTTGTATCGGGATTCTTTGCTATTGATCCAGACCTTCCCTCCACGGAAATAGACCAACGTGTGGATTGGATTGGCGCCACTCTCGTCACCGCGGGTCTCGTGCTCATCGTATTTGTGCTGACGCAGGGCGAGGTTGCACCTCAACAATGGAAGACTCCGTGTATGTTTGTTCTGACAGTCCTTGACGCCCGACTGATTCTAGCGGTTTGCACAGACATCATTGCGCTTCTGATAGTTGGCGTCTTTCTTATCGCGGTATTTCTGGTCTGGCAGCACTATTTGGAGAAGGTGAATGATGACCCCCTCGCTGTTCGTTCGAAATGGACGCCACCTCCCATCATGCGTCTTTCGCTATGGGGACGTGCGAACGGGCGCGTCGCTGTCGTGATGGCCGTCGCCTTCCTCAACTGGTGTTGCTTCCAGTCATGGTGTTATTGGTCACAGGTACCTCCAATTCCCATGATTCTGCGCCACAATTTCTTACATCCTTTTTAGCTATATTACCAGAACTACGAAGGTCGGACGCCGATTCTGACTATTATACGGCTGCTACCAATGAACGTCTCTGGCATCATCTGCAATATCATTGTTGCCAACGCCGTTGGTCGACTACCTTTCATCTATTTCATGGGTTTGTGCCGTGGCTTTCAAGTTCCAATTGAGAGGCGTCTAATCGTCTGTATGTATAGTATCCGGAACGGCCTTGACCAGCGTAGCCCCGCTTCTTTTTGCCTTCATCAATTCTGATGCTGTATACTGGGCTTACGGATTTCCGGCTGCCTGCCTTGCAGTCGTTGGCGCGGACTTTGTCTTTGCAGCCGGCACCCTTTTCTGCGCCAAGGTCGCGCTTCCTCATGAACAGAGTCTGGCGGGTGCTCTATTCCAGACAATGACCCAAGTACGTATTGCGCACCAACTGTCGTACCTGTGGTTGAACATAATATTGCAGCTTGGGACTTCTTTTGGTTTAACGATATCCACCATTGTGTTTGACCGTGTCCTCGTGCAGCGATCCGCAGCTTTAGGCGTCGTCGTCGACTCTTCTGGTAATGGAGCGCCCATGTCAGCGCTGCTCTACAGCTTTCATGCTGCTGAGTGGAGCAACTTTGCGTTTGGCGCGCTCGCTGCCGTCTTGAGTTTCGTCGCCTTCCAAACCGTCGGAGTCGTCGGACACTCGGATGCTGATTCAGAGCGAACGGCCACCAGTGGCGAAGAGGAACGAACAGTAGATGAGAAGGCGGTGGAGGGGCCAAGTACTGCATCAGCTACGTTTTAAATATGGCATTCTTAGACAATCACTGTACAGTACGGATCAGCACTCACTACTTAGATGCAAAATACGATACATTTTAGCATACATAATGAAAGTCGTCGGTCTTCGTTGTAGTAGGAGCACGCTGCAGCGTCCGACAAAGCAGCGAGATATTACCGAGCGCCACCGTGAGCCGTTGTCACAACAAGATAACACACTATACAGGGTCGTCCATCAGCGAACATCCTTCTTAGCTCAGCTGGTAGAGCGCGTCACTAGTAATGACGAGGTCAGTCGTTCAAGTCGGCTAGAAGGAAATAGGGATCTGTGACTGTTTCATGTTTTTGGTTCAATGACTCGGGAGTCGGTATACCTAGGGTGGCGAAGTAAACCTACCCTAGGGTGGCGCAGTAAACCTCCCGGGGGTGTTAGTAACGGTATCAATACCGACCCCCCGGGAGGCCCTGGTTTTGAAACCGTTATTAACGGTTTCGATACCAGCACGTGATTTAACACGTGATGTGGCGCCGCGCCGCCCTGCCGCCCCCATCCCGCCTCTGTCCTGCCTAGGGTGGGGGAAATAAGTCCCTCGAGATATTTACCTCGTAATTTACCTTGGCCAGCGCAGGCCGACTTATTTACTAGGTAATTTACATGGTAACTTACCTCACGTGACCGATCACATGACAGTTATCTCAGGGTCTTTGCCTAGCGAAATTGCCTTGAAATTTTCTATGCCTGGGCTAGTCAGCCCAGGCAAGGAAGGTGTCAGGTGAAATACAACAAGGTGGAAGCTGTTTATATAAGTCTTAATGACAGAAAGATACGGGTGCGGGTCGGTACACTGCATATAGAATACCATCAGCACTTTTTCATGCCCGTCGACGAGCTCCGAGCAATTGCGCGGGGTCCATCGGCGTGCATGATGTTGTACAGAGTCAAGCCCACCCTGTCGTTATATATGACAGGGAAGGGACAAGACATAAGTACGTGGCGCGAGGAAGGTGGAGTGGTGGTCAGGAGATGCCAGTAGAGTCTGCCACGGATCGGGTAAATCGGCGGATATCCGCTACCCGATCCTCTACCCGATCCGCGGATCGGATCGGAAAAATGCGATCCGATCCGTGCGATCCGGATCGCGGCACGGGTCACGGTCAGGCTGAGCTAGCTACGGATATCCGTGGCGCCGATCCGTACACTATCCGTACTCTCACATACTTTTGCATCATGTTTTTCGAAGATTTTAACAATTTTATTTGACCTCAAACGACCGCAACGTCGCCCAGAAATGACGTTGCGGCCAATATTTCCTAATCGCCGAGTTGACCGAACCTTGCGGCAATTGCCGGATAAGGATCGATCGACTGAGATACTTGCTCCTTGCCTCTTACCACCACAACACGACGTCGCGTTCGTGTTCGTCGGCCCCAGAACTTCTTCTGGGGCTTATTCTACTTCTCCTCTTTTCATTCTCTGGCTTTTCTGGTGCGGTTCGGCTTTACGCCGACCGCTACGCCTTCGGATACATTCCGAGGCGAACTCTGGTGCTCGTCTTCGCGACGGCACCTTGTCTACGAGGATCGCTGCTCTCCGACAGCAGCACGACGCCCACCACCCGCTGGACTGCCCCACAAGAGGGCTAGGACGACATAGGCCGTTGCTACGGCGTCGCGGCCCTAGCAACGGCCTAGCAGCGACGCGTAAGCCCCCTGCATGGGCAGCAAACGACAGATGTCAACGGCGACGGCCTTCAAGAGGCCCTAACATAATGGGAGAGCAGGCTGAAAAGCGGAAGAGGCGGGATTATGGCCGCGCGGCGCGTCTGCTGACGACGCCGTGCGATAGGTGCGTTCTTTCCTAATTTCTGTTTGACAGTGTCATCTCAAGACACTGTCAATACTTCCATGTATTCTAACTATCTTACAGGTATGCTTTACTGGCCCCCTCCTCTCGTTACCGATGCCCGACTTGCTCCCGCCACCAGCACAAGATCACAACACGGTCTACCAGCATCACCTTGTCCCTCTCCCTTACCTTCACCCTCCTTTCGCTTGCGGTATGCGGTTCACCTAGTTAGGTGTCCCGCGCCGCATCGAAAAGAATGTTTTGAACGTCTTAATATCCGGATACCATCCGGATCTCTGCGTTGCCCCGATCCGCGGATCGGATCTGCTAACGGATCGGATCGTATGGCGATCCGGATCATGGTACGGCTCACGGTCAGTGGTTGGAGACCACGGATATCCGTGAAACGGATCGCGGATCGATCCGGTTCACGATCCGTGGCAGTCTCTAGGAGATGGTAGCGGCGAGAGGTGGTGGTGAGGAGACATCGGCGGGGAAACATTCCACGCGAGTAGACATTGGGTGCGAGGAGACGTCTGCGCCACGTAAATGAGAAAGGATGTAGTAAATACGCACCTTTGGGGGCTAGATGTGTCCGCAACGCCATCCAGCCCGTATTCTGACTTCTCTGCATGTTGATGAAGCAAATATAAGGGCGTTTAGCGCCTTCCACGTCGTCGAATGGACCACATCGCCTAGGCGAGCGCACACGTCCAGCCGTGCCCGAAGATCGAAGGCAGGAGCTAATCCGGCTGTTGCAGCCTCGTCCTGAGGGCTTACGCGTCCCGGATCGTCGTTGAATTGTGCCGTCGCGAAGATGACGACCAAGTGCGCGGAACGTATATGGCGCAGCGGCGGCCACAAATCGCACCGATAAATCGAGGCAGAATAAAAATAGGAGATAGTGGGAGCCCACAAGCACAACGCGAACGTTGTGCTGTGGTAGCGTTCTTCGGGAAGTGCCGTGATGTCGGCCATCTCCGAGAAATTCTTCCGCAACGTCGGTTTTTAGACGACGTTGGGGTTGTTTGAGTTCGAACAATTCTCTGAAATGTGTATATTCATTAAAATAGAACTGTGGGATGCCCACCAGTGCGAGCGCCAGCATCGCATCCTCCTTCTACGTAGAATCAGAGCTAGAGATGTCATTTAAATATTCACAATACTACGAAGATTTTGGAGGTCAAATGTAGTACCACGAAACGAATTTGCAGGTCCAAACAGTTCCAGGACGAGTCAGCCATCTACGGACACGCTTGAAACGCTACAGTCTGATTGATATGCGCATAATACACGCCTGTACGAATTTCCAGGGAGAACGAGAGAGAAATGAAGGGCCTGCTTGCCATTTACGATAAAAGTGGGCCAGCTTGCGCGACGTGAATTTGTACATGTTTGGTCACCTAGACCGGCCGGCCTCACAAACTCAATGGATGCTCGCTGGCGCTCGCAATAAGGAAGTATTGAGTGCTGAGCAAGGTATGTAGCAGTATACTGCAGTATGGCTGAACCACTCCCGCTGGCTCAAACGGCGGTGGCTGCACATCACCTGACTGAGGTCACGTGAGGTAACTTACCACCTCCAAAACCGGACATCGGTCGACCAGGTAATTTACATGTAAATTACCTGGTAATTTACTAGTAAATAAGTATTTTGTAAATAAGTGGCATACTGTAGTCTTACGACCCGATGTTCACCGGGTGTTACGCGTTATGATCGTGAACTAACAAATTGTTAGTTCATTCAGGGTGCAATTACCATAAAAGGAGCGGCGGCGTTAGCCGCCGCGCCCGAAATTTCTATTTTGGGCTTCCCGACATGCAAAATTTGCTGTGTTACACGTTATGGTGTGTATATTAGTTCAGTTCACAGCCCGATGTTACGCGTTACGTGAACATCGGGTCGTAACATTACAGTATTCTTCCTCCACCCTAGTCCTGCCGCTCTCAGCTTCTTCTTAGGCCAGCAGGCCATCACGTGAAAGATCACGTGCCGGTATCGAAACCTACCCCTCGACCCCGGGGGGTTTAGATACTGTATCAATACCGTTAAAAACCGCAGTAAACCTGAGGTGTATCAAAACCTAGGGTTTACTGCGCCACCCTAACCTACCCCCTGGTAACTTACCGGTAAGATACCGGGCCTTCTTGGAGGCCTAGGTTTCAATACCGTTTCTTACCGTTACTTACCCAACACATGACTTTTCACGTGAGAAGCGTGGCGCAATTTCTCGTAGAGCTTCTGAACCTTGATTTTTTGTGTATCAGAGTGAATTTTTACTTGAAACTGAACAAAGTTTAATTGTATCCACCCTTCAGTGCCTTTTGTACTATCTGTAACCTACAAGACTCACCCACAACCTCCAGCACAACCTTCTCTTCCTCAAGCCAATCACATGATATGTCACGTGTTTGGTAAGTTACCTACCTCCCGGACCTTGAGGTAAGTTACCGGTATCGATACCGGTAACTAACCGCCGTAAACCCGGCTCGATAGCGGTGTTGACTGTTGAGGGTCGAAATTTAAATAAAAAAAGAAAACCATAAAAGGAAAGAGGGAAAGAGAGAAGAAGGGAAAGAAGGAGAGATTGGGGTGTTAGTTTCATGTTGCAGCCTCCATGTCAATGCTACATCACTGTTACAACTCATGTGTACTCGAATGAGCCCGTAGGACCCCGCGCTGGTCACAGAACGCGACGCGACCTCGCCAGCAAGAAAATCGTGGGACATTCCCTTTTATATTCGCTATCTAGCGGCGAACGCCGCTATAGCTCAGCATGCCGAGATGCCGACGCTATCCAGCGCGCCTAAAAAGGGAAAATCGACGAGGCGCGAACCCGTTGTGCTCACAATTCTCGGTCAATGGGCCTGAAACTACGTGTCTACACTACCCTAAAGGAGGCTGCATTCATGTCAAAGCTTTGTGCCAAAGTGGAGCCTATAGGCAAGGCAAAATTCATACATCCTCTCAGTCTGGAGAATGCAGGATCCATACAGTCACACCCTGTCAGCTTACCATGAGAGTCAGTCCTTTGGGAACATTCACCTCTGTCCTCCGAGGCCAGAGAATGCACCACAATGACCGCTAGCAGTCGTCACATTGTTATATGTAAAAACAGCATAAGAAATAAGATGATCCGGACTCAAAAAAGACACCAAGAAGAAGATATCAAACAGCAGAATATATTCTCAGCTCTCTGATTGGCGACGAGAACAACAGGGAGTGTACAGAGCTCGGCGGCGCATCTACGGATGGTGGTGGAGATCAGACGCAGATAGGGGTACAAGCACCAAAAACGGTGCCGCTGACTAAATGCCGCTATCGCTATCCGCTATCTGCCCTCAGCATGAACAGCGAGCCGTAAACCCTACCGGTATCAAAACCTAGGGTTTACTTCGCCACCCTAGTATACCGTACTAGGGTGGACCGTGGCGCAGGACTCTCGACTCCTCGTCGGAGTCGTCGCTCGTGACTCACTAGAGCTAACTAAGAGCACTCAGCAAGTGTGTAATATGTATGCGGTGTGCACTGGGTCACTGTGCGCTGTCAGGATCATGTGATTCAAGTCCAGACTCATCAGAGGGCTTCCGCCATTGTCAAGTTTTTTAGCAGCGCCTCACGGAGCTCACAACACTTCAGCGAAGGATACAAGAATCCAAATGAATTGAGCCCAAAAACCCCGGAATAGTACAAGCAAAAGAGAGAAATCGTACATCTATCACTGCACCCTCAGCGACCTGGCCAAACGCTGCACTGATAGGTTTCCAGCTTCACGATTCTCCCAACGCGTCCCTTGATAATCCTTGTAACTCGCCATCCTTGATTTTCCCGAATCGTTCCATGAATGAGAGGTCATTGAACGCCGCCTCGCGTCTGAACTAGAGTGATCGTCAATCAACTCTGCCCACTGCGCCGTACCTCCAAAGCCTCTAGCCATCATGACCTCCGACTTGGGATCAACGGCTTCGGCATCTGTGTTGTCGGCGCCTGGAGACTGGGGATAATTGTGACTCGCTGGTTGCGGACCGGCAGCGTTGTAGTCTGGCGCGCGAAGCTGGCGTCTCGATAGGAATGAGCGTGGAGTTGGAAGCGTGTTAGAAACATCCGACGTGCCAGGAACGGCGGGCGGGGCAGCAGGAAGGGCGGCGAGCCTCGCAGGCACTCCTGGAGCGGCTGGTGCTGGATCGGCTGGAGCTTGTCTGGGAGAAACGCCTTGTGGTAAAACTAACACCGCTCTTGGAACAGCAGGCGCGGCCGACTTGGGGACAGGAACAACGGCGGGAACAGACGGGGCATCTGCACGACGACTGAGAGCGACATCGAGGATAGCGCGTCGAATGTCATCAATCTGGCGTTCAGAAAGGGTAGTTGGCGAGGAATCCAGGGGAAGAGGTTCAACGCCTTTGTGGTTCGAGGGCATAGACTGGGACTGGGGCTCTGATGGTATAGAAAGTGGCGACGCTCTTTGACCAGAAGAAAAAGGAACGATTCCGGCGAGTCTCTCGACCGCATCTAACTGACGTGGTAAGGCGGGATCGTGAGCAGCGCTGTTGGTGACTGGTACAGGCGAGCCGAGCTGGCCGACTGGTGCAGCGCGAACGGCGGAGAAGAGTAGAAGTGGAATGAAACATAGAGGCTGCATTGTGGCGTGATAGAATGTGGGTAGGCGACTGTGGATCCTCGAGGATGGGAGGAGCGCGCGAGATTGTGGGGGAAAGGAAGAAAGAAGGAAATCCTAGCGTTCCATTCGTCCTCGCCCTATTTAAACCGGCCACAATTTCACATGTTTATGCGTGCTTCTTTCGACCTTTTTGGGGAGCCATGACGTATAACGTCAAGACGCGTCTTACGTGGCGCACTTGTTCTCGGCGTGATTTTCTGCCATTTACAAGCCGCATCACTTTTTGCAGGCGTATCAGGACCTTTTCTTTGGAATAGACAACTGTATACTTACTCGGAATCCGCAATAAGTGTCGGGCGTGGTATGGATGCATTTCAAGTTTAACATCGCGCCAGACGCGTCATACACCGAAGATACCAGCATGTATAAGCTATCAGCATGCATGAATCACCGCGAACGCTGATATGCATCTGCTGGACTCATAGTTGGGCGTTCTGAAAGTCTTGCATGAAAGCCAAAAAGAAGGATCGGCCACCGGCCCGGCGAGTGCCGTTTTTCTTCAAGGTGCCTCTTAAAACGTCCATCAGCATGACTAACTCTTTGTCCCACATAGAAGGCGCGCACACACGAACAATGGATAAATACCGTTCATTTGCGTACCGATAACGCAAAGTATAACTCCAAGTCCTATCCAGATGATCATGGTCGAAAGCTTTAGTTAATGGACTAGTTGAGACGCAAAAATAATATACAAACGACAAGCTCGTCAACTACATATGTAGAGAATGTTTTCGGGAGGAGTGCTAACGGGCCACGACTACTCCTCATCTTCACTTTTCTCCGCCCCTTCCGCCGAGTCGGCATTTCCGCCATCATTCGACGAACGGCGAAAGTCAATAATCAGACACACAACGCCATACGCGAAAGCGATGGAGTGTTGGTTGCCATAAAACATATATCTCGACGTGATCCCGTTGTCTGTCGGGCGTTTGGCAACCCAAACAACTCCTGCATCAACCTTCTGACGTTGACCGCCACGTCGCTCGCGCCAATCAATCTCCTCCTCACTGATGAAGACCTCGTCATCGGAATATTCACCCTCATAATCATCACCCAGGGGCGACGAGGTTAGGTAGGTACTTCCACTCCTGGCAGTGTAATGAACATTGAGCTCGACTTCGAGCCCAAGTTCACGACATGCGCTATAGATAAGAGCATCGCTGCCTTTCAAGTATGGCAACAGCTCGGAAACCGTGTGTCCTACGGGCGCGTCATAGCTCAAAGGGTAGGTGTGTGACAAGGTGAAGCCCAGGCGACCGCCATTAGGGAGGAAGGTGGTGTCTGCCAAGAGCTGCTGGAGACCGTCCCTGATCGCGTGATCCTTGCCCTGTGAGGTGAAGACGGGGGCTACGACAGTGTCCAGGTTTTCGAAGTAGAGATTATACGTCAGGGTGACGCGCGATCCGGATACGACAGGCAATACTTCGTGTTCGAGGTCGCTGTAGAAGGCAACGTATGCGACCTTGGGAGCATCGGACGTCACGGAAGCAAGCAGTTTGGCAGCGTCGAACGACCATTCAACACCTCCATCGCGAAGGATCAGGGTTCCTCCTTCATGGGGAGTAGGGAAGACAATGACGAGAGAGCCGAACATGTTTTCAGCGCGAGGAGTGTCCTGATGGGGTTTGAAGAAACCGCCTTTGTCTTCAGTCAAACTTGTCAGTTTGAACGCTTCAAATGCGAAAGAGACCGCTGACCATACACATTGAGCTTGTATCGCTCAGCGCGCACGGCACGCTTAACCGATACTTTCATATCGACAAGATCCTGAGAGATCTTATTCAAAATCGGTGTGCTCGCCAAGTCAAAGGCCATGCCGAACTGCGACACGTCGAGTTTATGAGCTTTACGATAAGTGTCGTCCATAACCGTCTCGGTCCCGCGACCAAAAGGTGCAGCATCACAGGAAGAAATGAGCTGCGACAAATCATCATCTGTCGCCGACGCCAAATTGAGGTAGCTAGTGAAATTCCGACGAGTTAGCGACGTGTTCAGAATGGTCAAAGAAACGTCGTTTACAGAAGGGAGGCCTTGTCACCTATACGGTCTCGATAGTACAATCCGCATTGCTCTGTGTCGATCTGACAGGTGCCGCTGGTGTACGACTCCTTGGTGAGAGCGGAGCGAATTTGGTCGAAGGCAGGATGAGCGGTAGACATGATGGGTAGGTCGTAGTGGCCTCATATCAAAGGGAGGGGTCTTTTATATCTTGTGAAGAGGTTAGGCGCCTCCGAAAGCTCGACAAACCCAAGCAAATTTCAGGAAGCGAGTCATCGATTTCCCACATAAGATGGACCCACTTTACGTGAATCTTGAAGGCATGCGCGTCCTTTGGTGATTCATTGATAGGGCTGTAGGCGGAAGAAAGGAGCGGAAATGAACAGGTGCAGCCACATGATACGTTTCTAAAAACACGTCGTTCGTGAGGCGAGCTAACAAGTCAAATAGAAAACCCGAATGGAAAGGAGTCTGAAGGTTGCTGGACTCAGTTCTATCAGATTTCTGGTCAAGGATAGCAAAGGACGATTTAAGCGCCAACCAAATGAGGCTACCCTTCAAGTTCCCGGCGCTAAGCGTTAAGTGACTCAGATTGGGAGTCAGAGAGTCGAGAGGTCAAGGTTTCGAAAACATGTCGTTCATGACTCATGAGGCGAACTGAGAAATCAAATAGAGAAGCCGACTGAAGGCCAGAAGCACATATTATCGATTATTGGACTCCGTTCTATCAGGTGAGTTAAGATAGCAGAGGCCAATTTAAGCGCCAGTTCAGGAGAATCGCCGTACACTTCGTTGATTCGTTAAGTGACTCAGACTCGCAGTCATTGAGCCTACCGAGAGGTCAAGGTTCTAGAAACACGTCGTTCATGAGGCGAGCCGAGAAGTCAAACAGAGAAGCCGAATGTAAGAGAGTCTGAAAGCAGTCTGAAGCTAGAAGCAGATGTTATGGCTTGTTGGACTCCGTTCTATTAGATTTCTTATAAGGACAATTTGGCGCCAGTCTATGAGAAGTCCATGAAAATCTACCTTCCCAGCGCTAAGCGTTAAGTGACTCAGACTTGGAGCCAGAGAGAGAGGTCAAGTTGCAAAAGGATCAGTCCGTTCGAACCGGTCCGATCCTCCGCCTCTTCAATCTTACCATCACCATACCCTGACCATACCCAACTTCTCCTGCGTGGAACGCGCGCTTCACACGAACAATGGAGAAAGACAAGGTCCTCCAAGAATTCTTGAACGCAGTTAAACTGCGTACAGATGGCGCAAAGTACTAATCCCCAGTTATCTTGGGTATATATTCGACTCTCACACGTACCGTAGTCCTCTCGAGAAGATCATGGTCTCTCTCAAGGATCATTTCCCTCCACTCAATGATGAAAAGCTTCCCACAAGTTCTGCTTCGGATATCGATTGCGTCGTCAGTGACTTGCAGCGCCTCGTAACGGCCATGAAGATTCATCGAAACACCCTTATTCCTATTCACCACCTCCCCGATGACGTGCTATCCCTGATTTTTAGGGCATATTGTTTCGACGACGACTACCGCTCCATTTACTCGACACAACGCTGGGCAAAAATCATGTTTGTATGCCGAAGGTGGTACAACCTGATCACGAACGACAGTTTCCTGTGGTCGTTTGTCGATATTGACGAAGGACGCCGCTGTGTTGATCGTATCAGGATGCAATTAAAGCGCTCCAAGAACCATCTCTTGTCCATTCGTCATGAATACACCGCGCAACTGGGTATATATACTCTGTTATCGAGGGAAGTCCACCGCATCGGGGCTCTTCGTCTTGATGCTCCTGCCGATACCGTTACTGCAGTATGGAGTAACTTCCTGCGATCAAATCTACCGCCTCTGCATTCATTATCAATACAAGCGCGCGGCAGGGGGGATCTTGCGTTACCAGACAGCTTTCTCACAATCCCAAGCCTGCGCCGACTTTCCTTAGGAGATGTCGGTTTCTCCTTGGCCCTTTTACCTAGAAATCTTGTTGATCTCGACCTATCAGCAAGTTCACGCCAATTGCTGAGCGTCGATATTTGGCTCTTCCTTAGTCTAGTGTCACATATGACCCAGCTCCAGAAACTTCGTGTCGTCAACGTCGTTACTGCGCAGCGCGATCATAAGCCCGCTGTACCTCCTCCCCGTGCCCTCCTCCCCAAGCTAATCGAGCTTTCCATCGCGAATACTCTAGAGGCAATAGCCATATTTCTGTCTGTGTTGCAGACACTTGCCTCATGTGCGCTCCAAGTCTCCAGTCATAGTGTTACCTACAATAGGACACTACTCTCCCGATTCGTATTACCCCACATTCGTGAAATGCGCATTCAGCCCGGCCGCAAGCCATTACGCTTATTGAGAGCGTATACATCATTTCTTCAGGACTTGCCGTGGGATCTAGAGATCAGCGGGTTTACGCATACCGAGGTCAAAAGGCTTCCCCGCATCTACGAGCAGTACGGGACAGATTTTTCCTTCCGATTCTATTTCAAACGTGGAAAATACCGCAATCGCATATGCAAACGTCTATTTCGAGCAATCGGCAAAGACGCGCTGGTCCTCGACATGCAAAATATTACTACTCAAAACCATCAACTAACAGAGGGGTGGTGGAAAGTCGCGTTGATGTGCCTTCCTGTCTTGGAAGAGGTCCGCGTCGCTGCGGACTATGTGACTATGGTCAACTTCTGCGACGCACTATCACGTTTGTGCACGACCCATCGCAGAAACTTCCCGCGGCTCAAAGCGATCCACGTCTCCAAGGTTCCCAAGCACATCTTACGCGAGCGAGCCAGCACTCATCCGATGAGTAACGAACAAATCGTGATGCCGGAAAAGAGCTTTGAACGCTGTCTCTTTCTGGTTAAACGATTGAAGGAGCTAGGTGTCCCGCTTGCTCTACTTTCGGTCGATCAGGGATATTATGAATGGCCGGGCAAGAAGCAAGCTCGAGAGATAGCGCAGTTCGTGGACTGCTTCATGCACAATGAGACGACGGTCTACGACTATGAAGCGATAAAGGCGCGTCATATAGCATGGCAGGCGGATATGTTGGAGGCGATGAGGGAGATTCAAGGGCCTGATTTTGAGTGGCCGCCAGATGAGGAGTTTGAGGATTAGCTACTGTATTCGCTCGATTGAATGTACTGACACGGATTTACGTAGGCGCCAATACATTGATTACAAGACGCCTTACAGTGTTTTTACGGTCGAGATATCCTTTAATGGAACTGTGTTAATTTGCAGTACTTCTCGGGCAGGGAAAAGTCACGTTCGCTCAAACCACCGTGGCTTGATTTCTTGTACCTCTTCTGTTCGTCCGTCCTCCGAGTCCGTAAAGGCAACTAAGGGTGTATTGTCTCCTGAGCAACCGTTGTGCAGGGCCCTAATTTACAGATACGTATGAGGCAAGTTGAGTGGAGGCTTCAACGTGCGTGTCATAGCACTCAAATTTTATAAACAACTTGAAAACGTCATGCCGGTTTTTGGTACTACTTACACAGTTAGCAGTGTATCCAAGTGTAATAAACTACTGCTCGTCATCAGCCTTCTGAATCGATATTTTCACTCTTCTGAGTCGACCGTGCACTGCTCTCCTTTCGAGTAGACTTGCCCTTCTTTCGAGTCGACTTTCCCTCCTTTTTTGTTACCTTCTTCGACCGGCGGAAGTCCACGATCAGACAAACATGACCGTATATAAAACTCGCCGAATGTTCGTTTCCGTAGTGCACAAATGTCGAACGCGCCGCGTTAATGGTTGATCCGTCCTTCACCCAGATAACTCGAGCGTTTGCTCTTTTCTCTTCGCCATCGTTGCCCCCATCATGCTCATCCTCTCCCTCGGTGTCATAGTCACTATCAGGGAAATCGATGTCGCCCTTCCTTCGGATATACTCGTCGTGGTCGGAATATTCGCCGTTATAGTCGTTGCGGACGAATGTCCTACACAGATAGGTAGAGCTGGCGCCGAAGTAATCTTCGATCTTATAGTAGACTCTCAGCTTAGCCTTTAGCCCAAGTTCCCGACATGCGCCATAGACAAGGGCATCAGTGCCTTTCAAATAGCGCGACAGACTGGAAACATGGTGTCCCACCGACACGTCATGCTTCAGAGGGTAGGAATGCGATAGTAGAAAGGCAAGACGACCACCTTTGGGGAGGAAAGTGGCGTCATCCAAGAGCTGTTGAAAACCATCCTTGATCGTCTGAGCCTTCCCTTGAGATGTAATGATGGGGGCGACGACGGTGGCCATATCATCAAAGTACAGATTGTACGTCAGAGTGACACGCGAACCGGAAACGACGGGAGTGACTTCGTGTTCGAGATCGCTGTAGAATGCGACGTACGCGACCTTGGGAGCATCGGCCGTCACGGAAGTGAGGAGTCGGGCGGCGTCGAATGTCCACTCGACGTCTCCATCGCGGAGGATCAACGTTCCTCCTTCATGAGGAGTAGGAAAAACAATGACAAGAGAGCCGAACATGTTTTCGGCGCGAGGAGTATCCTGATGGGGTTTGAAGAAACCGCCTTTGTCTTCAGTCAACTTCGTCAGTTGGAACGTTTCAGATGAAGACAAAAGACGACTGACCATACACATTGAGCTTGTAGCGCTCTGCGCGCACAGCGCGTTTAATTGACACCTTCATGTCTACAAGATCCTGGGAGATCTTATTCAAAATGGGTGTACTCGCCAAGTCGAAGGCCATGCCGAACTGCGACACGTCAAGTTTATGCGCTTTACGATAGGTTTCGTCTAGAACGGTCTCGTTACCACGACCAAATGGCGCCGCATCAGAGAAAGATATGAGCCCCGATAGCTCGTCTTCTGTAGCTGTAGCCAAGTTGAGATAGCTGGCGAAGTGAATAAGTGAATAAGAGAGTAGAAATTGATCAAACGAGCTTCGAGGCTTACTGCGAATGGGCGTCCTTGTCCGCAATACGGTCTCGATAGTACAGACCGCATTGTTCTGTGCTAATGTCACAGATACCACTGGTGTACGACTCTTTGGTGAGAGCGGAGCAAATTTGTTTGAAGGCGGGATGAGACATGATGGTCAGGTCGTAGTGGCAGGGCAGCGTCTTTTATGTGGTGGGAAGGGTTCTCCGCCTCCGAAAGATTGACACAGAGACTTTAGCGAGTCATCGATTTCCCAGAGAAGACAGTGGACCCACATTACGTGAAGGAGGACAGGAAGGCGCTTCTGGCGATTCACTGATAAGGACCTAGTGAAGAGCGGAGATGAACAGCAACACCTTGGAGTAAGACTTCAAGACAGTCCACAAGCATATCGCGAGTAGTAAGTCAAACAGAGAAGCCTCAGCCGACCTGAAGCAAAAATCGTGTCTTCTTGAGCACCGTTCATAGCGTATGATAGTTTGAGCGTCGGTTAAAGGCAGGAAAGGGAAGACCTTTCCCTTTGACAGCGCTAAGCGGTATGTGACTCAGATAGGTCAGGCCGCCCGCCACTACTGGTGCCGCCTCTTCGCCGTCAGCCTCCCTGTTTAGAGGAGTTTGACTCGAAGCCTGACTGAGCACTGAAGTAGTAAGCCTGCCTCGCGCTTTACCTAAAAAAGTTGAGTTGGCAAAGGGTCCAACCTCGCGTTTAGCGATTCCCAAAGCGGAGATCCAAAGCGGTCCGATCCTCCACCTCTTTCTCGTTGACCACAACCTCTACAGTCTACGATGAAGGAATTCTAGCAGCTCGATATTGGTTCAACTATGCCATTAAGCAGGGTTTGGTCGTCTCGAAATCGGCTTGATATGGTGAGCTCATTTGCGCAAACGATTTTTACAGTGGCATTGAACACGATCTTTCCGACGTAGCGTTCTGCTATGTAGTTCACGGAATGGATCAAACGTATCCGCTGCTATTTGTTAATATGTTCAACTTGTTTCCCACTTCCTCTACTCGAGGAGGCAGAAGTCAAACGAATGCCTCGAACCAACAGCTTCACTAACTCTTTGGCCGACATTGATTTCCGACCCAGAGCGCCGTTATATGCCGCATGAAGGATACCCAAATTGAGCCATTGATTGGCCTTGTTCGGCTTCCTTCATCTCGCTTGAAGTTGTAAGTCCAACCAGTTGGTTCCTGTGTTGCCTTAACGTAAGAGTACAGAACAACAGCGGTCATTGTACCACAATCGTCGGAGACATTGTACCCAAATGCTTCCGCTCTTGTCCGGCCACTCTATGAAACTCACGCGTCGCTATAAATGGTCTACTATGGCACAAGGTTGCTTCTGTGGGTCCTTTGGTAAACGTAACAATGTTGTTTTTCCCTGCCTATAAAACCTCGTCTGATATACTTGCAACTATCTTCTTGACGCGATTTCCCTTTCTCACTCGCAGGCCGACTGAGCACTATTTTATCCTTACCTTTAATTCAAACCGAATATGGACAATCTTAATCCTCTTCATGAGCGCGATGACGATGAGGCGTTGGTGAGTGCACATCGGTACACTGGCTGTTATCCTCACCTTGACTACTTGGTCAGGTCCAGTATAGTCCTTTAATGTCTCCGACGAATCTACCACACTCTTTCTCCCCGCGAACGCAGTAAGCTTCTCAATAGATCTTGGAGGTATAAGGTCATTGACATACTGTGCCTATAGTGACAGTGATTGGGCTCTCTATCAATCTCAACCCGAGTTCCAAGCCAACTTCAACAGCAGCAGCGTCAATTATCCTCATGGCTCGCAAGGCGCGAGTTCTCGGATAGGGCATGCTGACCTGAGTTTTGGTTCACCGGCCATTACTAGCCCTGAATATAGTGACAGCTATGCGGATGTCAACTTATCTCCGCTGCGCCCTGATATGTTGAGCGGCGATCTTGGACAGTCGACGTTCGACGCCAACGTATGTTCTCCCTGAGTTTACATGAACCGCCTCCTGAGGAGGCTTTAGCCCGAATACCAGACAGATACAGCTTCCTTCCAGCCATTTGCTCGTTCTCGACTGTTTGCTGAGAACACTCTTCCATCCGGCTCCGGTTTGCTGCCTTCATATTACGACGGTGATTCAGGCTCGACTTCTAACGACCAGGACAATGATTTCGCTTCTTGGGACCATGTTTATAGTCCACCGACGGTTCCTTCTCGGTCCGCCCCGCAGGAATCGTGGCCATATGCAGCAGAATCTACCAGCGCCTTTCACACCACAGTTGGGCACCATGCGGACTATTTTGGGCATGCAGAGCATGACCTACCATTCCTTCCAAACTCGTCGGTCTACGCAGACTGGCAGGAGCCCATGGATGAATTGCCCATAGTGAGCACTTTGTTTAAGGCTTGGATTTTGGCCACGGACCTGACCATTATGGTAGACTCCTACCTCGCACAACTCTGAACGTTCCGTCTTGCGGAGCAGCCTTCCAGAGGTACCTTATGTTGACTCTAACACTGACGCCCACTCTCTGTACGTCCATTCTCTACCAAAAGATGGTAGCTTACCCGTCGCTCATATCGTAGCCCTTATGTGGTCGAGAGTTTGCCAGCAGCGGCTGGTCCGAGTACTCCCTCCACGTCCCTCGCAGGATCAATCGTCGAGTGGTCTCAGCATGCGCCTGATCAGTCAACGATATCGTATCCCTGGGGGACCGATGGATCATCGCTGGCTTCCAATAGCCCGCGTAGAATTGTCTTACGAACCCCAAGCTTCTACGAGGTACGCGGCTTATCAACCTATTCTCCGAACTACACTGACCAATTCTTGTCACAGTCGCCATCGCCTGGAACAGAAGCATCCTCATCACGCCAACCCAGCGTCGTCGCAAAACACTCATCTCCTCTACGCCGACCAAAAGGACGCGTCTGCGACCAGTGTCGTCGTGGTCACTTAGGTTGTCCAGACAGGCCTCGACAACCGTGCGAAAGATGTCGGACGAGAGGGATTGAATGCACGTATAATGACTAGCAGACTGCAATGACCACGATGAAACCTACTCTCTGGCTCGTCGCCAGATATTGTAGGTCTACGTTACATTTATCTTAATAGCTGATGCTACGTACTTACCTTATAATTCTACATATACATTCCTTTAGTCTTCTCTAATGTCACTATATCTCTGTAGGCACCCTACGAGTCAGTGCCTTCTGGAGAAAATTCGAACTTGCAAGGGTCGAAAAACTCGGATTTACCGGGGGTAAGTGTATGTCATCGCCTCCTTGGCTCAGTTGGCTAGAGCGCCAGTCTCATACTTTCTGTATGACCAAGAAATCTTGGGTAATCTGGAGGTCGCAAGTTCGAGCCTTGCAGGGGGCATGAGTAAGTGGAGTTCTCCTGCTTTTTTCTTTTTCTTTGTCTGCTACTATAGGGTTGCCGCCGTTAGGGGTTGCGCAGTATATTCCCCGAGGCGGTTAGTAACCTCGGCGGAATATACCCCCACTTTAGGGGGGTTATTAACAGTTAGTAACGGTTAATAACCGTGCACGTGATGTATTGTGGCGTATTTTCGTGGTCTAAATCAAAATTTTCTTCTTGGGCCCTCAGAACCCTCTCCAGTGACTTCAAAATGGTCTAATTTCAGTTGTACTCATTTGTTGATGTATCTATGTGGTCTAGCCCCTCATTCACCTGCCCTCTGGCTCACAATCTCCCTCCTCCCTCCTCCCGCCGCAATGCACCCACGCGCCCACACCTCCATCACATGACTGCAGTCATGTGATGGGTTAATAACTTACCTCTCAGCGGGGGTGTTAATAACCCGGTTATTAACCGTTAATAACTGGTTAAATATCGAACGGCGCGATATTGCAGGTATCCTGCGCAACCCTAGCCGCCGTAGGGTGGCGAAGTAAACCCCCCAGGAGGTAACTTACCAGTAAGTTACCTCGGGGGGTCCAGAGGCCTAGGTATCAATACTAGGGTGGCGGAAATAAGTCCGACCCCCCATATTTACCTGTAAATTACCAGCGGCCCGCCGGGGGGCATGTAATTTACCTATTTACTAGGTAATTTACCTCACGTGGTGGGTAACACGTGATGCCTTTCCGTGGCGCAAATTCTTCCCCACAGTTCCAAAATTTTTTTAAGAAAATGCTCTCAAACTGGTTATCTGAGTGGTATTGGGCCTCAGGTTGACTTCAGATATCCAATGCTGCCTCCTTTGACTGGCCAAGCATGTGGTGACCTTGATACATGTCCGGAAACTCGGGGAAATGGGCCGGTGGCGGGTGCACGTGACAGGTAAATTACCACCCAAAATCTGACCTCCGGCCGGCCAGGTAATTTACCATGTAATTTACTGTAATTTACATGTAAATAAGTGTTTTGGTAAATAACCTACACTTATTTCCGCCACCCTAATCAATACGGTAAGTTACCGTTACTTACCAGCATGTGATTTTTCACGTGATTTAGGCTTCTGGGCCTTAATTTTTTGCTTCCTAGAGTGAATTTTTGCTTGAAACTGTACAAAATTCAATTGTATCTACACCCCAGAACCTTTTGTACTATCTGTAACCTACAAGACCCACCCTCAACCTCAAGCGCAACAACCTTCTCTTCTGCGAGCCCGTCACATGATATGTCACGTGTTTTATCGATACCGGTAACTAACCGCCGTAAACCCTACCGGTATCAAAACCTAGGGTTTACTTCGCCACCCTATCTAGTGTGGCGCTGCGCGCACAGCCAGGAGCCCTCTAAGACTCTCTTCTTTCACCTGCCAATGTAAAACTTGGTAACTCGGATGGGCCACCGCCTTTCAATGTTCAAACGTTCATTGCTGACTCTCGCCCTTGCGCGTTTTCTTGCCACTGGTCGCGACTCCCTGAATTCTTTTCACATACCTATTACAAACACTGATCTGTTCCCTCTGCGTAATGCTCTCAAATCGGCGTATCCGTCTCGAACTCAGTGTACGGTTACACTAGCCCAGATTTATTTCAAGCCCTAAAGCTCGGGAGAAAAATCCACTAAGTATGCCGGCGTGAGACGCCTAAGATAGGGTCACGACTGTTGGGGCTATGGTTAAACTAGCTATCGGATATGGGAAAGAGCTCAGAGAGCTCATGCTTATCGCTGTCGAAGACCTCAATTTGAACTCCCTGCGAATCGTGATATACTGCCAGACTAGATAACTTTTGCAGAAACCCTCAAAAAAAGGCATTCGTACAACGCTGAGGTACTACGGGATGTCCGCGAGACGTGCTCTAATTGTCTGTCAACTCACTTCGGAAGCGGTACTAGATTCAAAGGCTTAATTCATCGGCAAGTCGAACGGGTGCACGCTTACCTGGACAGGTTCCTTTGAACCCCTGCGCGCCCTCACCGATGATGACTCTATTCAAAGCATCGCCTCGGACCCTCTCCCACGCATCCCAACTGCCGACTGTATCGTCCGCGCAATACACCGCCCAGAAATGAACGAGGGTGGCAGCGCCTTGACAGATGCTAATCAACCGGAGTTCTTCGATGTATGAATGGTACGAGGCAAGCTTCCCTCCGCTAGGGTTAGGGAGTTGGACAGGAACTTGAGACACATAGGCCATCATGGCCTCGCCCTCGTCTTTGAACACTCGCACAAGCTCTTCGTCAAAATGGATACCCTCAAAGTCCCCGCTGCGAGTGGCTCCTACCGTGTTGTCTTCGCCGTGGTTTGTAGTGCTGGTGACGATCTGAAATGCGGACAATCAGTACTTGACAGGAGGAGAACGTTGGTAAGAAAATGTACTCACATACCACTCGGCGTGATGGAAAGAGCCCGTAAGGTTGTACATCCTATGGAAGGGTACGGTGTATTGGCCTTCCGTCACCACAACGCCCGGATAGTAGCCTTTGGGGCACTTTGGGTCGAACTTGTTGCTATGATGCTCAGAGTCTGCGAATGCGGCCTTGCATCCAAGGAGGATACCGACGAGGAGGGAGGGAATGCGGTAGAACATCTCTAAGAACTCTTGGCGATGGACGCACCATTGGAAGGCCTTATATATTGTGTACAGTCGGGCAAAAGACGCAGCCGAGCGCAATGGACACGATGAGGCGCCGAGGGTTCTTTTCTGCTCGCTAGCTATATTGGGTTAAAATTGAGCTTCTCGAGCCTCACAAAGAGAATCCTACTCTAAGTTCCACCTTGACGATGTCTTTGGTATGTTATGCCGTCGAGCTTTGCCAACTAAGACCTTGACAAAACACTTGAACACAGTGTGGCGTTGCACTATAATACATCGTCACGGTCTAACCTCTTTCATGATAGTGGAGTAGCTTTGAGTAGTTCCTTTTCGATCCTTGATTCGCTTCTTTCATGAACGCCATACACTTTGAATTACTACTAATTCGGGGACGATTAGTTTGAAGATATGCCTCGTGTAATGAATGAGATCAGACGCGCCGAGAAGTATTGGTGCCCGCTTACAGGTACAGAAGCTCTTCCGGGATCCGTTTACGAAGCTTTGACCAGGGGGGTTGACGCTTCTTCGGCCTTCTCGTCCCAACTTCGAATCAAAGCATCGAATATTGATGTACAGTACAGAACAGTCATGAAACTTCAGAATTCCTTGGTCCCTCAAACTCATTTCGGAAGCGGTCCTCAATTGGAACGCTCAAATCAGCGACAAGTCGGAAGTTGAGATGAAAACTCACCTGGACACGTCCCTTTAAAGTCCTGCGCACCCTCGCCGACTATGACGGCGTTCAAAAGAGAGCGTCGAAACCTGTCCCATGCATCCCAGCTGTTCACCACATCGCCCGCGCAATATGCAGTGAACATATGCACGAGGGTGGCGGCGCCCTCACAGATGCTGATCAACCGCAGTTCTTCGATGTATGAGTGGTACGTGGAAACCTTCCCTCCACTGGAATCAGGGAATTGGACAGGCATCTGATTCACGTATCCAATCATAGCTTCTGCATCATCCTTGAACACTCGAACAAGTCTCTCTTCGTACGAGAAACCGCTTATGACGCCTTGCCGAGTGGCGCCTATGGTGTTGTCTTTGCCGTGGTTCGTAGTATTGGTTTGAGTCTGAAAGACGGACGGATTAAATGACAGAGCAGGAACGAGAAAGACGGTGTACTCACATACCACTCGGCGTGGAAGAATGACCCTGTGAGGTTGTACATCCTCTCAAAGGGGACGGTGTATTGGCCTTCTGTCACCACGATGCCCGGATAGTAGCCTTCGGGACACTTTGGGTCAAAGTCCTTGTCGGAGGCAGCGAGCGAGACCGTGCATCCAAGAAGGATACTGACGAGTAGGAAGGGTAGGTGATAGAACATTCTGAGGAAGCGCAGTAGCTGCAAAGTTGGACGAAAGATACAGCGAAGCACAGTGAGGATGGGGTGGCGCTGAGGGTTATATAATCTCATGACTGTCCTTTATACTTCAAGCGGTCCGGCTTCGTCCAGGAAAGACTTGCCCTGACATTCAATGTGCAATCTGAATACAAAACATTCAAATGAGCAACGTGCCCCTCTTCGTTCGTCAACTCAATAAGCCCTACACCTGAACCATCAGGCTAGCTTGGATGGAAGTTGATGCAAGCCCACGCTCAGGCTGTAGGCACGTTCCCTTGAACTCCCTTGCGCCCTCGCCGACGATAACGGCGTTCACGACAGAGCGTCGATACCTATTCCACACATCCCAACTGTTCGCCACATCGTCCGCGCAATACGTAGTAAACATATGCACGAGGGTGGCGGTGCCCTCGCAAATGCTGATCAATCGAAACTCTTCGATGTACGAATAGTACGTGGCGACCTTCCCGCCGCTGGGGTTAGGGAACGACATAGGCTCTTCATTATTGACGTAGGCAATCATGGCCTCGGCGTCATCCTTGAAGGCGCGGACGAGTGTCTCGTTGAACGCGATACCTTGGATGACGCCTTGACGGGTGGCACCCACGGTGTTGTCTTCGCCGTGGTTCGTGGTATTGCCCTGAGTCTGAAATAGTACAGATAGTTAGTTATATTGAAGAGAGAGGATGACAAGGCAAACGGTACACTCACATACCACTCAGCGTGGAAGAATGAGCCTGTGAGGTTGTTCATCCTCTCAAAGGGGACGGTGTATTGACCTTCCGTCACCACGATGCCTGGGTAGTAGCCCTCAGGACATTTTGGGTCAAAGTCCTGGTCGGAGGAGGCGAGTGCGGCTTTGCATCCCAGCAGGACACCGACGAGTAGGGAGGGCAGGCGATAGAACATCACTGGGGATCGCTTGCAAGTAGACTTTGGTACTGCGCAAGAAGCACTCAGCTAAGCAGAGTCGATATGATGAGGTGCTGTTGAAGGTTCCATCACATTGATAGTGTCTCTTATACCTCACGCGTTCGAGCTCCGCCTAAGGTACTAAAGCAAAGAGTCGTCCAGGCAACGACGTATATAACAGAAACATTCAAATACGAAACATGCTCTCCTAGTTCGTCAAGCTCGCGCCTGAGGCAACGCTACATACATGTGAACGGTCAGGCTAGCTTGGCAGACGGAAGGTGACATCCCAACTCACCTTGTGGACACGTCCCTTTGAAGTCCTGCGCGCCCTCGCCGACTATAATAGCATCCACGGCACCGCGACGATACCTGTCCCATCCATCCCAAGCGTGCACCACGTCGTCCGCACAGTATACAACCCACATATGAACGAGAGTAGCAGTGCCCTCGCAAATGCTGATCAACCGGAGTTCCTCAGTGTATGAAGGGTACGAGACCACTCTCTTTCCACTGGGATCAGGGGACTGGATAGGTATTTCACCGACATAGGCAATCATGGCCTCCGCGTCATCTTTAAAGACTCGGACAAGCCGTTCTTTAAAGGCAAAACCTTCTGTGTCTCCTGCGCGAGTGGCGCCGACGGTATTGTCTTCACCAGTGTTCGTGGTATTGGCCTGGTTCTGAAATACACGCGATTAGTGATACGATGATAAGGGAGGACGGGGAAAATGGTGTACTCACATACCAGTACGCGTGATGAAAGGAACCCGTAAGGTCATACAACCTCTCGAAGGGTACAGTGTATTGGCCTTCTGTCACCGCAATACCCGGATAGAAGCCTTCGGGGCACTTTGGATCCTTGTCGGAAGCGGCAAATGCGACCTTGCATCCAAGAAGGATACCGGGGAGTA
The DNA here is from genome assembly GCA_036872995.1 of Hymenopellis raphanipes. Classification (NCBI taxonomy): domain Eukaryota; kingdom Fungi; phylum Basidiomycota; class Agaricomycetes; order Agaricales; family Physalacriaceae; genus Hymenopellis; species Hymenopellis raphanipes. The sequence goes on from JAYMDG010000027.1 coordinate 238,559, forward strand.
AGAAAAGCAGGCGGTGAAACATTGCTGGGACCTTTTGCTAAGGAAGAGCAGAACTCTGATAGACCTATATACCGCGCAGAGTCGGACAAAAGACACCAGTACGGAAGGTTGTAAGTATGAGATTTTCTGAGTCAGCGTCCGGAAGCGAATTCTGCTCTTAAGCGAAGAGATCGGTGCCGTAAAAAATCGCCAAGGCAGACGGGCCAGTCTTGCTAATTTTCTGGAGAAGATATTGTTGTCAGATTGACACTTACAGTCGGTGGTGAAATGTGTGAAGAGTATTGTGGCGTGGCGTTGTTCTGTCTAAGAAAGTAAGTGGCTACATGAATTGATTGTCTTACCTCTTCGCGGAAGCGACAAAAAACGTTGGGTTGCCGACTCTGTTGCAGTGACCAACCGTCCACATACATGGATTATGTGTCGCGGACGTGCGATGTATAATGCTTGGAGACAGAGAGGCCTGATGCCAGCGGATATTCTATTTTCGAGCCATCGCGCAGGAACTTCCTTCTCCTCGTCTCAACGAGTCGGAGTTCTTGTAGTAGAAAAGTCTCCCGGCATTCGCGGGATTTCCTCATTCCAGAAATAGTCCTGTGAATGTTCAGGTTAGCTTGAATAGAAGTTGAAACGGAGACTGACTTAAGAGCACATCTTCCTTTGAACCTCTGAGAGCCTTCGTCGGCCATGACGGCATTCCAAGCATAGCATCAAAACTTTACCCACTGAATCCCATTTATGGACTTCATCGAATACCACATGTGAACGAGACTGGCGGTGTCCTCTCAGATACTGATCAATCGGAGCTCTCCAGCGTGCGAACCGTCAGATGAGAACACGGACGGCACGAGTTTTCCCGTCAAACTCGTAACCGGGGTGTAACGTATGAGGAGTGGTGCCTACGTGTTTTTACTTGGCATAAGCGAACTGCATCAAGCGAGATGCAGCAGGTGTAATGAAGTGCTTCTCTTGAGTGTCTTCTGTACGTTAAAAGCTTACCTTGCCTTTCTCAGAAATCCGCGGTGTGTCGTGGCTTGGCAAAGCTATGCAAAGGGTAGACGTCGAAGTGTCTGTCAAATTTCAGTAAATATGATGTAGTATTCACAAGCGCGGCAGTAGTGCTCCATGGAGGAGCACTTTCAAAGTCGCATGTATTGTGCTCGGTCCAAGCTGCAAATAATGATAATTGTTATGAGTCCGCACCCACTCTGATCCCTTTGCTTTCCAATAAGCCGACGAGCTCGCCTCGCTCATGCATAGCCAGAACATCATCCGCACCGCCAATGCTTTCACCGAGCACGAGCATATTGGGGAATGTCCCCCGTCCAGTGATACGCGTCAGAAGCGTCTTGATCTGCGCGGCATCGTCACGCAAATCCACTTCAATGACGATAGGCGGGGGTGATAATGGTTGGACTGGTGGCAGAGACGCAATATGAGGAGGAAGAGGCGGTGCAGGCGACGGGTACTGCGGTGATGAGGGTGAGAGCAGCAGCGCCTTTAGTCGGCGCGAATAAGGACAATATGACTGTCAACAAGTCAGTTACCTTACTCACGAACAAATAAAAACCAACATGCCTTGCTGAATATCACGACTGGATATTCTGTGTCTATTCTCTGACGTTCCGCCACCCAATCCATATCTCCGCCCTTGCCGTCCCCATCTACAGCGTATACACGCATGTCGACTGGCTTTGTGGGGTCGTGTGTGACATCGTGCGCAAGCGTATGCTCTGCGTTCCCCGTTACAAGATGTATGACCCCGTATATTTCCGGTACGGTCGTCTTTCGCCGCAAAGTTATAGCATCAAAGTACGACGATGTTGACGTCGGAGTGAGGATATAGATGAGCGCTAGGACAAGCACAGTGAGCAGAATAACTGGGCGTTTTGGAATGGGTGGCATGGTTTCTCAAGAATGGATATTCTGCTCTGTTGGCGGTTGTCGACGAGGATCGAGGCGATGATGACGGTGCAGAAGGAAGGAACGTGGAGGTGGCGGTGTTACAGACTTGTGATGGTTCCTGATTTAGCTTCTCTTCTTCGCGCAGTCAGCCTCACTGTTTGAATGCTCAGGTAACCCGCAAGTACACAACTTCATCGGTCAATCTACCAGTGATTGACCTACAGCTGCTTTGTTCATAGTGAAGCTGCCCGATAGACTTTTTTGCAACAAGTCCCGACATGCTGCTAGAACAGAAGGGGTTTCTCCGGAGAAAATCTTGGTTACTTATAAGTAACTCACCGCCGCGTACTTGCGCCAGCACTACGCCGTTAGATCGAAACCGACTTTCCAGCGCCGATATACTTACGCCTCGAGTCTTTCGATAAAAAAGCTGTCTGGTCAACTAGTCGATCTAATTCTCACGGACAACGTGGCGGCCGACCAGAAAGGAAAGGCTCGCTCTCTTTCGCTCGGTTCGCCACATTGTTCGCCATGACCTCCACGCGTGCTCGCGGTTCTCGAGAAGCCCAATACGACATCCTACCGTCATGTAGGGATTTTAGGTCGACTCCATCAAACGCGCAAGCCCCCGTTGACAGGTGTACGTTATGAGGTGAGAACGAAATAGCCTTGCTCTTCAGTATACGGCCTTTACGACCCCGTGTTGGAAACAAGTACCAATCTGTCGTACGACTCCTTCCCAATCCCATTAATCAAGTCGTTTGGAGTTGGAGCCTACCCTGACCAATGAAAAACGTCTAGGCCTCACTTGAGCTTCTTTTCAACGGGGCCTTCGGAGATCGATAGCCTTATTCTCGCCCAGGGAGATTCCTGTCATCCTGAATCACCAACTTTTTTCGGGAGCAAACTCATCCGAATTACGTTCTTCGACGAGCGTCGATCATATTTAAACCTCTTATTGCCGGGTGTGGTCGTTTCAGCTCTTCGCTTATGGCTTTGCACTCTTTCCTCTTCGTGCTGTCTCTCGCAGCTCTGGCCTGGTCGTTCCCCGAAGTCTGTGAGACCATTGCAGCCGCCATATCAGACTCGAGCGATGTCTATTATCCTGGCTTGCTGGGCACTATTTTAGGGTTCAGCCACTACGAACATGATATACATCACTGGGCCTCGTCTAGCAGCCAGTTCTCACTATGTAGCGTCCAGCCTGGAACTGCCGAGGACGTGGGTTTAATTGTTAGTCCTCCCTTTCCGCGTTCATTCTACCCTTCCTAACTGGGCTCACGTACAGCTGGGTATCTTGGCGTCCAATAGAACTGCATTTGCGGTACGCCTACTAATTGTCTGACATGACTACTCCATGATCAACATGCCAAACAGGTTAAAGGCGGCGGACACGCGTCCAATCCGGGGTTTTCATCCACTGAAGGAGTCCATATCGCCATGTCGCGTTTCTCCGAAGTGACATACGATGCCACGTCGCAGACTGTCGTCGTTGGAGCTGGTCTCATCTGGGACGATGTCTATTCAGCTCTGGAACTACACAATGTAAACGTCGTAGGTGGCCGAGTAACGGGTGTCGGCGTTGCCGGTTTCACACTTGGAGGAGGTACGCCTCATGTCTGCGAATCGACATATAAACGAGGCTTAACCATGCGGCTGTAGGCTACTCGTGGCTGACGAACCAACGAGGATTAACCATTGATACTGTTGTCGCGTTCGAACTTGTCAAACCCGATGGGAAAATCGTGGACGTCACGCAAAATTCCGACCCAGATCTTTTTTTCGCACTCAAGGTATGCACTCAGCGTTCAGCACGTCCGGCGGATTGATTGATTTTCATCAAGGGCGGACTCAATAATTTTGTGAGCATGTGCATTTCATTTAAAAATCCGGTTTTCTTGATCTCCGTAGGGTATCGTGACTAAATTCACTCTCCGGACGTTCCCGCAAGGAATGGTCTGGGTATGTCTTGATTGACGCGTTGCCTCGAAGTTATCCTCATTTTCTGGCAGGGAGGCTTGATTACTTACACATATGGACAACTCGACAAGGTCAATGCAGCGGCAGCGAAATTTTCGAGCAACGTTACCGATCCCAAGGCAGGCATAATCACGACGTACAACTTCCTGCTCGGACAGGTTAGCTTCTTTCACAACGCGCATGCGACGCGTAACCTAAATGCTATTTTAGCCAGGGGTATCGCAGATCCTATTTTACGACGGGCCAACGCCACCTGCCGGCATATTCGATGATTTCCTCGCCATCAAGCATTTTACAAAAGATGTCGACACGAGAACATTCTTGTCTCTTGTTTTGGCCTCCCCCGCTAACTTTACGCAAGGTACCCGGTCAGTTTTTGATTCAGTTTTGTCGTTATCTCGAAGCTGACGCGTTCATCAGTGGCGTTTTTCACACCGTTCCTCTCCTGGCTTACACGCCCACGTTAATCGATGCTATTTTAAATGAAACCGAGGTCAGTTGGACTTTTTCGAAGCGCGTAGGACCTTCAAATCGTCTGACGGCGCGCTTTGTAGTTTTGGGGTTCGAGACTTAGCTGGGCTTCAGGCTCGTTTATATCATACGACGTCGAGCCATTCTTGCCGACCCTATTCTCCTTCAACGCGGAAGCTACCGCATACCCGCCTTCGCGATCTGTCCCGCTTCTTCCTCTCAATTTATACTACGCGTGGTCGCTCGAGGCTGCGGACGGCCACTTCCACGATGCCATCAAGAAGAGTGCAGAACAAATTTACAATGTAGCTGTGGCCGAAGGTCAGAAGGATATAGTCGGTGCAGCGCTTTACCCCAATTATGCTATTTTCGATACCCCGGTGGACAGGATTTATGGGAGCAACTTGGATCTGTTGAAGGAGGTCAAGGCGGCTGTTGACCCCGATAATGTTATGGGGCTGGCTGGTGGTTTCAAGGTTTAATGGTCCTTGAAAGCAGAAGTTTATTAGCACTTTTTATGTAGCGGTTTTCTTAAAGTTCATTTGCTGTGAGCTTTATTTGTATGGATTGGGTTGGGCGGGACAGTCGGAGTTTGAATAGTGTGGGTCCATATGTACCCATTCTTCCTGTTGAGCAACTGCCGAAGTTCGATAACCAGTTGTCTCGTCTACATAAGTAGTTCAGCACATCACATTGACACAGAGCTTAATAGCCGAAACCGAAGGTCACAAAGTGCCTCTCCAATGCGCGCGCCGTCAGCTTTTTTGAGATCCATACCCAATTAGGGAACGGCGCCTTACTCTCTCTCACCGTCATCAACACTCGATTTTTATTCCCTCCTACCGCCAGACTCCCTCTGCGCTCCAATCGCGTTCACAGTCCAGCCTCTTACCTCACGATCCGGTTTGAGGAATCGTTGCCAAACATAGCGAGTCGGTAATCAGGCCTGGTAAGTACTAAAGTATGCTTTTCCCGCGCTAGCACCACCTTATCATCATCAGATCCTGCTAGTCCTATAGTCTGATGGCTTGACTTGGGCTTGACCATGGCCATCATGGCGGCGGTCAGGGTGTCCGCCTGTGGCGCCCCTCAACGACCGCTACACATGCTCCTAGCTAGGGTTCAGACTGGTTGACGAAGGGGGAGTATTCGATATACATGTCTCCAACTTGAACGAGGTTGCGGGCTGCCATGACGGAGGAGAACGACGCGTCGACACGTTCTGGCTGGACGCGTCTCAGGGCTCCCGTAGTACTGACCCGTTATCCGTTCCTGGGATCAAAGAGGACTATCAGATACTCTGCTTTTACGAAACCGTATAAGAGGCTTCGCTTCCGTGCCGACATGTTTGTCTTAGCACCCCCATGGCTCGAATCCACTTCCTGCTTGCTGTATTTGCCCTGATTGAGGCGGCCGTTCAGGCTCTTCCAGACGCGTGTCAGCTCATACAAGATGCCATTTCTAATTCCAGCAATGTATATTATCCAGGTAAGTGCCTCAGTTAGCAATAATCTATAGAGGTCGCTGAGGTTGTCATTTCCTAGGTTCAGATAACTATACGCGTGATGTCTATCACTGGTCTGACGCTAGTACGCAACCGTCTTTATGCAGCGTCGAACCGGGAACCACGGAAGATGTTGGAAAAATAGTCAGTCCCTTCAGAATCGGCCCGTTTGTGTCGGTGCGCTCAAATTCATGTCATCTTAGCTTCAAATCCTTGGCTCCACACAAACTCGGTTTGCCGTAATGCGCTCCTTTCGCCTGGCTTAGTGGCATGGTCAGCTAAATACACCAAGTACAGGTTAAAGGTGGGGGACATGCTACAAGTCCAGGATTCTCGGACACGGATGGTGTTCAGATAGCAATGTCCCGATTCTCGCAGATTGAGTATGACGCTGCTTCCCAAACTGTGGCGTTGGGTGTCGGTTTGCTTTGGGGCGAAGTCTACGATGCCCTTGACCCTTATGGTGTCACTGTAGTGGGCGGAAGACTTCCCGGTATCGGCGTCGCTGGAGTTGCTCTCGGTGGAGGTAAGTATTTCTTGTTTCGACGATGGGACATCAGGCTGACAGATAGAACAGGATATTCGTTTCTCACAAACGAACGCGGCTTAAGTCTTGATACCATTGTAGAGCTTGAACTCGTCGAGCCCAGTGGTACAGTCTCCAGTATTACGCAACAGTCTGACCCAGATCTGTTTTTCGCTCTCAAGGTGGGTCTTTCAACTAAGCCAACGCTATGTGATGTCAATCCGATGGCCTCCTCTAGGGCACTCAGAACAACTTTGTAAGAACCTCGGAAGCCCAGATGAATACTAATCACAGAGCTCTACAGGGCATCGTGACGAAGATTGTCTTGCAAGCTTATCCTCAAGGTCAAGTATGGGGCGGTTCGATTTCATACAGCGGTGATCAATCCAACGCCGTAAACGCTGCTCTTGTCCGCTTCTCCCAGGAAGTGACGGATCCCAAAGCCTCGCTCGTCGTCTCTTATATTTTCGTGGCTAGTCAGGTAAGTCAACATACCCATTTCAATTCGTGCACTTAAACATCACTAGATGACTGTTATCGCATTCATGTTCTACAACGCAGCGACTCCTCCAAGCGGACTATTTGACGACTTTCTTAATATTCCGTCCACCGGAATTGACACCAATCAGCAAAGTTATAGTGATCTCATCGTATCCCTTTCTGCGGCTGGTGCACGACCGAATAATCGGTAGTACCCATTTTCGGTTCTGAACGCCTTGTTAGCTGAACGTTAATATTGGCAGAACGACATTTCATACTGTTCCCGTCATGGAACATTCGGCGGCAGTGCTTGATGCTTTCGTAAACGAGACTATGGTGATGACTTTACTGTTTTCACTCCACCCTTATAATTGACGGAATTACAAACAGTTTTGGGGTGCGCGTCTTTCTCAAGATGACCCCAACGCTTTCTTTGCCTACGGTATTGAACCGTTTCTGTCTAACGTCTTTTCGCATAATACGGAACCGACGGCGTATCCTCCATCTCGCCAGGTTGCTCTGTTTCCGGATCTCCTGGAATTCAGTTGGTCCTCGGAGGCACTGGACGACCTCTTTTTCGAGAGCATCCGTCAGAGTGCATCGCATCTCACGAACGTTGCTGTTGCCGATGGGCAGGCCGGCGTTCGTGACGCATCACTATATCCGAACTATGCACTTTATGATACCTCGGTCGAGAGGATTTTCGGGGACAATCTGGAGAGGCTGAAGGAGATCAAAGCGCGCGTGGATCCACACGATGTTATGGCTCTGACAGGAGGTTTTAAGCTGTAGCTTTCTTTCATGTTTGCATCTATTATTCAACGCCACACTATGCCAAACCATCTCGGGGGTACACCTCGACCGACTAAATGTATATAAGAGTTTTACGACAATCACAACTTTAGGAACTCAGAAACGCCAGGAGTGCATATCGGAGTGGCATATTTCCCGGAGGAATCGCTAAAGCACTTGGCGACCTTCGCAACTCAATACATTGACTCCGATATCATTCGGTGATGATCCTTGGAGACATATAACCGACTACTGGTTTACTGCTTTATCCTCCTAGCCGTCCGAGCTTGACCGGGTAAAGGACTGAAGGCGCAACAGACGCTCCGCTCGGCTACAGCCTTCGTCCGACTCTCCAGAATATATAATCCTGCATGAGTACGTTTTCTCGTAAACGCACCCCGAAATGCTTCGTCGCTTGCCTGCTTTACTTGTGGGTCTCCTTTTTGGATGCAAGGTCACACTTGCGGGTTCCGACTTCGACCCAAAGTGCCCCGAAGGCTACTATCCGGGTATCTTGGTGACGGAGGGCCAATTCACAGTGCCATTCGAGAGGATGTACAATCTTACTGGGTCTTTCCAGCATGCTGAGTGGTATGTGAGTACTACGTCCTCGTCGAGTTGTGGCCATGTTCGTAATCGTCTGCATTTCAGACCTTCGTCAATACTACGAACTACGGCGAAGACAACACCATAGGCGCCACTCGCCAAGGAGGCATGCAAGGTTTCCAGTTTGACGAAAGACTCGTTCGCGTCTTCAAGGATGATTCGGAGGCTATGATTGCCTACGTGAACCAGATACCTACGAGATTTCCTAATCCAAGTGGAGGGAAGGTTGCGACCTACTATTCGTATATCGAAGAGTTTCGGTTGATAAGCATTTGTGAGGGCATGGCCACTCTCGTTCATCTGTGGGTGGCGTATTGCGCAGACGATGTGGTCAATAGTTGGGATGCGTGGGGGAGGATCCGAGGTGATGCTTTGAACGGTGTCGTCGTCGCTGATGGTGCGCAGGAGTTCAAAGGAACGTGTCCTCAATGTGAGTGTGGATCATGTCAACTTCGGTTTAAGCCTGCCTGACCATTCTCCTGTTAGGACTTATAGCTTGAAGTCGAACGAGGAGATCTCGTTTCACGTTAGAATGTTCTGTATCATACATCGTGTGGTACAAATGCTAAAGAGGCTTCTATGAGTCTAGAATTTGAGCTGCGATTCGTCGAAATGAGGAGGAGAAGGGAAGTTTGAGGCCACCTGCTTCCTATGAGCGCTTTTGAGAAGCAGGGAGCAAGAATCTCGCGCAGGTGGTGCCGATGGCAGAGAAACGCCTCAGGACTGAACTAGAACGGGCCACGAGTAGGTACGTATCATAATCCCCCACTGAGGATGAGGCGACGTGTGAGCCTCTTGTGTCGTGTTCTGTTGAACTGTGTTGTCGACAGGCGACGAACAACTGCTAGAAAATGTTTTCGAGAAAGCTATGGAGAGTTGAATTGACCTGTACGTTCACAAAGGAAGAGTGTTTTTTCAAGCCGAGGAAATCTTGTCTCCGTGGTAACTTCCTAGATGTAATCTACTCAAATCTGGAAGACACGAAGCCAACCTGATTTCCTGGACACCTTCGATCCCCTTGACTTGGGCAGATACTGAGGAGATTGAGTTCCTTCGAACGACTTACCCCTTGGTCTTCTCGGTCGAGAAACTCGATACTCTGTTCGTTGTTGAAGGCTAAAATGCGATAACGTGACTGTTGCTGGTCGTGATTCGGATCATCAACCGACCCTCCCTTTCTTTAGTCTCCATGTTCCGTCAGACCGCAGCAGCTCTATAAAAGTCTCCAGGAGCAAAGTCCCTTTTTTATAGTCTGCAGGTTTAAACACATTCTGGGGCGGGGAGGGGCGGGGGTAGTGAGCTTCACTTAGGTACGAAGCTAACCCATAATATCAAAGTCGCGCCCGAGAGGGCTTTGTGCGCCCTTTACTCTCGACCGGCTTCGCCACAGACCGGACTCTAGGACATTGACATAAAAGATCCATGAAGTCGACACCATGCTTCCCTACGCACTCATGCCTCCAGTTCATTTCTTGGTAGCATTTGCACTGTCTTGGACGGCGGTTCAAGCTCTCCCAGATACCAACGCATGTCGGCTCATACAAGATGCGATCTCCAGCTCTAGCGATGTTTACTACCCAGGTAGCTCTCCGCCTTCTTTGTTCGGTGCAGTGCAGGGACTGAAATCTCACTCAAGGCTCGAATAATTACACGAGTGATATCTATCACTGGTCAGAAGCATGTATCCAACCATCCTTGTGCACCGTCGAACCTGGGACGGCAGAAGATGTTGGAAAAATTGTCTGTCATTTTCTCTGTGCTCGGTTCGCTTAGCCTAAATTGACTACCCCTTAGCTTCAAATCCTAGGCTCCACGCGGACCCCATTCGCCGTAATGCTTTCCTTCCCAACAGTTTGACTTGTGTCTAATCGAGCTTACCATTCACAGGTGAAAGCTGGTGGGCACAATGGGAACCCAGGATTCGCGGACACGGATGGTGTTCAGGTAGCGCTTTCCCGATTTTCAGAGGTCGAGTACGACGCTGCTTCGCAAACTGTTGCAGTTGGTTCCGGTCTACTCTGGGAAGATGTCTACGCTGCTCTTGAAACGTATGGCGTCAATGTCGTGGGGGGAAGAACCCCCGGTGTTGGCGTTTCTGGATTATCTCTTGGTGGCGGTATGTGTCTCCAATTGAGTCAGAACACGAGTGACAACTGAAACAGGGTATTCGTGGCTAACGAATCAACACGGCTTGACCCTTGATACTATCGTGGAGGTCGAGCTGGTTGATCCCAGTGGCACGGTGTCTAGTATCACCCAGGAATCCAACCCAGACCTGTTTTTTGCTCTTAGAGTGAGTGCCTTCAATAGCGGGAAACCCAGTACTCATCTGATTCCCTAGGGTAGTTTGAACAACTTCGTAAGGAGTCTGTGAAAGGGTGGAGTAAAAACTAACGTTAAGGTTCTCAATAGGGCATCGTAACGAAGATCGTCTTCCAAGCTTATCCTCAAGGTGAAGTCTGGGGTGGTTTGATTGCGTACAGTCTTGAGCAAGTAGACGCTGTGCATGCCGCTGTTGTCCGCTTTATCCAAGAGGTGACAGATCCCAAAGCTGGAATCAACATCATACATAATTTCGCGGCCGGTCAGGTAAGTTACCAACAACCTGTTGACTACACACTTAACCTACGTTCAACACCAGACGACTATCGGAGTGCTGACCTTCTACGACGCCGCAGCGCCGCCCAACGGACTGTTCGATGACTTCCTCAATATCCCCTTCACGGGGAACGACGCTCGTACGAAAAGCTATCGTGAGCTCATCGCGACTTTTCCAGGAGGTGGCGGTCGACCGAACAACCGGTAACGCTCGTTCTCCATTTTGAAGCTTGTCCTCATCTCTGAACTTGGATATTTTCAGAACGATATTGCACACCGTGCCCATAATGGAACACACGGCTGCAATCCTCAACGCCGTCATAAACGAAACTGTGGTAAGCAGTTTCGTTCCACTGCTTCCGTGGCATCTGTCAACTGCAATGTTATTTATAACAGTTCTGGGGTAAGCGCCTCACGGAAGTGGTACCCGAGGCGACGGTGGGCTACGGCGTCGAACCGTTTCTGTCTACCCACTTTTCCCATAATACCGCACCGACAGCGTGGCCTCCATCTCGCGAAGTCGTTACGTTTCCGGATCTCATACAGTACAGCTGGGTGTCGGAGGCAACGGACAAGCTCTTCCTCGATAGCATCCGCCAAAGTGCGGAACAACTCACGAGGGTCGCTGTTGCTGATGGACAACGCCATATTGCTGACGCTTCACCGTATCTCAACTACGCATTGTACGATGTCTCTATCGAGAGGCTTTTCGGCAACAATGTGAGGAGGCTGAGAGAGATCAAAGCGCGGGTGGACCCGAACAATGTCATGGCACTGACAGGAGGGTTCAAAGTGTGAGTTACTGTAGACGCGATAGTTGTACATGTCGCGTGTATTTACAGGGCAAGCATTGTACGCGCCAACCTTATCACAACCGCATTTCAAGGAAGCAGAAAGATCAGAGGGGGTGCACAGACTGGCATCCCTCCTTGATAAATAATCATAATACATGAGCCACTGGCGACTTTTGAGGAGACGAGACTACACTAAAACTACTTGATACTCTAGGACAGTCAAACAAACAGGGAAGAGAGAAGGAGTCGAGAAACAAGAATACAAAAAAACAGAAAGCACCCCTAGTATTCCCACTGGCGGATGTTGAAATCCTCATCATCATACGCCTCTTTCACGGGAATGCGAAAGTGGCGCGTCCTCCTCAAGGCATTCGGCTGGGGTGCAGGCTGAGGCATCGGAGCAACCGGTGCAGGAGGTGGCATCGGGAAGGCGGGAGCTGGCACAGGAGCAACTGCCTGGGGCGCGACGGGCGCTGATACCACTGAAGGGATAGCCGCAACAGTGGGAACAGGCGGAGGAGCAATAATCGGAACGGGTGCTGCAGGGATGTGAACAACCGTAGCAGGCGCCTGGGGCAGGACATTCTGGGCAGACGCGGGCGGCAGTGCTGGCACAGCTGAATATGTGGCCGAATCGGAGCCCGATGTCGACGAAGAGGCTGGAAGAGACCATGCATGAGTAATACTTTTCTCTTGTGTTTCCTCAGAAAACACTCACCGATGGATAATCCGTCTTCACCGCGAATGGTTTTAGCAGACGGCGCATCACTTAGGTCATCGTCCGAACGCTTGCGCTTCAAGTTCGGAGTGGAAGATTGTGACCCAGAGGCTTCGCCAGCCGCTGAAAGACGAGGAGGTAAGTACACTGTTTTTCAACTGTAAAATGACCGTAACTTACCAGCCAATCCGTCGTCTAAGCGCGGGGTTTTACTGGGCTTGTCACTATCGTCGTCATCGTCGTTGTCGGCGCGCTTGCGCTTGTTGGATGTGGCCTCGCCCTCCGTGAGAGGAATCGTTGAGGACTCGGACATGTCTAATGGAGAGGATAAGTAATGGTTGAGCACTGCCTATGACACAACGTACTCTCATCATTGAGAGGTATGATTTCAACGTCGACTTGAAAGAGTAAGGCGGCAACCTCTTGCTCTTCCATAGAAGTGACGCCTTCGAGGATCGATTGGTCGCTATTCACTGGGTTTTGTTCATCTTGATCAATCGATTTTGCCGCTGCCTTAACGATGGTCTCCGAGGTCGTCACGGCGTTGGAAGCATTATCATCGGCTAAGGATGGTGGTGAGCCAAAAAGTAATTGGCATGATCGCGGGACTGACCAGGTTGCCTCGCCTTTCTCGATTTTTTAGTATATTTCTTGATGCTCTTCAAGGCTTGAAATCTAGTCAGTATATTGTTCTTGAAGTACAGACCAAGACTATACCTTTCTTTCCTCTGGAAAGGATTTTGCTACCTACGGAGGGCTTCTGGATAGAAGAGCGCGTCTGAGATCGCGTCTTGGGGTCACTGCTAGCGGCTTCGGCAACACGCGTCCGAGAGCGTGTCTGTGGGCCACTGGTGGCATCGGAGGAACGAGTTTGCATCTTGAGACGATTGGTATGTATGGGGCAAAGCGCAGAAAGTGATCTCGAGTTCAATGAGCTTGAAGAAGGCGATGATGGTCAAGTGAGGGAGAGTCATCTTCACTGCTGTAATATTTATACTCCTCCAGAGGACAGCTCTTTTCCTGAGAACGAACTACTGCATTGGAACGAATATGATGGAAACACATGGATTTGAAGTCCAAGGCGGTCAAAGTCACGACAAAGTGTCGCTGTGCACGGACCATGGATAGTCAAAGTGTCCGTCCCTGAGTGAAGCGCTGACATGTGCTAGTCAAAGGGAGACCAAGTAATACAATTGCGTCCAGAAGTGGAAGAATTCGAGGAGTCTGATCTGTGTTTCCAGGTCTCAAGGATGTCTTCCTTTGTTGGTGACTATACGTCTGAATGCCATTTCGAAACGGACAGGTTAAATCTCCAAGCAGGAGTTGCAGATATGCATGAGTAATAGGAAGCTCGGGTTCAGAGGCTGCACACAAGCGACGTTAGTGAAGGCCCTTTACAGGGCCAAGGCGTCGGAAAAAAGTGAATCGCATCACGTGACATCCACGTGCTTCAAGTATGGCAACGGCCGGCTCTGCTCCCTGTCAAGCGACTGTCACTTGGTTCGCTTCTTGGTTCGCTCCCACGTGCCATGAATGCGGTCGAATCATAGACTGCACTGCGTGCGAAAAAGAAAGTTGCTGATGATGCATGGGATGATGGTTTGGGAATGCTGGTTACAGACGTCGAGCATCAGACTGGCCATTGAGAAAGTCTTGGAACAGAAGCGGTGCCATCATCAATCGTTGGGATAATCATTCCAAGCAATCATGTGTGTTAAGTCAAAGATTACATTTGCACTGTTGAGATAAGTACGAACTACATATCAAATCAAGCTATAGTTGGTTGCAGAGCAGTGTTCACTGGTTCTTCGAGGATCATACAGCTTTTGGCATCCACCGTGTATTGATGGCTCTTGTCTTTGGGTAGATCTTGAATGGAACCAGACCGACGGACAATGAAAATCCTATGAGAAGTTTGTTCAGAGGGCATTTGGATAGTGTTTTGGATGAATGATATGAGAGTGTCGATCTGCTGGACTGAGCTGATGGCCACACACCTGTCGTTCCTGATCCTATCTCCACCTTGGATCCCCCGGGCCACGTCGCGGATACAGAAACCAAAGTCGTCAATGATGGACTTTATCGTAACTTCAGCTTTAGGATGTGGGGGAAGGAGAGGGCGAACGCTACGCTTGCGTTAGAATCGAAAAAACTAAGAAGGTATTGGTAACGCCTGGGTAACGCACACTGCTAGGAGCTCCTTCTCATCCCACACTTGCATTATCCAAAGACAGCAATCAGGGCCCTCTTTGAGCAACAACTTGTAACGTCGCTCGTCAAGGGACGTAGTAAGGATTGGAAATCCAAGATCCGTGTGTCTGAGCACTTCGGAGGGTGGCTTTGGTTCAGCTGGAGTGTCCAGGAGAATCCAAGGGTGATTTTGGGGTAAGGTGCTTTTGTCAACGTAAAGTGGGTGGTATCGAGGGTCTATGTTGCAAAGGAAATATGTTCCAGTGGAATGGAATAGCATTGGGAATGTCGAGAGCGCAAGTATGGTGGGTTGAGCTTGCGTCAGGCGGCGAATGAGCATGTATATTAAAAAGACGGTTTTGCCTGATATTACTTGGTCAGTCGTCCTTAGGTGTAATTAGTTTCTCACCGATGCCGGGGCTGCCTGTGATACCTCGCGAAGATGAGGGCCGGTGGGAAGCCTCAGTGAGTGCAGCGTATAAATCATGATACTCCTGCCGGACGAGTAGCCTGAAATGTGTAAGGCGCAGGACACGGAGGGCACTGTACCACGCAGACATGTCGACTATTTCGTCTACTGGTAAATCGTTTTTATCGTGCCCCCAAAAGGCTTCATGGAACGAGATCCACTGCTTGGTTTCCGGTGAGTCTTGCTCTACCGGCACCCAGCCCCACCCAGCCTCGTTTGGTAAGGTCTTGGATTGGGTCGTTTGTTCTGGCGGGCATGAGAAGGAGGAGACCCTTTCGTGCGCTAAAGTAGTAACAATCTTGAATGGTCCGGGTCGACGTTGCTATTACTCTAATGCTGAATACAGTGAGGCTTCGAACTCTGAGTGCTGATAAATAACAGAAAGGCGAGAACGATGGCGAGTAAAGCAAAGGTATAAGATTGTTGATCGTGGTGGGTGTCAAATTGGAAGTTGAGTGAATCACTGCACGTGTCATCCATGTGCCTAAGTACGGCAAAGGCCGACTGTGCTCCCTTCACTCCCTTTCACTCATCTAAAACAGGGCTTTGACACCGTCATATCCCGGACGGACATAGCGCAGTCCTTGGCAGTACAAATGACATTGCTCCACATCCGAAGGGCCGGTCCGTGTTTGAAAATTGCGATGTCGGATATTCACTCTCGGAGTCGGGAATTGCTGAAAGCCCGGACTTGATATACCCCGCAAACGCTGATCCAAACCTCCACATCCGTCACTATCAATCATCATGAGCCGCGTACGAACACTTGTTTTGTCCGATATTGTGAGCAGCTCAATAATTCCCGTCGAGAAACGTACTGATGAACTGCTAGAACAACGAGCCTGAGTACAACAACCGGCTTTCTATACGAGAGACGAAAACTGATAGATGTCCAGCGATGCGGAATCTCTCGTTCGTTTCCTCTTGTACGTCAATGAATTCGATCTCGAGGGCCTTGTCGCGACGACTTCCACCTGGCTCAAGTGAGTGTATCACACACCTCCTCGTCTTGGAACTACTCCTGAAAGCGATGCCAGAACCTCCACACATGTAGAGCAGATGATCGCGATTATCAAAGCCTATGGGGAGGTCCTCCCGAACCTCAAGCAGCACGCGTCTGGCTACCCGTCAGCAGAAGAAATCCTCGCCAAGACCAAGTCCGGGTTGCCGGTCTATGGCATGGAGGGAGTTGGCCAAGGCAAGGACTCGGAAGGCTCGGACCTTGTCATCCAGGCGGTGGACAAGGAAGACGCTGAAGGCCGCCCCGTATGGGTTCTTCTTTGGGGAGGCGCATCCGTTCTGTTTGTTGTGTATTTTCTTTACTATAAACTTCTCCTGACCTTTACCAGAGCCCAAGCGCTGTGGAAAGTGAAAAATACCAGATCTGTGGAGGAGGCAAACAAGTTCGCCTCCAAGATTCGCGTCTACGCGATCAGCGACCAGGTTTGGTCAAAACTCATCTACAAATCTTATCGTTCTGACCTTTGAGTAGGATGATGCTGGCTCTTGGATCCGCTACAACTTCCCAGGCATACTGTACATCGCTAGTGCTCATGGTTTCAGTGAATACGCGTGCGGTGAGCTTCCCGTCACGTAGAAAATCTAAGTCTTTCACCTGACTTGATGTCTAGCAACTTGGTCGGCCATCTCGGGTGACATTTACTACGGCTTCAAAGGCGGAGACCCCTCCTTAGTGTCTATGGACTGGATCAGGAAGAATGTCCAATTGGGTCCCCTAGGAAAGATGTATCCAGATTTCGCTGTGCGTCGTCCTAAAACTTATCTTCTTTGATCCACTCATAATGCCAAACCTTTAGTATATCATGGAAGGCGACACACCTACTTTCCTATACCTCATCCCCAATGGCCTGAACGTACCAGAGGAACCCAGGTACGGAGGATGGGGCGGCCGGTACTCCTCCATCGATGGGGTCTGTTCGCATTATACCGACACAGTCGATCGAGTGACCAGCAAAACGGACGGTCAATACTACATGACTAACCATGCGACGATCTGGCGATGGAGGGAGGCTTTCCAAAACGACTTCGCTGCTCGTATTCAGTAAGTCTTGAAGCCCTATTTTTCTACTCTGCTGACGTTCTCATTGCAAGGTGGACATTGACGCCTGATTTCAAGGCCGTGAACCACGCGCCCAATGTCGTTGTCAATGGCGAAGGAGGCGCGCTCCCTCTTCGCGTCTCGTGCAAAGTCGGGGACACCATCACCTTGGACGCGTCGCAATCGACGGATCCCGACGGTGGGAAGCTGACCTTTGAATGGTTCCAATACAAAGAGCCTTCTGCCTGTCAGCATCGTGTTGAGTTGGAGGTTCCGGACTTTGACTTCCATGGGACGGAGAACACGGATAAGCTGACGGTGACGTTGCCTTTGGAAATCGCTTACAAGCGGAGGGATGAGGTTAAGAGGGACTATCATATCATTTTGCAGGTGACGGATGACGGGACGCCCAAGTTGTTTAGGTACAAGCGGGTTCTCGTCACCCTACATGGGTAGATAAGTCGAGTCCTTGCTAAAAGTAAAAAGTTTGCGGGCGCGTTGAGCGTTGTTTGTTCCAAACGTTGATGGCACACATGGGTCTGCTTCCGACCACTTCTCACCTTGACAGTGCCTTCATTCCTTGTTCCCTTGTGAGCGTTATCGCTCTCGTACCCCCCTCGCTATGGCCAAGCCAAACGGAAGTAGAACATCCGAACACGTCAATCTCCGGATGGCTCCCTGTCTTCGCAGACAAACTTGGTTAAGACAACGCCCTGGATATGGATCATCTGAGAGCACGGAAAATTGGAACAAGTCGCCTCTTGGGAAAATGTCCCTGAAGTGTTCCCACCTTAAAGGTCACCCCGCACGAAGATCCCCCACACCCCAATTTCCCCACAGTTGAGGTTCTGATTCCGACGCAATGGGCTTTCAAGATTCTGCTTTGTATCAGGTGGGTTCATTATCACTATCGGATTGGGGCCTTGTTTGCCAATGTTCTGCGTAGGACATGACTCCGTCATTATTGGCGGTGTCGTTGTTTTCTTCTCTTGGTTCTTTCAGTTTTGGTTACGATAACAACTGGTACGTCTTAATACTTACCCCGCAAGACGCGTTTTAACCTAATGGTAATAAGGTGGGGAGGCGTTATTGGGGCGACACAGTTTGGCAAAGAGTTTGGTTCAGGTGAGTTACAATCCGGATCTCCACGCGTTGTCATCTAACAGTTTCTTCGTACAAGGTTGGAAAACATTGGCAGATGGCACTGTAATACGCGCATTGTCTTCTTCGGATAAGAGTACAGGTACAGCACTTGGAACGGTGCGTCACGCTCACTTCAAAGTTCAAGCTCACTCCTTGTTCTTACCCATACCCATATTCAGGCCGGAATCATGATCGGTTGTATGATTGCACCATTCATCAACGAACGATATGGTCGTAGGATATCTTTTGTATCTCTGGGTGTTGTTGGGTGAGTCAGACTTCAACTGTATATACATGAGCTTACGCTGCGTAGTATTATCGGAACTCTTATTCAAGCCTGCTCGACCATCAAGCACTCATATTGGACTCTCATCGCCGGAAAGATCATCGTAAACGTGAGCGTCGGAATAGCATCTGCAGTGACCGGTCTCTATCAAGCAGAGTGTGCGCCCAAACGCATTCGAGGTGCCTTGGTCAATTTCTGTAAGTGTCTTCTCAATCCCTTCAATCCTTTTCCTGACCTTTGAGTTTAGACACTGTTGTTCAGAAGTGAGCTCACAACACACGACCCCGAGCCGGTGTCTAATCTCGCTCATCAGCTCGGGAACGTTCTTGGGAAATGCAATCATGTTTGGTGTGCATCTTCGAACCGACAGTCTCGTCTGGATGCTTCCTATTGGATTGCAGTTCGTTTTCCCTGCTGTTATCGCCATGGGCAGCATGTTCCTTCCTGAATCACCTCGAGTAAGTCTCTATCCTGCACTTCGACGTCTCGTCCGCTGACCGCGTCATCCAGTGGCTCGTCTCGAAGGGAAGGCTTGATGGTATGGAACCGGATCGTTGTTCTTGACTTAGTCTGACATCGCTTGTAGAGGCGCATCACTCTTTGCGCCGGCTTCGTGGCCGTAATGCTGACGATGCGGAAATCGCTGCTCAAGTCGAAGAAATTCGTCTGGCTTACGAGCACGAGAAGGAATTGACCAAAGGTGTCAGCTTCTTGCAGATCTTCCGCGGCTCGGATCTTCGCCGTACTTTGATCGCAATTGGTATGCAATGCTTGCAGCAAGCACAAGGCATCAGTTTCATGGTGCGTTTATCTTCGACAAACCCTATCCGTCCCGCTGACCTCGTCCTCTAGAACGTGAGCGCCATATTGTTATTTACTTCGTGTGCTAACTTTACTCTTCGCCATCAAGAACTATCTCAACACGACTGTAAGTCGATTCTTCCCTTCGTCCTTTTGGCTTCAACTAACCCTGGGCCTAGCTTCTCAACCTTGGTTTCGAAAACACTTATGAGCTCCTTGTCGTCCTCTACGCTTGCAAGTTGATAATTTCGTTCCTTGGTGAGTTTATCCCATAATCACGATTGATCGTTGAAGGTTGAGCGCTCAACGAATCGCAGGTTTCTACCTTCCTGATCGTGTTGGTCGTCGCCCTCTCGTCCTTGTCGGGTCTACGGCCATGCTGTTTTCCATGCTGACTGTCGGTGGTGTGGCGAGCGTTACAAACAGCAAGCCTTCTGGCCCTCGGGGAAGATTGACGCTGGGAGGTGTGAACTTCCATATGCTTTCGCGGCTGATGACTGACGACCTTGTAGCCGTTTTCATGTGGATCTTGTTCTACTCCTGCACCTGGGTGAGTATGATGTATCTCTTTGCGAAGAGCGCTAATAGGTGCCTCAGTCTCCTATGACATGGACCATCGCCTCTGAAGTGTCGAGCAATCGTCTTCGTGAGAAGACCCTCGCCTCCGCTGCCTGGTCTGGCTTCGGCGTTGGTTTGCTCTCCAACTTGCGTGCGCTCAGTTCCTACCCGGACATAGAAATCATACGCTAACGTCAACGCTCAGTGGTACCTTACATTCAAGACGCAGGTTACGGGAATCTGCAAGGTCAAATCGCATACCTTTGGGGTGGATTCTCCGTTGTAGCGTCAGTCTATTCTTCCACTACTATCACCTATAACTCATATCACGATTCTCAGTCTATTCTTCTGCTTCTTCTTCGTTCCCGAACTCAAGGGCCGCTCCCTCGAAGACTTGGACGAACTCTTCTACAACAAAGTTCCTACACGCAAGTTTGCCGCGTACCAGATGAAGTCTACGACGACGAAGGCGAAGGATGAGGATGAGAAGGAGTATGTGGAGCATGTCTGAAATGTTTTTACGTGCACACGACGGAAGCTCATGTATTCTAAATCAAGTTTAATGTCAGACTCACTGCTAACTACAGTAAGCGGGAGGGCCGAGGATGACTTTCGATTCATCCTGAATTCACCGAGATGACCACCTGCCCATATTTGTCCGGCTTCATCTTCAACACGACGGCCAATTCTCATTCGCTGGGGATCGCCCGTGTGGGACCGATAAGTGCGGTTAGCTGATTGTAGCAAAGAATCTCATGAACAGGCTTCAGTTAAAAATGAAGAGGTCATTCCCCAGGAGTCCGTTGTGGCCTTGACGTCAACCAATATCCGGAGCACGTCAACATCCTAAATTTCCTGATCAGTATTTCCGGACGGCATTAGCCCCTCCGCTAATCCATTGGGAATGGGGATTTGCCTGGCTTTATAAGGATGGCGTCACGCCGTCGTTCACGTCGCCATCCTTTCTTTCTTCTCCACCACCATGTCGTTCAACAAGTACATCACCCTCAACAATGGCGTCAAAATGGTACGTCTGCCTTGCTGCTCGTCGTCGACGCGTCGTTCATGTCGTTATCAGCCCCAGATCGGCTTGGGGACATGGCAGTCAAACCCCGGAGAGGTCGAACGGGCTGTCGAGACCGCCTTGCGCGCCGGTTACAGGCACATCGATGCCGCTGTTATGTATGTTTACGCTCCCGCCTTTGTGTCTCTTGGGCCTAATAATCTCCTAGCTACGGAAATCAGAATGAGGTACGCGTTCTCCTACTGATTTTATATCGATTTAACGCGATTTACTAGGTCGCAGAAGGTATCAGGCTATCCGGCGTGCCCAGATCTGAAATTTTCCTCGTTTCCAAGCTTTGGTATGCTGTCTATGTTGCTAACTAGACGATACACTGATTCAAGGACTGGCTACAGGAACAACTCTCACCGCCCCGAGCTCGTCGAGGCTGATCTTGATAACACGCTCAAAGAGCTCGGCGTCGACTATCTCGACCTCTACCTTGTCCACTGGCCTGTAGCTTTCCAACCCGGCGAGACCCTCAGTCCTAAGCGCGTACGCGCTGACGGTGGGGAGGAGACCATCATTGACGTCGGCGGTCCCAGCATTAGCGACACATGGAAGGCCATGACCGCCCTGCTCAAGACCAACAAGGTCAAGGCCATTGGTGTTTCCAACTTTACCGTCAAGCACCTCGAGCAGCTGGCGAAGACGTCGGATATTGTCCCGTAAGTGTATCGTATCAAACGTTGCTCCTTGACAGATAATTGATCATCGTGGATACATAGAGCTGTCAACCAGATCGAAGCTCACCCCCTGTTGGTGCAGGATGATCTCATAGAGTACTGCGCGAAGAAGAACATCCACGTATGGGGTTCTTCTCATTGCTCACGCGTATTCTAATTCACCGTCAATCAGCTTACTGCGTACAGTCCTCTCGGACAGAACATCACGGGCAAGCCACCCGTCATCGACCACAAAACTGTCGCAGAGGTCGCCAAGAAGGCCAACGCTACCACCGCGCAGGTCCTCATTGCCTGGGGAGTGTCCAAAGGATACTCTGTCATCCCCAAATCTGTCACCCCCGACCGCATCAAGGTAACGCCACTTAGGTCTTCGTAACGTTTACTAACCGACGTCGCAGTCCAACTTCCAGCAAGTCGAGCTTGACCAAGCGTCGTTGGACAAGATCACTGCGATTGTTAAGACCGACGGACGCACGCGCTACAATGTTCCGTACTTGTACAACCCCCGCTGGGATATCGATGTCTTCGATGAGGATACCGAGAAAGCCGCAACTACCAAGGTGTGGTAAACAGATATTAATTGATAGCATCGCATAGAACCAAAACAAATTGTACCATTTCTGTACTTCCGTCTCCTTTGCAATTGACACACATACCACTGCATGTAACGAAACTTCATGTAATGTCTCGACATGTCCGAACAGGATGGAGTCCACCAAGAGTCCACAGTACTTATGGAGAATTCGAGCGAGGCGGAGAAGCTCCAAAAATAAGTAGTACCATACAACAACGGTCTACACTACAATACAATTAAATATACATAGATATTTATCCGATCCTACGCAAAAGCGTTCATATCGTACCTCGAATCATTCGCAGCCGTCATCGACGCGAAACTATACGCCAACGCCCAATCGTCCTCGCTCAAAGAGACGGAAGAGTCCTGCCCATGAGAGAACGCAGAGAAAAGTGCAGATAGCGCTGAATGAATGAACGTGTAAGTTGAATTGACTGAAAAATCTTTAGCCTGCGCATACCTTCAGCACTAAACTCTGAACTTGGCGAAGCTCCCGTAGTCCGTTGCACGAGCCGTTTGAATATCGCCTGTACACCCAATAAGCATTCCGCACGAACCAGTACCACGACAAGCTTACCATCTCCGCCCCACTAACAAACGTATCCACACCCTCCAACGCGTTCTTCAAACTCGCCCGCCTCTTCTGCGACGCGTACTTTTCCACCACCGCCTCTATCCACTTGACCCCCATCCAAAACGCCGTCTGCCGATTCAGCGCGCGCTTGCACAGCTTGAAGTTGTTCATCGCCACCTGCGCGAGGATGTTCGTAGACGAGTTGAGCACGTTCTTGGTCGTCTTTTCGGATGGCGCTGTGCTGGCGAGGAGGACGCGTCCGGTGCGGATGCGGTAGTCTGAAACGCTCAGTTTGTGATCCAGAACATGGGAGAAGAAATTACCTTGAACCCAGGCACTCGCAGCGACGAAGAGGCACTGGTTAACGAATGGCGATGCCAGGTATGAGAACGGGTCGACGAGGTCGGCAGACGTGATGACGCTGCTGATCATCTGGCACGCGTTGTTTACCACTGCTAACCGGTCTTGAAGACTCGCTCGAGCAGCGTTGACTTTTGGATGAATGAGAGGTGGCCGGTAGAGGAATATGACGATGCAGTTGTACTGTTACCCGGTCAACTACGGCTTCATGAATGGACCGCATACAGACGTACCCACAGGTGAAGGGCCAGAAATACAGGCCCTTCCATTTTCGAGGCGTGAGCTTGAAGGCTGAAGAGATCTTAGTCCTGCCGACCGCTATCAGAAGCAAGGAACTTACTTCTCGGAGCTGAAGGTCATGGATTCCGGCAACGAGTTGTAGACAGACGTGATAGCATCCTCCACCTCGCATAGGTCGACTGAGGATTCAGGATGCGTTGCTGGTTGCTGAGCAGCTTCTTCGCTTGTAGGTTGCTCTCCGCGCGATGGGGGTTCCGAAACAGGCGGAAGCCAGGTCGTTTCTACGGTATTGATCACCTCGGCGAGCTCTCCATACATTTTGAACATCCGCACAAAGTACGGAAACGGGGACGGAGTCTGCGACGAAGAACCGTCGGTCCCCTGTTCGTGAAATGTTGCATGAACAGCCGTCATTTCTGTCTCGGTGGGAAGGGGAGTCTATAGAGGTTGAGTCAGGCCGTGAAAGAAAGTTAGAAAGACGTGTATTACAGTGATCTCTTTATCCTTGACAGTTACAGGCCGCCCTGTCCCAAAGGCCAGGATACGATCCAGCAAAAAGCAGGACCACCACAAGAGACGATCTTCGTATTGTTGTATCGGACTCGAAGGAACAGCACGGCAAGCCAGATCTTGATGTAAGCCCAAGTCGACGGCCATCCTAAGGAGCGTTAGCCTTCGTCCGAAATCTTGTTGCGAAGAAATGTACCTTAGAGCCATACCAGAATAAGTCCATAATGCGCCCTCGCTATTCAATCCAAATGAAAAGTAAGCCAAGAATAGCAAAGCTGCAACCGTATTCGAGGAAGGATAGCCAAGTAGTGGAACCAACAACTGTTTAGACTTTTCTGCAAAAGGTATCCCATACGTCGCTGGAGATCTATCGCGCTGCGACCGCACAATTGGGACGTCAGAAAACCTTGAAAATGATGAATTCGTTCATATGCATCCTAGGTCAGACTCCCAACTCACCTTGACGCCAGCGCGCATATCGTATTAATCAACAATGGCGCAGTGACCCTCTTCGATGGGTCCTCGTGGTCAATATTTCCCATTACACGCGATTCAGTCAAGAATGGGAAATGGCTGCCCATTCTCGTAAAGAACAAAGGCAGCAGCCGTTGCAGCACAGAGGGGCGGGGTATATCCGAGTCGATGTCATACGGCGAATCAGGGAGATACGCCATTGAAGGGTTTCCAACAGGTGAAGGAGCTTCCCCGTTGTGGATGGCGGAAAGAGGGTTGATGTAGTGGATCGGTTCAAAGGAGAATGGCGTTAAACCGTTGAGGTTGTAGGGATCGGGAGGCCCTTGAGGTTGCGGTAGCAATGGACTCACACTTGGGGGTGTGGGGGACGCGCATCTAGAGCCTGGAGGAGGCGCCCGAAATGCGATAGAAATCTGCTCTAAACCGGGCTGTATGGCTGTTGGCCCAAATGCTCTGTTCACACGGTTAACGAGAAGGTATTTAAATGTCAGAAATCATAGTCACCTATGGTATTGGAGCACTAAGGGAGGGTCGTGTGACTGAGAAACAGACTTGCGACCAGATTCAAGAGTAGGTGTTCCCAACGAGTGTTGGTCGTGGCTGCTTTGACTTCCGCTACCTGGCAAACGGCTTGAGCTTGCATGGGGCTCGTTATGGTGGCCAGGTAGAGCCGCCGCCAAAAGGATATCCAGGGCTGACTGATTGTGGGGGTGGGGGTGGGGGTGGACACTCGGATGTGGGGCGGATATTGACTCGTCATTGGGCCCGCGTCGCGGCGGGCTGGCCATGGACGAATACCTAGGCGCATCATGCCTGAGGCTCGGAGATTCCAGCGTGTGATTAGAGCGCGGATAAGGGCTCCTGCGCTGATTATCCGAGTCCATGGCGAGCTCGTCGTGCTCGAGCGGCTCTACCTTTGACTTTACAGACTTTTTATGCTTCCTGCCATCCTGCTCGGGATTCGGCCACTCGCAGAGAGTCCGCGACGTGTGGCAGTTTCCACAGACAGGCTTGGTCCCGTCGCATTTTCCTTTCTTTTCTGCCTCGGAAATTGGAGTCAACTTCCGGACGAAGAGGCTGTAAAAAAACTTACGGCGACAACGGTGGCATGCCATCGTTATCCGCTTGCGCTTTAAAGGGCGTTCCATAACTGAATCATCCTTGTAAGTCGTCGTCTCCATGGTCTGTCGGAACCGACACAAAGCGGGATGGAGGCAAGCGGGTCAGCTGTTGGTGGGCGGCCATAGTATTAGGAGTCAATTTCCGAATTAGGAACCAACATGCGGCCGGAGTCAAAATATCCGACAAGTTTCCGGACATTCAACTTGACCTCCACCGATTTGAAGGGAATTGCTGGACCTTCTTAAGATGTTCGACGTTCAACGTTCAACGGCTACTCATTGTTATATATCTTAGTTTGCTTGTAGCTTGCCTACCGTATTAATGCAGTGCGCGGAGTGTATGGTCCAGAGTGTACGTATTGTCTTCTATACTCGTTTCCCCTGATACCTTTTCAATACGCCGTACCGCAGTATAATCTCTCCCAAGTGCCCAGCATCACCTCCTCACCGAGTGCCCCGAGGCTCTTGACTAGAGTTGTTGTTGCGTGCAACTTGAAGATTCCAACAGAGACAAGATTAGGACTAGTTAGCAGTGAGTCTGACATTAAACTTCATTTAGAATACATTGATCTCCCGTCGTGTGCACATAAAAAACATCTCAGACATGCTCCGCGTGCTCCTTCTCGTCCTCATCGCTGGCCTTCGTCGTAGACTTTATCTGGTACGCAGCAAACTTGCGTGTAGGAACCTTATTGTAGAAGAGTTCATCCAAATCTTCAAGCGAGCGGCCCTTGAGTTCGGGAACGAAGAAGAAGCAGAAGAAGAGTCTGAGAATAGAGGTATCGGTCAGTGACAGTCAACGGCAGCGCAAGAAAGAACTGACGCTACGACAGAGAATCCACCCCAGAGGTAGGCGATTTGGCCTTGCAGATTTCCATAACCTGAGTCCTGGATATACGGCACCACTAAGCGCTAATGTTAACGCGTCGCTTCAGTATCAGAGGTATACGTCGAGCGTACCCAAGTTGGAAATGAGACCGACACCGAAGCCAGACCAGGCAGCAGAGGCGAGGGTCTTTTCACGAAGGCGATTACTGGACACTTCGGAGGCGATGGTCCATGGCATAGGAGACTGCAGGACATGTTCGCGTCAATTGTTCGGGAAAGGGAATATATAATACTCACCCAGGTGAAGGAGTAGACCAAGATCCACATGAAAACGGCTACAAGGTTGTCAATCATCGGCCACAATAGCATATGGTAGTTCACACCTCCCAGCGTCAGTCTTCCCCGAGGGCCAGAAGGCTTGCTGTTTGTAGCGCTCGCCACACCACCGACAGTCATCATGGAAAACAGCATGATCGAAGACCCGAGAAAGACGAGAGGACGACGGCCGACGCGATCAGGAAGGTAGAAGCCTGCGGTGTGTTTAGAGCCAAACGATGATAGTGATCAAGAGATGAACTGACCAACAAACGAGATGATCAGCTTGCAAGCATATAGGACGACAAGGAGCTCATAAGTGTTTTGGAAACCCAGGTTGAGGAGCTAGATACGGATTAGAACACAAACACGCGACAGAAAGAGTCAACTTACAGTGGTGTTGAGATAGTTCTTAATGACAGAAACTACAGTCAGAGTACGGATAAGCCATAATTATTGGTGCTTACATTCTAGAAAACAAAGTGAGCGCAACCGTCATATGAGGCAATACCAACAAGACGTACCATGAAACTGATGCCTTGGGCTTGCTGCAAGCATTGCATACCAATTGCGATCAAAGTACGGCGAAGATCTGAGCCACGGAAGATCTGCAAGAAGCTGACACCCTTGGTCAATTCCTTCTCGTGCTCGTAAGCCATACGAATTTCTTCGACTTGAGCAGCGATGTCCGCATCGTCAGCATGCGGGCCACGAAGGCGGCGCAAAGAGTGATGGGCCTCTGTAAGCGATGTCAGACTGAGTCAATATCAACGATCCGGTTCCGTACCATCGAGCTTTCCCTTCTGGACGAGCCACTGCATAATGCGGTAAGTCGATGAAGAACTTCAAAGTCCAAGACGAAGACTTACCCGAGGTGATTCAGGAAGGAACATACTGCCCATAGCGATAACGGCAGGGAAAATGAACTGCAATCCGATAGGAAGCATCCAGACGAGACTGTCGGTTCGAAGATGAACACCAAACATGACTGCATTTCCCAAGAACGTTCCCAAGCTGACAAGCGAGATCAGATACCGACTTAGTTGTTTTATATTGACATCTCACTTCTGAACAACAGTGTCTAAACGCGCGAACGTCAGAAAAACGATTGGAAGGGAGTGAGAAGACAATTACAGAAATTGATCAAGGCACCTCGAATGCGCTTGGGAGCACACTCTGCTTGATAGAGACCAGTCACTGAAGATGCAATTCCGACGCTCATGTTGACAATGATCTTTCCGGCAATGAGAGTCCAATATGAATGCTTAATGGTCGAGCAGGCTTGAATAAGAGTTCCGATAACACTACACACGGCGTAAGCCGTGTCATGTATAGACAGTTGAAGTCCGGCTCACCCAATAACACCCAGAGATACGAACGATATCCTACGACCGTATCGTTCGTTGATGAATGGTGCAATCATACAACCGATCATGATTCCGGCCTGAAGATGGATAAGAATGCAGGAGAGCTTGAATGAACGCGACGCACCGTTCCAAGTGCAGTACCCGTACTCTTATCCGAAGAAGACAACACGTGTATTACAGTGCCATCTGCCAATTTCTTCCAGCCTTATACGAAGGAACTGTCAGATGACAACGCGTGGAAATCCGGATTGTAACTCACCTGAACCAAACTCTTTGCCAAACTGTGTCGCCCCAATAACGCCACCCCACCTTGTTATCATTATGTTGTTAAGACGCGTCTTGCGACGTAAGTATTAAGACGTACCAGTTGTTATCGTACCCAAAACTGAAAGCACCCAGAGAAGAAAACAACGACACCGCCAATAATGACGGAGTCATGTCCTACACAGACTATTAGCAAACAAGTCCCCCGGTCCTATCGCGATAATATTAACAACGCACCTGATACAAAGCAGAATCTTGAAAGCCCATTGTGTCCGAATCAGAACCTCAACTGTGGGGGAATTGGGGTGTGGGGATCCTTCGTGCGGGGGTTATCTTATAAGTCGGAACACTTCAGGAGCTTTTTCCAATTTTTTGCTCCGTGCTCTCAGACGATCAGGGCGCCGTCCGGAGATTGATAATGACATGTTCGGATGTTCCACTTCCGTTTGCCTTGGCCACAGGGAGCGGGGAACGAGAGCGAGAAGGGTAGGGTACAAGGAATGAAGGTGGAAGGAAGGTAGAGGAAGGTGGACGGAAGCAGACTCATGTGTGCCATCAACGTTTGAAACAAACAACGCGTACCCTGACAAAAACCACCAAGGACCAACAAACCTGACCTTCTTTTTCATTTCCACCACCCTCGGAATGATGATTGGAGGCATCGTGTGACTTCGTCCGACCCAAGCCGCCCCTCTCAGTCTGGCTGGCTAACCGGATGCGCCAATTTCCGGACATCAACTCACGGATAATGTGGAATTCATTATCCGCCAGGATTTATGTATTCCCTTTACGCTCGGCATATGTACACCCGAACCACTCTGCTTGAAACTATTCCATCATCATGTCTGTCCCCGAAAAGCTCGCTGCCAAACTAGCGAAAGGAGGCGTCGTCACGGACGGCGTGTGGCGGAAGGGCGCAAAGCCCAACATTGCTCTCTGGGTCACTAAGGATCATCAGCTGTACGAGGAGGAAATCCCGTATCCCATATGCGGACCGGACGACTGGTATGTTATCTGTTCCTCTGCATGTATAGAGCTGGAACTTGTCCTTAGCATCGTACATGTCCGCGCTACTGGTATTTGCGGCTCCGAGGTATGTTCTCACGTCGCGGAAAACTCATTGGTCTGACGTTGTCATGCCCATAGATCCACTTTTGGAAGACAGGTCGCATCGGAGACTGTAAAGTAACCCATGATCTTATCCTTGGTAAAGCGTTCATGTGGGCAGTCATACGCCAACTCTGAACATCCGGACATTAGGTCACGAATCTGCTGGGGAGATCCTCGAAGTGGGACCGAACGTGAAGAACTTAGTAAAAGGTTCGTAGACTTTGCATCACATCCATGAGCCTATCCTAAAGTTAACTCTGTCTCCCAGGTGACCGCGTTTCAATCGAACCTGGCGTTGCCTGCTGGGAATGCAAGCAGTGCGTTTCTGGGCGATACAACCTATGCCCTACCGTCAAGTTCAGCGGAACACCACCCTCGCATGGAACCATGTCGCGTTATGTCGCTCATCCTGCGCGCTACCTGCACAAGTCAGTACCCTCAAATTTCTTCCTGTCACCTATTAACATGTCCTGTGTTAGAATCCCGGATACCATGTCTTTCGCTCAAGGCGCTCTCATCGAGCCTTTATCAGTCGCCGCCGGCGCCGTTTCGCGCGCGTCGCCCAAACTCGGACAACCCGTCCTCGTGTGTGGAGCAGGACCCATTGGTCTCGCGACGGCTCTCTGCGCCCGCGCTGCTGGGGCGCATCCCATCTGCATTACAGACCTCGAGGAATCGCGATTGGAGCAAGCCCACCAGCTCGGCTTCAAGCTGATGCTTAAGGTCGAGTTGGCGTGGGATCGCTTTGAAACGTCGAAGAGGATTCGTGATCTTATGGGGGTGGAGTGCGTACCAGAAATCGCGTTTGAGTGCACTGGTGCGCAGAGCAGTATCGCGTCGGCCATCTATGTTAGTAGCCCCTTTCACAACAACGTGGTTTTTCTAACATGCAACCAGGCCGTCGTCGACGGAGGCACCGTTCTTCAAGTCGGATGCGGCAAGCCTGAGATTGAGCTCCCAATCATGGCCATGTCTTTTCGTGAAGTCAAGTACGTATTCTATCGTTAACGCACAACTAATCAGCTTTCTTATGTGCTACTTCTTAGCATTATCACGTCTTTCCGATACAAGCAGACTTGGCCTACCGTTATTCGCCTGTTGAACGATGCTGTTCTTGGGGAAGCTGATAAACTCATCACGCACAGCTTCCCGCTTGAAAAGATCATGGACGCGTTCCAGACGTGTGTCACGAAAGAGGCAAAGTCGATAAAGGTTCAGATTTTAGATGATTAGAATTGTATGCAGGCAACTATAAATATACCGCCAATTTTAATGCCTACACTATACCTTGAGCGGGTGAAAAAGAGATTCGGAACGTATGTAGAGAACATCATAAACATTTAAAATTGACAGAGAGTCAACTTATGTAATGCTCGTGGGTCTGAAGTAGTTCCTTACTGCAACTTCTTCATGTACAAGCTGAACATTGTAGCCGACAGACACGTTCGATCTCATCTAAGCCTGGGGTTGAGAATTTTCTTGATTCATTATTACATGTTTACTATTAGCACAAGCCTCGCGTTGTCTACTCATGTACAGTGACAATAACCCGCTTGTACCTAAACAACTTGGGCGTCCCATCATCCGCCACCTGCAAAATGATATGATAGTCCCTCTTAACCTTATACCTCCCCTTGTAATCGATATACGGAGGCAACGTCACCGTCAGCTTATCTGTATTCTCCGTTCCATGGAAGTCAAAGTCGGGCACCTCCAAAGCAACACGATGTTGAACGGATGAAGGCTCCTTATACTGGAACCACTCAAAGGTCAGCTTCCCACCGTCGGGGTCGGTTGACTGCGAGGCGTCCAACGTGATGGTCTCCCCGACTTTGCACGAGACGCGAAGAGGAAGCGCGCCGCCTTCGCCATTGACGACGACATTGGGAGCATGGTTCACCGCCTTGAAATCCGGCGTCAATGTCCACCTTGGAGAACATCAACATTCGATCATGGGCCGGGATGGAAAATACGTGGTTCAACACTTACTGAATACGGGCAGCGAAATCATTTTGGAAAGCCTCCCTCCATCGCCAGATCGTCGCATGGTTGCTCATGTAGTATTGACCATCCGTCTTGCTGGTCACTCGATCGACTGTGTCGGTATAATGCGAACAGGCCCCATCGATGGAGGAATACCGGCCGCCCCATCCTCCGTACCTAGGTTCCTCTGGCACGTTCAGCCCATTGGGGATGAGATATAGGAAAGTAGGTGTGTCGCCTTCCATGATATACTAAAGGTTTGGCATTATGAGTGGATCAAAGAAGATAAGTTTTAGGACGACGCACAGCGAAATCTGGATACATCTTTCCTAGGGGACCCAATTGGACATTCTTCCTGATCCAGTCCATAGACACTAAGGAGGGGTCTCCGCCTTTGAAACCGTAGTAAATGTCACCCGAGATGGCCGACCAAGTTGCTAGACATCAAGTCAGGTGAAAGACTTAGATTTTCTACGTGACGGGAAGCTCACCGCACGCGTATTCACTGAAACCGTGAGCACTAGCGATGTACAGTATGCGTGGGAAGTTGTAGCGGATCCAAGAGCCAGCATCATCCTACTCAAAGGTTAGAGCGACGATATTGTTAGACGAAATTTTGACCAAACCTGGTCGCTGATCGCATAGACGCGAATCTTGGAGGCGAACTTGTTTGCCTCCTCCACAGATCTGGTATTTTTCACTTTCCACAGCGCTTGAGCCCTGATAAAGGTCAGGAGAAGTCTGAAGTAGAGAGTACAAAAACGCACAGAACGGATGCGCCTCCCCAAAGAAGAACCCAGACGGGGCGGCCTTCTGCGTCTTCCTTGTCTACCGCCTGGATGACAAGGTCCGAGCCTTCAGAGTCCTTGCCTTGGCCAACTCCTTCCATTCCATAGACCGGCAACCCGGACTTGGTCTTGGCGAGGATTTCTTCTGCTGACGGGTAGCCAGACGCGTGCTGCTTGAGGTTCGGGAGGACCTCGCCATAAGCTTTGATAATCGCGATCATCTGCTCAACATGGGTGGATGTTCTGGCATCGCTTTCAGCAGTAGTTCCAAGACGAGGAGGTGTGTGATACACTCACTTGAGCCAGGTAGAGGTCGTCGCGACAAGGCCCTCGAGATCGAATTCATTGACGTACAAGAGGAAACGAACGAGAGATTCCGCATCGCTGAACACCCATCAGTTTTCGTTTCTCGTAAAGAGAAAGCTGGTTGTTGTACTCAGGCTCGTTGTTCTAGCAGTTCATCAGTACATTTCTTGACAGGGATAATTGAGCTGCTCACGATATCGGACAAAACAAGTGTTCGTACGCGGCTCATGATTATTGATAGTGGTGGATGTGGGGGTTTGGATCAGCGTTTGCGGGGTATATCAAGTCCGGGCTTTCAGCAATTTCCGACTCCGAGAGTGAATATCCGACATTTCAAACCGGATGTACACATGCGGGCCCTTCGGATGTGGCGGCAATGTCGTCGGCGCGAACTCCACTGCCAAGGACGCACTATGTCCGTCCGGGATATGAGGGTGTCATAGTCCCTTTAGATACTTCGCAATCGTGAGTGAACGTTTGAACCAAGCTCAGTGAAAACAGAACAAGTCACACTCGGCCTTTGCCGGAAGCCACGTGTCGTTCACGTGGCCAGATGCTTTTCTTTTTTTCAATTTGCCGGCCTTCAACTTGGACTTTGACACCCACCACGACTGACAATCTTACGTTTGCTTTACCCATGGTTCATGTGCCGCCATACCACCGCGCTGACGATGCTAAACCCTGAGGAGGGCATCTGCCATCGGAAATCATTTTTCGCCAAGGCGGACCGGCACAGATGCAGTTCAGCGTTCTTGCCTTTGTGTATTTATCATCACTCGTGCAGAGTTTGAGGCCCTAACGACGTCGACCCGCACTATTCGAGATACGCAGGAAACGGTCTATTGTTGCGGCCAACACTTGGTCATTCAATGTCTGGAAGAATCTACGCGAATCTCGTACTTTGCGCATTCTCATGTTCGCCCAGTTTCCCCTTGAATTAATCGGGCCGCTTCATTCCTAAAAATACGATGTAGGTTGAATACGCGTATGCTATACGCGGGTCTTATTACAGTCTTCCTGGCCCTTCTATGGGTGCTTCCGCCTATGCATCATTCACTACCATTGACCATCTTGACGCGAATCACTGAGACTTGGTCGCTTGATCTCACGACACCAACTCTAAACACTCCAACCTGCACACGTCTACGCTTGGGTCAGTCATATTACTTTGCGCAGCGCGCCCCAAAGGTGTTCAGCATCCTTAACGACGACAAACCCGCTTCACACCTATCTTCCTCGGAGTTTCATTATTGGATTCTTGGAAAGACGATTTTGAAGCTTGCACCAGGAGGCAAAGAAATATAGTGTCAATGCAAACCGAGATCAGTACAACAGCTCAGTGATGTACAGAGCAGGACTCTTGGGAGAGCGCCTAGAATCGCATTCTTCGCCGAATAGTAAGTAAGCCGCTACTGCTTTCGTATCCTATGTGCAAACTTTTACCAGTGGGCGTCGATCGTAGGCTGATATGAAAGTAGATGGGCGAAGTTCGAAAACGCGCTATAGAAACGTCGAGCCATTAAATCACTCATCTTGACATCTTAATATTCTTGTAAGTACTGCAGACTGCAGGAACTGCAATGCTGCCGAAGCGTTGGGCGCGAATCCATTGCCGCATTGCCGAAGGTCGTGTCTACTGCGCCCGATGGTACACGTAGTCCGCGTCCCCATCTGTTTCAAACCCACCCTTCAAATTCCAGTCGTTAGAGCATTTATAGTCTCCTGGCACACTGACGCTGTGCAGACTGAGGGCGAACAATCTGACAATGATCAAAAGCTCGGCTTCGGTAAGTCATCTCGGACTTGTAATTGAAACATCTCCGAACTTATTTTAAGAACCACGTCCTGCAGTTCCTCATTTAAAAGCGCGGCACAGTGGTTTCTGTATATCATCAACCTACATCTCTTGCAACTGCTAGTTCTCTACAATGTCTTGCCAATCGAAACCTATTCTCATCGTATGTCTCCCAAGCATTCATCCGAATACATCTCTCATCTAAATCTAATATTTAGAGTGGTGCAGGCCCAACGGGTCTGGTATTAGCCATTTCTCTCCTCAAGCAGGGTGTACCGGTACGCCTAATTGATAAGGAGTCCAACTATCGCGTCGGATTCAAAGGCTCCGGCGTCATGGTGCGTTTCCTCTCTCACACCCTTAGAGACTCTACTAACTATGCTTATGTGCAGCCTCGTTCACTTGAACTGTACAACCTTCTCGGTCTTCTCCCGAAGGTACAAGCTCTCAGTGGCGGTCAAAGACCGCGCAAGACGTACCTTCCCAATGGAGAGTTTACCGTCAACGATGTGATCGAAGAAATGGAGAACACGCCCGATCGTCCATTCGTCCGTGTCTTTTGACTTTAATTGTCGCGTTAGTCAACTTACAGTTCTCCGATGTAGATCAACCCCGTCATGCTCGCGCAAGACCGACACGAAGCCACTCTTCGAGAGTACTTAGAGAAGACCTTTGGGTTCAGCGTCGAACTCAACACCGAGTTGGTCTCATTCGAGCAGTCTGACCATGGTGTCAAGGCGCGTCTCGTCAAGAAAACGCCCAACGGCGAGACAGTTGAGGAGATTTTCGACACTCCCTACCTCGTAGGAGCAGACGGCGCGCACAGTATCGTTAGGAAGCAGTTGGGACTCTCTTTCTTGGGTGGAGAAAAGTTTGAGACAACCATGGTCGTGGGCGATATTTGGGCTACGGGACTTGATTATACCGTATGTATTCATTCCAGACTTTTTCACGCTGTACTCACACCTTCTCTAGCATTGGCACACTTGGGGTGATAGGAGACGCGGGATGTGCGTTGTTGAATTTGGATTAAAACGGCAATGACTGATCCCGTCCTTAGGGTAACAATGCGCGCATTCGAGACCAACGATGGGCGCTTCAACTTTTTGTGCGGAGGCAAAGAGGTGGACACTGCCGTGACAGGCGGTAGTCGAGAAGGCTTCATCAAGACGTTCCAAAAGATTTCTGGGCGCACTGATATCGAGTTCGGGGAGCTGATATGGCTTTCCGTCTTCACGTAAGTTCCTCAGAAGTCACATAAACGTCTGACTCATTTAGTTCTTTAGTCCTAGTGTCCGTATGGCCGAGAAGTTTAGCGAAGGCCGGGTGTTTGCTGTTGGAGGCAGGCCGACACCTTTTTCGATCTAGAATATACTGACATCGACGATACAGACGCTTGCCATATCCACAGTCCTATGGGCGGCCAGGGAATGAACACTGGAATCCAGGACGCGGTAAGTTCCCCATGGATTCCTCATAGCCAAATTGCTTACCACCTGGCGCTTTCAGTTCAATCTCGGATGGAAACTCGGCCTCGTTCACAAAGGCTTTGCTCCTCCTCGCCTCCTCGACTCGTACTCTCTTGAGCGCGTCCCCGTCGTCGCAGCCATGCTCGACAAGACCACAGAGCTCACCAAAACGGCGTACGGATTGTCGACTTTCAAACCCGGCACAGTTCGTGGCCCAGAACGGGAGTTCGAGCTGCGCCAATTTGGTGTCAACTACCGAGGGAGTGCTATCCTCGTCGACGACTTTGCGATCGAGAGTGTTCCAGTGGATCCGTATCGTTCTGGGGACGACGACGTGCTCCTGGCGGGAGATAGGGCGCCTGATGCGCCTGGCTTGCTGAACGGTGACTCGGAGATTAGTCTGTTCAAGTTGTTTGGGTCTACTTTCCACACTGTTCTGGTCTTTGGCGGTGCGGCTGTACCTGCTGGGCTTGATAGCTACCCCAAGGACCTCATCAAGGTGATCAACATAGCTCCACAAGGATCCTCTGCGAGCGGCGACGTGTACATCGATTCGCTTGGGTATGCTTACAAGCACTACGATGTTGTTGCACGAGGCGTCCAGGTTGTTGCCGTGCGACCGGATGGAGCTATTGGAGCTTTGACCAAGGGTGAAGAGGGTCTGGTCAAGTATTTCAAGGAGTTGCTACTTTGAATGTGGCGAGGCAGCATTTAGATAACGCTGCGATGTACGATTATTACCGCTGGCTTTTCGACGATTTATAGAACTTCTTTTGAGTATCTATTGAACCTGCTGAAGATCTTGTATCTTTAGAGATGTCTGTTGTAATGAATCAGATGCGAAATTGAACTCTCAAAGGTTGAAGACAATGTCGTAAACGAATTCGTGCCGTTCGATGACGCGTAATCTGCAACGTCGGCGATGGTAAGTATTAGCTGCGACGGCAGCTTGAATACGCTTGGGAGAAATGCACATCGGTACCGCAGATATGACTCTGCACATGACTACAGGCCGTTCTCGACGCGCTAAATCGGCTTCTTATCGGAGATTCCGTCCATTGACGCGTCGCAACGAGGCGCAAGACGAGGCGCTATGGCGGTGCCAGCTGACTCAGCCAGTGATCGACTTCGCTTTCAACTTGACCCTCCATCCCCAGTATGCCTTCAGTCCAGCATCCAGGTCGTTTGAACAATAGCGCGTATACTACTCAGTGAGGCGACAATGATCTTCTCGAGAGAGTCAGTTCACCGGGCTGGTAACCGAAATTTATTTTAAGAACACAGCTCCTAATTTAAAGAGTTGGCATCTGTAGACTGTGACTGTCGCAAAACGTAAATCTCCAGCGCTCTTTGCAATGTCTTTCGCGCCGAACTTGAATCCCATCCTCATCGTATGTCTTCTGCCGCTTCATTCATCCAACTTTCTCAGCTCAGTGTGCATAGGCTGGCGCAGGCCCCACAGGCCTCGTCCTAGCTATTTCTCTCTTGAAACAAGGTGTACCCGTTCGCCTGATCGACAAGGAACCCACGTATCGCGTTGGGTTCAAGGGGGCCGGCGTCATGGTATGTTTGCTCTCTCTCTCTAACCCCAAATTAGATCTACTAAATCGCTGTCAACTATGTAGCCTCGTTCACTTGAACTATACAACCTCCTCGGTCTTCTCCCCACGGTATTGGCGCTTAGTTCGGGACAAACGATTCGCAAGACGTACCTCCCCAATGGCGAGAGCACTACCAGCGAGCTCATCGATTTGGTAGAGAACACGCCCGACAGACCTTGGGTTCGTTTTGAATTTTGCATGGGCGCGTGCGCGTAACTCGACTTATCCTTCGTACGTAGAGTAACCCCGTGTTATTCGCTCAAGATCGCCAAGAAGCTGCTCTTCGCGATCATCTAGAGAAGACCTTTGGATTCAGCGTCGAACTCGGCACTGAACTGATCTCGTTTAAGCAGGATGATTCTGGCGTCAAGGCGTGTCTCGTCAAGAAAACTCCGAATGGTGAACAGGCGGAAGAGGTATTCGACGCGCCGTACCTCGTTGGAGCGGATGGGGCGCATAGTATCGTGAGGAAGCAACTGGGACTTTCTTTTTTAGGTGGAGAGAAGTTTGAGGTCACTATGGTTGTGGGCGATATCTGGGTGAAAGGACTTGATAACATGGTATGCCCTTATTATATCCTTCCTTGATACCTCGAATTACTCACACTTCGCCTAGTACTGGCACACATGGGGCGACAGGATTAACGGGATGTGCGTTGTCGAACTTGACAGCTATGTAACTAGTCACTGATCCCGTTTTTAGGATAACTATGCGCGCTTTTGAAACTAAAGATGGGCGCTTCAACTTCATGGTTTCTGGAAAAGACGTAGACACAGCCCTGGCGGGCAGCAGTCGAGAAGGCTTCATCAAAACTTTCGAAAAGATTACCGGGCGAACCGACATTGAGTTTGGGGAGCTGATATGGCTTTCCGTCTATACGTCAGTCAATTTGTCTGAAAGTCACATCGAATGAATCCCTCAGTTTCTTTCTAGTCCTAGGGTCCGCATGGCGAACAAGTTTAGCGAAGGGAGGGTATTCGTTGCTGGAGGTAGGCCAATACCTTCAATTCAATGTTTGATACTGACCACGACAAGCAGATGCTTGCCATATCCACAGTCCTATGGGAGGCCAAGGACTCAACACAAGTATCCAAGACGCTGTACGCTCTCTCTCAACTCCCCCAAAACCAAATATTGCTCACATCACCACCACCTAGTTCAATCTCGGCTGGAAACTCAGCCTCGTCCACAAACGCCTCGCTCCTCCCCGCCTCCTCGACTCATACACGCTCGAACGCGTCCCCGTCGTCGCAGCCATGCTCGACAAGACCACAGAGCTCACAAAGTCCACGCTCAAACCCGGTGGGACAGCTGTAAAAAGGCCGTTTGAGTTTCGCCAGTTTGGCGTCAACTACCGAGGGAGTCCTATACTCGTTGATGACTTTGCTGGAGAAGGGGCGGAAGCGCTGGTGGATGCGTACCGATCGGGAGACTCCGATGGTGTGGTCCTGGCGGGAGATAGGGCACCGGATGCGCCTGCTCTGCGGAAGGGCGATAAGGAGATGAGGTTGTTTGCGGTGTTTGGCTGTGGTTTTCATACTGTTTTAGTGTTTGGCGGTGCGGCTGTACCTGCTGGTCTTGATCGATACCCCAAGGATCTTATCAAGGTGATGTCTTTGGCTCCACAAGGATCCTCTGCAACCGGGGAGGTATACGTCGATTCGCTTGGATATGCGTATAAGCACTACGATGTTGTTGCTAGAGGTGTTCAGTTTGTTGTCGTGCGACCAGATGGTGTTATTGGGGCTTTGACACAGAGCGAAGCAGGCGTGTTAAAGTATTTCAAGGAGTTGCTGCTTTAACGTTTATTCAACGCTGACATTTTTCTTGTCTTTGGATTGGAATTCATATGAGATTTTTTGCCTTACTAGTACTGCGTCTTCTCTCCAAATATATGTCCCATATAAATCCTCTTATGCAATTTCGCACCCTCACTCTCAATAGCTCGGACCTCCTCGGTACTAAGATCAGGCAACTCCAATGTCGAAAGAATCTCTGCAACTCTCTCAGCCTTGGACGTCGTCCTACTCTCAATCAGCACTAAAAAGTCAATGGGCGAGGGGGACTCACGTCACGAATACAACATCTTTCTGTAAAAGCCACTTGATGAGCACCTGGCCTGGAGAAACGTCCTTCCCGAGCCGAGCCGCGATCGTCAGGAGGACATTAGTGACAGGCCCGTCGGGGACACGCGATACAGGCGCAAGCGTCCCGTACGACGCCACCCGTATCCCTTTTGCCATGCAATACTCGTATATGGGTTTGGCGGCGGCGTATACGTATGGATGGAGCTCGATCTAGCATTAATTTATACTTAGTGAATTGCAACTGTTCCTAACAATTCATGGCACTGGAACGCACCTGGTTCACAGCAGGCACAATCGTCGCACTTTCCAAAACATCCTCCAAATCCCGCACGCGGAAATTAGACACCCCAATGCTCCTCGCGAGCCCTTCGCGTTGAATATCCTCCATCTGCTTCCAGTACGCCTTGAGCTCTCCCTTCGCCGCGGCGGGCGTGGGGTCATGGATGAGGAAGAGATCCACATACTCCGTGTCGTACTTCTTCAGAGCGTCTAGGAGAACGTCTCTGATGCTCTGCCCGGGTTCGAGGTGATGGTATTTCGTGGTGAGATAGAGATCGGAACGCGGTTTGCCGGAAGCTGTATATGGTTGAAGCATAAGTAGTTGAGCCAACAAGTTACGTGCCTTTCATCCCAGCACCAAGCGTCTCTTCGTTCTTATACATCTGGGCACCATCGAGATGAGTGATTCCATTCTCAATAGCGAGCGCTACAGCGCTAGTAGCATCTTGATGGAACAGTGCACTTCCAGTTCCAAACGCGACCCAAGGAATGACGTTTCCGTCATTAAGCGTGAACGACAACATGATGGAGGGGGGCAGATTGAATCATGTAATGGGGATACTTGGGGGATACCCACGGACATGAGAGAAATCAGCTTTGCTGCGTCATAGCTTCCCACCGCGGCCGCGGCTCGATGCTTACACTGACAATGACATACAGTTCACTTCTTCTTGTCATCGTACGCACTAGCACCTCTCCCCCATCTTCCACCACCACCCCAATCTTCCCTCACACCCCAAACATGATTCTCACTAAACTTCGGCGCGAACGGAGATGTCGACGGGATGTCCACTAACGAACGTGTACCACCATCCCCCACGGCGCGCTGCGTCTCTTCCCACTTCCGCACATCCACAGGAAGAGGCGCCCACGTCGACTTGGCGTCGTAGGAGGCACTGGTCATCTCAACAAGCCGCGAGTATGCCCGTTTGAATGCAAATTGCTCGTCTTTACCTAGTCGTAGACTTGGCCTGAGTTGTGACGACTCGCAAACGTTGTCCACTCACCAGAAAATATAGATAGCGTCTCGAGTGGCATGTCTCTCTGTCGCTGAGTTTCGTGTGTCCGTGAGTCACTTTCCGAGTACGCAATGATATTCGGCCGATAGCCCTCTCCACCTTCAGATACACTGACCGACTCTTGGAAAAGCGCATCGGCCTCATCCACTGCCTTGAGCCGGTCCTGCACAAATAGATCTTCCAAGGCGCAATTTGCCAAGCATACTATTCGACATCGCGCTTCGTAAAGCGCGTCCACGAGACTGATGAACCGCCGCGCTTGGTTCTTGCCCGAGGGTAGTCGAATGGCTGGAATATCGGTAATGATGATAGTACGAAATGCGGAGGCGACGGATAAGTAGTCTGCCGGACCTAGTGACTCTTCACATAATTGATCAAAGGTGAAAGAGCATACAGAGCCGTCGGAAGAGACTCGAGGGACATGGAGTAGTCGACCGAAAACAGAAAGTTGCGTGGATGACTGTGAATCGCCGATTAACTTGCTAGCTAGATCCCAAAAGTCCTTCTTCTCTTCCTTGAGAAACCAGGTCTTCTTCCCCATTTCTGAACTTGCGACGGCGCGATAATCTTTCTGGTCGGCTCCGCCCACTTCGACGACGGGACATCTGACCCTCAACGCACTTCCGAATGCCCCTAATCGCTCTCTTTGTACACCGTTGACATAGAGGTCCTCCGGGACGCGATTGGATGTGCCTACAACGACGCCGCCCATGCGCCAGTACCATATCAGCACGTCCGACATAAGGAGAGCACTAGATACATCTTGTAGCTGGACTTCGTCGAGAAGAAGAACGTACGACGAGCGAATAAGGCGGGAGGCAAGAACGTAGGGAATGGGGACGATCATCAGAGATGAGGAGGTGGGCGTGGATTTGCGCAGACGGTCCCAGATGGTGTCGCCATCTGCGGCGGTTTTGAGCATATGACGAACTTGCTCGCGGATACTCTTTGTCCATCCTTGACCACGGGGTTGAGAAGAGGAATCCGGGGCGATTATTCCAGTGCGCATGCGTGCTGCAGTCACCTCCCATACGCCACGATAGAGATCCAAGACGAATTGGTTGTAGTGCTTTCGCGTCTTGTAGGGTGTCGGTAGACTGGCGAACCATGTATCTGCAATGAATGTCTTTCCTGTACCGGGAGATCCTGTTAAGAGTAGACCCTATGTAATATATCCAATGTCAACTTGAGATAGGCGGAGGGCTTCAAGAACTAACCTTGGGCGACTTGAGTTGTAGCATTTCATTCGAAAGATCCTGGGCTTTTATTAACGATTTTAAAGACGGATCGGCAGTTGTATAAGGCGCATCGTCGGTAATGGGCTGGATGTAGGATATCTGGGTTGGTTCGTAATCCTTTAATGCCTCGCTGAGCCGCCTGAGCTACTGAATAGCCACTTGAGCAATATTAAACAAAATACTTGGGAAGCTATTATGCACCTGCATTATTACGCGCACTTGTCCTTCGTCCCGTTCTATCTTTCCAAGTGTGCAGAGAGCATTGTAACGTTCGAGAAGGTCGTTCGAGACAACGGAACCAGTGGATAATTTCCGTGTACAAATCAGGCGCGTTACCAGGTGTTTACTGCGATGCATTTCGTAGTCGTCGAGGGTGGTGGTGGTCAGAAGACAAAGCGTGGGATAGTGTTTACGCTTGCTTTCAACCAACTACGACAATGCAGCTCTCTCGATGGATCTCCGCCCTTGTCTTCATCGCCGCCGTCTGGGCTGCTGAGCCCCCCGCCGAGCTCGTCATCGAGACCACATTCACCCCAGAGGACTGCTCTGTCAAAGCCCAAACAGGCGACTCTATCAAAGTTCACTACGTGCGCAACCAGCACTAATGACTGCCCCACGCTCAATATACGCCTGTAGACTGGAAAACTGTTTTCAAATGGGAACAAGTTTGATTCGAGGTGAGCGGGACGTGATGAACAGAGACAACTACTTATTCGTGCTGCAGCTTTGACCGAAACCAGCCTCTTCCCTTGACACGTAAGAAAGCAGTATCATTATGTTTTCTATTTGTTGACCATCCTCCTTTAGTTGGTGTCGGTCAAGTCATTAAAGGGTGGGACGAAGGTCTCCAGGGCATGTGTGTCAACGAAAAGCGCACCTTGACTATTCCAGCCTACAAAGCCTATGGTGCGTTAGCAGTCTATTTGTCTTTAAAGTTCTCGTCGTTTATAAGTAAGTATCCAGGCGCTCGTGGATTTGGTTCTGTCATTCCTGCAAACTCGGCACTAGTTTTCGACGTCGAATTAGTTGGACTCGACAGCGCAAAGCGCGACGAGTTGTAAACGTCGAGAACACTGATTGCGTACTTTATACGTCAAAAAATCAAAGTGCTATTCATGTCCCGCTATTCACTGCATGGTTTGATTAATGTTTCCCTTACGCGACAAGAAGTCGCCAGGATTAACGGACGTCACCGTCGAACCTGCAATTTATAGGACGTGGTGCAGGTCACTTGCCAGAACAGAAGCCACCTCGTTCAAGCTGGTTTGTCATCAATCACTCTCTTATGCGACGCTTATTACCATAGAACTGCCGTGGCCAAATTATATAGCTGCCTTAAATATCAGTTCCACGGAATCCAAGCGGAAGCTGCCCGTCTTATCGCATCAATTTGAAACAGGCAAATCTTCGTACCTTGGACGAGTCACTTTTAACGGTTCTAAGCCTTTCGTCTTTATAACCCGCGTCGACACCCCATACTCTTTCCTTCATCCACCATGGACGCCATAGACCTTTCCCACCATCTCAGCACTCTCTCAACATCGAGGAGGGTTAGTCCTCTCAAAGGTTGTTTAGCTGGTCTGCTCTCGTCGATCGTGATTCTGATTCCCTCTTTGCAGACATCATGAAATATATGTACTTGGACGGCATGGTGAGCCTCGCGGGTGGCCTCCCTCATCCTTCGCTTTTCCCATTCGCGCGTCTTGAAGCGGACATTTATACCCCAGAGGCTAGTGTCGAGCAGGACCTCTCCTCCGAGCTCATGCACGTCGCCATCCAAAAGTTCGCAACATCCCCAGACGACCCTATCGATTTGGCCACTGCCATGCAATATTGTTCGTACATTTGTCGTTGCTGTGGGTAAAATCCCTACTGACAAACCGCATAGCTCCAGTCACGGGTCTTAAATGGTTACTCAAATACGCGCACGACTTTACATCACGCGTCTACAAGCCTGGTTACAAAAATTTCGATGTCCTCATGAACAGTGGAAATACTGATGCCTGGGCGAAAGTGGCTCAGCTCCTCTGGTAAACCTTTACGTGTTTCCTTCTCATGACTCGAGTCTGACATCCATCAGCGAGGCTGGCGAATACATAATCGTTGAAAAACACACTTTTTCTTCTGCCCAGGCCTTGTGGATTCCTATGGGGTGTAAAGGTGTCCCCAGTATGTTCTTGAGTTTTTTTATAGCTAAATTTTTGTTGAACGCTTCTACCAGTCGAGACTGATGCCCACGGGATGCGCGCTGATGCTCTCGAAAACACGCTTCGCGACTGGGATACAACACATCCTGGTGTCAAGCGTCCTCACGTCCTATAGTGAGTCGAGAATTGGTGGAATACTATCTCCGTTACCAATGAGTTGTGATAGCACTGTCCCCACTGGACAGAACCCAACGGGCATCATCATCTCTGCCAAACGCAAACAGGAAATCTACGCAGTTTGCTCCAAATATGGTTTGTCCACCATCTTCATTGTTTCTCTCCCAACCACTTAATATGCCAATGTATAGACCTCATCATCGTCGAAGACGACCCGTACTACTTTCTCCAATTCGAAGCATACGTTCCCGGTCAAACGCACGATCATAATAGCGCACGGGCGGCGTACGACGAAGAAGCGTTCCTCGCCTCGTTGGAAAAGACGTTTCTCCACTTTGACATTGAAGGCCGTGTTATACGTCTGGACAGCTTCAGCAAGAC
Source organism: Hymenopellis raphanipes (assembly GCA_036872995.1). NCBI lineage: Eukaryota > Fungi > Basidiomycota > Agaricomycetes > Agaricales > Physalacriaceae > Hymenopellis > Hymenopellis raphanipes. The sequence goes on from JAYMDG010000027.1 coordinate 283,195, forward strand.
GCTCGCGCCGGGCAACCGGCTGGGGTGGTTCACCGCGAACCCCTGTTTTGCGAGCGGCTGCTGCGCGCGTCGGAGGTGACGACGCAGACGCCGTCTGGGTGGAGCCAGGCGATTATTATGAAGCTCCTTGAGGCGTGGGGGCCGGGCGTTGGTGGGTATCTCGTGTGGCTGGAGCGTCTGAGGGGGCAGTATGAGATAAGGAGGACGTGGATGTGTGATGCGATTGGGAGGGCGTTTGATGTTGAGGAGGGGAAGGGTGGGGAGGGGATGGTGGCGTCCCTAAAGGGGAGGAGGATTTTTAGTTTTATTCCGCCGAGGGCGGGGATGTTTTTGTGGTGCAAGGTGTATTTGGAGGGGAATGGGGAGTTTGAGGGGATGAGGGGGGTTGTTGAGGATCCGGAAGCGGAGTATGAGAAGAAGCTTTGGTTGGAGTTGGCGGATGAGAAGGTGAGCTATGGCTATTTGTTTTTGATTTGTGGGAGGTGTGGCTGAGCGATTGATGGTAGGTTTTGTTGACGCCTGGATCGTATTACACGTACGTTCTTTCTCTGGTTGACTGTGATAATATTGAATTGTTGATAGTCCTTGGGAAGGCCCTGGCCCTCGGTCGACGTCGGCCGCAGGTGGACAGCCATATGAGATTTTCTTCCGGCTGGCGTATTCGATGACTACAGTATGTTGTTCATGTGATTCGTGGGCATTGCTGACTACATACTGGTGTAGAGAGAAGATATGGAGCTTGGTATCCAGAGGATGGCAAAAGTGTATGCTCGCGCTTGGGGCGTCTAGAGTCGTTCATAAGCCGCGAGGAGAATATACAGTAATCTTTATAGGATTATTACTTTCTTATGACCAAAATTGATTAGGTTCACTCGCTGGACTAGTACCACTTCCTGCAGGCTGCCTGTCGAAGTCTGCCTGTGGAACTTGAAGTCAAGATCAGGCATTCCCACGATAACTTGAACTTCCCGTTGACGACAGGATCGCTAAAGCGCTATGTATGGGCGACGAGTTATCCCTCGTTCCGTCGTAGCAGATGACCGTCGAGCCTTCATATATTCAGGACGGTGTGGCGGGTAGGTACGCCCGACGTCGATCGCTATCAAATCTGCCAAGCCATCTAGGACCATGACCATCCGGTCTGTTCCCCTCTGCATTCAGGCTGTCGCGAACTTTACTGTACTGGCAGCTGCTTATGGCGCGTCTGTAGTGCGATCTGGAGCCCACACGATATCGGCTCACATCGCAAGTTTCAAGGTGGCGCGACTCGTGCTCCTGATTCGCCACCCTGCACCTGGGGACGTAGATCCCACCGGAGGGATCATCATCATGTCTGTCTGTCATCAGCAACACGGGAACCAGGGCGGTGAAACGCGAAAACCGAAAAGAAATAAATAGGGCTAGGGCATGGTGTTGGCGTTCTTCAGCTTCGGCTTTTCCCCCTCCTCGTCCTTCTCTTTCCCTTCCTCGTCGTACTCACGTTCATTTTTCGCGATGTTGTTCTCCGTTCTCGCTACCACCGTGACCTTGTTTGCTTCGCTCGCTGCTGCTGCACCGTCTTCGAGCCTTGAGGGACGTGCGCAAAAGGCGATTCGGCACTGTACGAAGCCGAATACTGTGGCTATTACTTTTGTGAGTTACTATGTTCTGCAGATGAGTTTGCGACGTTGTTGATGAGTGAGGCGTTTGTAGGACGATGGGCCGTATATCTATATGTGAGTGCTTTGGTTCGAGAAGGAGAGGGAGGAGGGATTGATGAACTTGTGTTTTTTTTTGAGGTACGACATTGTCAATACGTTGAATGAGTACGGTGCCAAGGCGACGTTTTTCTTCAGTAAGCCCCCCTCCCCCCGTGGTTCCATTCCATCTGACAAACGCGTTTTTTGTAGACGGCAACAACTGTATGTAAAATTCGTTTCGAGTCATACGATGGCTGATGGTGCCACGTTGATAGATGGGTGCATCTACGATGGGGACAATATGGAAAGGATTAAGTATGCGTATAACAATGGGCATCAGGTCGCCTCGCACACTTGGGCCCATGCGGATCTTACTACCCTGACCTGGGATCAAAGTGCGTTGAACGCGTTTCCTTTTCTTGGGTGTAGTCAGGCTGATGCTTTATGGTAGTCCACGATGAGATGTGGCGCGTTGAACGTGAGTAGCTCCAGATCTTGTCCGAGTTGGTGGTGGCTAACTCGGAGTTGTAGAGGCCCTCGAGAGGATTGTCGGTGTTTCCCCGGCATTCATGCGACCTCGTATGTATTGGCCACTATTTGATGTGTGTTGTCCACTCATCTAACGTCCTTCGACGACAGCGTATGGCAATTACAACAAGCTGGTCCGTGAGGCTGCTGAGGTGCGCGGGCAGAAGGTGATCATTTGGGATTTTGAGTAAGTCTTGAGATCTGGATTGTGTTCGCCGACTTGATTTGATGTTGCGTGTAGCTCTGAGGACTCTGTCGGCGCCACTGTCGCGCAAAGCAAGAAGCTGTATAGGGATGTTATTGCGGAGCACCCGGATACGATTCTTGCGTTGAACCATGAGGTGTATGGTGAGTGTTTGCTTTCTCTCCTCCTTCGTTGAACAGGCTACATAATGGGTATAGATACCACCGCGCACGAGGTGTTGCCGTACGCTATCAAGCGCCTTCAGGCTGCTGGCTACGAGCTCGTGACGTTGGCTGAGTGTCTCGGTGAGGAACCGTACCAGTGGACTACCGCCCCGTCAACACCTGATGTATGCGAGATAATCTCAACTTGTTATTTTGAAGACACTGACAGTGCTCCCTATAGGCCTCTTGGACATGCTAAATTCTTTGTGATCACACGGACTATTTATCTTTTTTTGGTTGTGCTTGAAAACACCCTCTGTCTCTACGTGTTCACTCTCGTTATGTTGTGGCGTATTACAGCTTTCTAATACTAATAGTTCAATTGTGCTCTTGATTGTGCTTTCCGTCTGAGGACACGGTGATCGAGATCGACGTCACGTTTTCAAACCCGCACCTTTCCTCAACACGCTCATGATCTCCATCACTTTCTCTGCATGGTCGTGCGCCAGAGGAGCGATAGGCGTCAGCTTATGTTCTCGCCCGCGAGCCATGACGAATTTAGGCCGGGAAAACGCCTCGACGCTCTCCAAAGGATTGCCTTCAACTGCGATGACATCCGCGTCATAACCCGCCAAAAGTTTTCCCGTCACTTTCGAGAGACCACAGACGTCTGCGGCAATGTCGGTGCAGCATGCCACGAGTTCTCGCGGTGTATACCCAGCGTCGGTCAGAGCCTGCAAGCCATCTGCGTAGCGCTCAAATGGACAGTGTCCAATGCCGTTGTCGGTGCCCATGAAGACCTTTGCACCGAGTTGGCGGAGCTTGGCGATGTTTTCTACGATTCTCTCTCTGTGGTCCCAGGGGCAGAAGTAGTTCTCCCCGGCGAGACACGCCGTGTTCATCGCTTTGAAAAGGTATTCAATCTCTCCCGTCAAATACAAGTCAAATCAACTCACTTGGACAGACTGCGACGCCACGTTGGACTATGAGCGACGCGATTTCTGAATCGAATTGTGTTCCAGTCTTTGTACTCCAGCTGCAATGCTCCAGGCTGTCAAATCCAGCTTCGACTGCTCGGCGGATCCCTTCCGCCCCCATTGCGTGTGTCGTCACGGGTATACCTTTCGCGTGTGCAGTGTCCGCGATTGCCTTCATTTCTTCCAAGGAATATCGCGCCTCGGACGGATGTGATCCAGCTGTCATGAAACCGCCCTACAAGCCGGTTCAGCCAGTGGACTTGTGTTATGAATTGCGACGGACCGTAACCATAACCTTGATGACATGCACCCCTTCATCCAGCCTCCGCTTCGCCATCTCCGTCACCTCCTCCACGCCCTCTGCTTCGCCTCCCATCGCCCAACAGTGTCCTCCTCTCACAGTGATCGGCGCATTCGCGCAGAGCAAACGCGGTCCCATGATCTCCCTTCTCTCAATCCGCCTCCTCAGATCTATCGTTAACGTTCCCGGACAGCCCAGATCGCGCGCAGTCGTGACACCAGCGTCCAGGAGGCGGAGAGCGTTTGTTTCCAGAATGCCTTCCTTGTCAGACCTTATCTTTGACGTGTCCGTGCTCGCGGCCGCTGGATCCGCCGATATGTGGATGTGGCCGTCGATGAAGCCAGGCATGAGGGTTAGATCGCCTTCGAGAGATGTGATTGCGGTGGACGACTCCAGGAGTGGCGTTATGCTGGTCCAAGGTCCTGCTGCTATAATCTTCCCATCTTTAACGGAGACTAGGATGCCACCATCGTTGATGAGCTCGGCAGAGCTTTCAGTGAGAAGTTTTGATGCGCGGATGGCTCTGAGAGACATGGATTATGCTTTGTTGGCTCACGAGCTCTCCAGCTGGACGTTTCTTGCGCCGCGGCCGAGGTGACAGCATGGATATCTTCCGAGGAGCGGACGGGAGCCGCCCGCGATAAGATACTGGAACTCCTGACCGTCAATTTTACACCCGCATTTCTTATCAGGACTACAGGCACCTGGCACGCGTATGATAAATACCTAAAAAGTTTGCTCATGAGACCTTCGAGAGAGCCTTCGCTATCACCACTATGCCGTCGTCCTCCATGTACAGCGATACGGAGAAGGACAGCTCCATCACCAATTACAAGGAGCCTGTGGTCGAGCTTCACGCGTTGGATGCCATCCCGGAGTCAGAGAAAGAGGCTGCGATAGACACTGTTGCCGCTGCGGGTGGGTATTATGTTCATGTTTTCACTACAACGTAGCTAACGTGCTTCTTCAGACCAGTATACTGAGGAGGAATACAAGAAGCTGAGGCGAAAGATCGACTGGGTCATGTTACCTCTGATGTGGGTTCTGTATGGTTTGCAACAGGCCGACAAGACGGGCATCTCGACGCAGGCAACGTGAGTTACACGTCCTTTCCCACCCCGTAATGCGCCGTTACGTTTCGTAGATTCAACATGCGCAAAGATTTGGGAATGGTCGGACAGCAATACGCGCTGCTGACTACCATCTTCTATGTTTCGTATCTCGTCTGCGAAGCGCCCGGCAACTACCTCATGCAGCGAATCAACATTGGCAAATTGCTCGGCGTTTTCATGTTCGTGTGGGGCGTTATTGTCCTGTGTACTGGATTTGTTCAGACTTGGCCACAGATGATGGTGCTCCGCGCGCTACAGGGTATGTTCCTCCTGCTCTTGTTATTCGAAACGTTAACGGAATCTTGGTTAGGCGGTTTTGAATGCGTTATCTCTCCCGCGTTCTTGCTTCTTACGGGTATGTTGTCCTTACGGCTTAAAAGACCGTTTTCGTTCCTAATCCTCGTGCTTCAGGAGCCTGGTATAAGACGGAAGAGCATACTATGCGGGGTGTCATTTGGGGAACAGCTAATGCTGGTAAGGTGCAACTACGCCTTGCTGTTTAAACATACTAACGACGCCTGTTAGGGTTCGGCATTATATCGAGTCTGTGCATGTGTGAGTGCTATGTCTTTCAGAGTCTGCAGTCGTGCTAACTTGACACTAGATGGGATCGGCACGGCAGCCTTGAAGAATCCGGGCGGTATTGATGCATGGCGAGGTATCAGCTTTTTCCGTAAGTTTCCTCTTCGTGGTTTACCCGAAATCATGCTAATACTGCTGTAGTGGGTGGATTTACCATTCTGATGTCAATAATAACGTTCATCATTATCGGGTGAGTCTCCCCAGCGACAGTTCGACGGTTTCTTACGCTTCTTTCTTAGCACTCCTCGCGAAGTTTGGTGGTTAACCGAAGCTGAGAAGCGAATGGCTGCCGCACGCATCGTCGGAAATCAAACAGGATCTGATCGGTCGAAGCATGGGGATTGGAAGTGGCACCAAGTCAAGGTCGCGTTCAAGGATCCCCAGACGTACTTCTTTTTCTTCGTTTCTATTGTAAATGCGCTTCCAAAGTAAGTGACGCTCTGCTCGTCTTCTCATCAGGGGCTGAACATCGTTAGTGGCGGTACAACGTCGTTCGGAAGTCTCGTATACGTGTCCTTTGGCTTCACGAATCTGGAGACTATTGCGGAAGGCACTGTACCTCGTCATGCGCTGTCGATTATCTGGTTCTTGACTGTTGGATACGTCACGCGAAGGTACAGACGGATACGCTTCCTCGTCATTGTCATTGCGATTATCCCTGCGTTCGTCGGAATGCTTGCGACCGCTCTGCAGCCCAACGACGATGCGCATCTGTGGTCGAAGTGGGGCACGTACTTTATGACCGTGACGTGAGTCCAGGTTTAGTTTGTTAAGTGCATATGCTAATGATGGGGTGCACAGTGGAGATGTGGCGGGACTGATGCTGTGGACCTTTATTCCCAGTAATGTTGCAGGCCGAACGAAGAAGTCTGTTACTTCTGTCATCCTCTTCGTACGTCTTTTATGTCTCTTCCGCCCAAGTCAATGAATCTAATGGTCTGATATTATTAGGTTGCATACTGTGTCGGCAACTCTGTAGGCAGTCAAGTTTTCCAGGCAAAGTGGGCGCCTCGATATGTACCCGCCATTCTCATTTCTGCCATCTTTGTAAGTGCCAGTGGTCTGGCCATATCGTCATGCAAAGCTCATACTTTGTAGTACGGTGTAGAGATTGTCTCGATGCTTGCTTGGAGGTGGTACTACATATACGAGAACCGGAGACGCGACAGGGTGGCGGCGGAGAAAGGGTTATCCAAGGAGGAGCAGGAGCGGCTTGGACGGCTGGCGGCTGAAGCTGATATGACGGATTATGAAAATGAGTGAGTTTTGTTTGGTTGATTTGATGTGATGGTGAGATTGATGTTTTAATAGGCACTTTAGATACGATTATTAATGTAGACTTCCTCGCTAATAGTAACATACATTGGCGCAAGCCCTCTAGCGACTGTCGATTTTTCATCGTCACATTCCAACTTGATCGATTGTTTGAGTCTAATGGAGTACTTACCTGCACGTCTTTCACGACGGCTCGACTCGATAGAAGAATTATATGGAGCTTCTGTGTTGGGCAGCTTCTTGTCTAAAATCATCGACGTCGAGATCATGCGTACCCAACCTGGCTTCGAATCTCAATATTCGCATGCCTCGGACATTGCAGATGGATCAGAATCGCAATTATAGACAATTCGAGCGAAGGACTGTCAAAAAATTCTGGCTTACAAGTCTAAGTCAACCGAGGCGGCGTTTATAATACTAGGAATACATAGGGTAATGGTGGGGACAGGTTCATTTTAACGAAAGAAAGTCTTGAAAGCAAACGTCTTGATATCTAACATACATACCATTAGAGAAGATACCATACTCAACAACGCATACTCACCATGTTGGGCCAAAAACTCTCGCATCCTCTTCTCTTCCTCGCTCCCATCTTCTTGCAACATGAGCTCCGGGTCGAGCACCTCGTCGACGCCATCGGGGCCTCTATTGATGCATTCGCCATGAACCCTCTGCGTGACGGCCATGAAATCGGTGTATTCCGCATCCCTGCGCGGTACACTCGCAGCACCGTGCTCGAACCCCGCCTCCTCAAGAAACTCGTTCAGCGCTATGAAGATAGTCGGGTCCATCGAGTGGTCGTCGGCTAGCTTCATCCCCGTATGCGCCTCGGTCCATCTGCGCCCCTCTTGGTTCTCGATGACGTAGCCGGCGATGCGCCAGGACCGCTTGCGCGGCCGCCCGGTGGGCGCGCTGGAGCGATACCAGGGAGGGAAATGGGGATCGTCGGGGTTGGGTAGGTAGCTCACGTGGTTGTATACTGGCCTGTCTGCTATTGGCGATGGTGTGGCGTTAGACATGATGGTGGTAGATGATGAAGAGGGTAGTCACGAACTATATTTATATACTCGTTGTGAGTCGGTCTAAGCATATGGTGAGCGGCTGAGCGCGGTTTCCGATCGTTGAGTGCAAAAAAATCAAAAATAAAGAAAGGTCCCGAAGAAGTATAGATCATAGTGTACAATCGCAACTTTCTCGCGCGAGTGATTTGAGGATGATTTGGAGGGGTTGGTTGAGCGCATCGGAGATATCGCGTATCGGGGACAGTGAACAACTTGAACTATCAGGACACAAGACGATTCGTCTACGATACATTCTAACTCTTCGTCAGCCCAAAACGCCGGACGAAACAGAACATAAAACATACGTCTAAAATCCCAACCACTGAATCATCCCCTAATCATCAAATTCTTCATTTGGAGGTTCCTCGTATTCAGGAATATCCTTCATGACTTCCATACGTCTCGCCCGATTTGCCAGATAATTTGCTTTCAGCGCGTCGTAGTTGTACACCTTGGTGTCACAATACCTAAAGCAGCCAACCGATGAAGCTATGGCTCTAGCCTCGACCCAACCCGGCCATTCATGATAGCTAACGTCCACGGAAAGTAAAGGAAGCTCTGCGCCGACCTCCTTCAGCCGCTGAACGAGAGGAAGAATGCTCTCCGCGATTTTTATCGATAATAATCTGTGTTCTTCGAATACCACAGTCGAATATCTCCGGCGTAAGAGATATGATTCGGTCTTGGTGACATCGATCGTCTTGAGACGCGGGAAGCTTTTGGGGTGTGTTGTCGTTAGATTCGACAGGACGTTACAAAAATTGAGCATAGTTTTGAAGTCTGCAGACACGCGGACTTCAACGAGGGCCGGGAGGTTGAGTAAGGCGACTTTCCACCATCCCGCGGTTAGCTGATGGGCTGGAGTGGTGATGTTTTGCACGTGGAGTACCTGCACGTCTTTCCCGACTGCTCGGAACAGGCGCTTGCACACTCGGTTTCGATATTTGCCCCGAGTGTAGAAGAATCGCACGGAAAGGTCTGCTGTGTTGGGATCGTGGATATAGTTGGGAAGTTTCTTGTTTGTGTGGCTGAAACCATCGACATCGAGATCCTGCGGTCGAGTTGTACCCAACCTAGCCTCCAATCTCAACATTTTCAAAGGAGTAACTCCAGGAGTCATCCACCTTCGTCGCAATGGAGACAGTATGAGGAAAGAGAATAGAGGTACGTGATTTGCAAGGGTTTGACTGTCGAGATGGAGGAGGCAGGTTGCAGGTATGCGCAAAATGAGCATGAATATGGTGACGGCATGCATCCCATTAGCAAGGGAAAGCTCAGAGAGTTTCGGAAGATTGACAGTGGGAACGGTGACGGGGAGTTCTTTCTCGTGATGGACAGAAACAAGGTTTTGCACCTTTAGTATCCGCAGGTTGGACATATGTGACAGGAGGCTGAGGAAGAACAATATGTCTGTATGCGGTTCGTTGTGAGCGCCATCTACATCGAGGACAACGAGATGGTGGGGTAAGAGCCCCACGGAAAACTGTATGTTGCTAAGGATCAAACACTGTAGGCTTGGAATCGTCAAGAAGATGTCTGGTAATACGACTCTGGACACAGAGTCGGTATCGTGATACGTCTTTATGTGTAGCGTATGAAGTGGAGGCAAGTTAGGCTCTGATGCCAAGAGGTGGTTCAATATCATGGCTGTGTGTGACCACGATGCAGTGGAGTGAAGAGTGGCAATGCGTCGAATTTCGGGTACCAACAAGAGAGGATATATACCCAAGTCCGACTTGGAAAAGCCGTGATGGATCGATAGAGGGTAGTTCCCGGATCGCTTTATCTGCATGTCCATGCGATCTGCTCGATGGAAGCCTCCATCCGCATTGATGAAGCTCCACAAGAAGCCGTCGTGCACGACGAGGTCGAACCACCGCCTACACACGTACATGATCTTCGACCAACAAGGGTGCGTATATATATTCGTCTCGAGGTCCCCGAAGCAGTAGTACCTAAAAATCACAGAGAGAACGTCGTCGGGAAGCTGGTGGACGGGAACGAGGGCATTTCGGTGGATTTTCATGGCTGTTATGAGCCGGTGCAGGTCACTGACGACACAGTCGATGTCCGAAGCGGAGCTGGTGGGAAGTCTATCGTCGCGGAGTGGGGGAAAGTGATCTTTGAGGGAAATCATGATGTCCTCTAGAGGGCTACATAAAACATAAAAGACTTAAGTTGAAGAACTAGCACATGAAGTTGAATGATTTATACTTTGCTCCTTCCGTACGCAGTTGGACTGCACCCAAAAATTCTTTTAGAATCTTGTCCTTCTCCATTAGTAGCGCGAATGAAGAGAGACGATTCTGAAGGATTTGGTTAATTGTTGACGGTGGAAGAGAAAGGACGGAGACATCGGACCGGACAATCAAGGTATCAAATCTTATCTTATCTTGAGCACTTGACTTGTGTTGACGTGAACGGATGGCTTTTAATTATACGACTGTAGCTCAGCTCGTAGAGCACAAGCACTCAAATCTTATGGTGACTTGGATGCCTGTTCAAGTCAGGCCAGTCGTATGGTAGTATAGAAGCAACTTTTTGGTTGAGCTTATGGAAGCGGGCACCGCCGGCCGGGGCCTCGGCCGCCTCACGAGTGCCCATCACATCGATGTCCTTCAGTGTCCTTCCCTTCCTTCTCCTTCAGCTCTTCGGTCATGGTAAAGATAGAATATGTTCTCTTTGATATGGATGGCGCGTCGTCTATCGAGTTTTAGTTTTCTTTATTGACAATTGCATCTCGTATAGGTCTTATGATCGATTCAGAAAAGATCTACTCGGATGTGACCAGTTCATCTCTTTCTCTGCATGCGAAATGCATACATTCAACGCCTTTTTAGACTCTATTCTCAGCAGGTATGGAAAAGAGATGACTTGGGATATGAAAGCGGGGTGCATGGGAAAACGTATGTACACTTCTTTGTCGGTTCGATTTTTTAAACCTAAATGCGTTGCAGCTGAACGAGAGGCCGCTCTTCATTTACTCTCATTCTTCCCCGACATCTCCCTTACTCTTGAGGAGTACCTCGTAGAACGCAATAGATTACAAGACGAAGCGTGGCCCACAGTTCCCCTCCTCCCCGGTGTCGAAAGATTAATCACCCATCTGAAGAAACACAACATCCCCATCGCGGTCGCCACGGGATCTCGTCGGCGGAACTATGACATGAAGACTGGTCACCTCGGTCATGTCTTTGGATTGTTCGAAGGACGCATCGTGTGTGCAGATGACGATCTCGCTGGCGTGCGGGGAAAGCCCAATCCCGATATATTTCTAACCGCGGCTACTCTCCTGGGTCGTGACGTGGGCCCTATACAAGGCGACCTGTCTTCTGATCACGTCGCTGAACGTGCTCGGGGACTCGTTTTTGAAGACGGTCTCCCAGGAATGCAAGCCGGCAAGCGAGCCGGGATGAAGGGTATGTTCACTCTTCATCTCTATTCTATTTTGAGTTGACGATTTCAGTTATCTGGGTCCCTGACAGTAATCTTCTGAACGTCCAGTACGACGGGGAGGAGATTGCAGACAAGGTCCTGAAATCAATAGAGGACTTCGTCCCAGAAGAGTTTGGTCTCCCGCCATACGATGAGTAATGTCAGAGGTATAGACAAACAACCCTTGTTAAACCCGCATTTCAACGCGTTTCGAACGTCAACAGCATCCGCAACCATCAAAGTAGCTCGGTAGCACTGCCGTCTCTAACACTTACTGTAGACGTGCCTTGGATGTGCCCCCGCTATGCCTCCACGCTCACTCATAGGAATGCGCAGTGTAGGCGACTTGTCCCCGTGTTTCGAAATCGCTGTCGAGGTATAAAATGGCCGATACACTACAGACCCGTCATCCTAACCCGCGATGCTCCATTTCGCCATTCTTCTTTCACTATTTTCGAGCATCGTCTCTGCATTGCCTTCTCCTTCGAAGCGCGATGACAGTTCACTTCTCACGTCCGATATTGATGACTTTATTCAATCGATTTTGGCCGAGTGGGGTTCTCCCGCCGGTGTCTCTGTCGCGGCTGTCCTTATGAATAAGGACGGCAGCTGGACCGTAGACACCAAGGGTTACGGTAACGCGACTTCCGACGCGTTCGTTGATGACGACACTATGTTTTGTATTGGTTCCAATTCAAAGGTATTGTTCAACTTTTCTGTATCGTGAACGCGAGCTAATAGAAACGTACTACAGCAATTTGCTGCTATTTCTACCGGACTTTTACTTTCTAATGGATCCCTTGAGCCTCCTCTTACGACTGCAACTAAACTGGCTTCTATATTTCCTGACTCGTGGGAGCTTATGGACGGGTATGCTACAGCACAAAGCACGATGGTAGATCTATTCAGTCATCGCACTGGGCTTCCACGTCATGACTTTTCGTATTCTCTGGATACTACTATCGAGGACATGGTTAGTCGATTCATCTTCATGCTATGAATCTTATGTTATGTCGCACCTTGCAGATGAGGAATACAAAGTATCTGAAGCCATCCCTCGAATTCCGCGACTCCTACCAATACAACAATATCATGTACGCAATCATGTCGTATCTTCCAACTGCCCTTCTTCCTTCGAAAACACCCTTCGCACAATATGCCAAGCAAAACATCTTCGAGCCTCTTGGGCTGAGCGCGACGTATTCGCCTACCGTTGCCTCGCAAGGGCATCTCCTAGCTCAAGGATTTGGGAGAGACGGACTCAATTTAACTGAAAATCTATTCGGGATGGGCACACCAAGAACTCTGGAATACTGGTCTGGAAACGTCACAGAAGACGGGAATGGTATGTACCTCGTCTTTCTCATGAGACCGCCAAACCCATACTAATCCTTTCGATTATAAGCGATGTCCGGCCCAGGTGGCATCATCATGAACGCGAAGGATGCTGCCCTTTGGCTCCAGACGCTTCTCCTTCAAGGAGCCAACCCAACGACTGGAGAACAAGTGATTCCTGCTGAAGTGGTGGCGCAAATCTCGACTGGTGTCAGTGTTGTCTCCGGGACTGGGTATGTCGTCGATTCATCTGATAATTTATTCTGCCTTACTTACACGTCTTGGGCAGTGCTCCTTCATTGTACGGCGCCGGTCAAGAAGTAGGCACATATCAAGGCTATCGTGCGTGCCCTCTTGTGGACGATTTCTACCGCCTGACTGACTTTCAAAATCAGCCGTCGTTGGGCACGAAGGAGACGTGACTGGTTTCCACTCGGCCATGACCCGCGTTCCTTCCGCCAATCTGGGTGTTGCGGTCTTCACCAATGATGATACCTACGGCCCATACTTCATTCAGGTCATCAAGTACCGCATCATGGACAAGCTTCTCGGACTGAATGTGACGGACTGGAACAGCATGTAAGTGGATACTCGAAATGCTCTCCTTTGATTTGACGGTTGACCTCGACTCGTAGTTACAAACAGGCCGTTGCAGATGGCTATGCTGCGTCGCTTGCACTCACACCTGCACCAACCAACCCGTCTGCTCCCAGCGTAGCTTACGCGGATCTCGCTGGCACGTACAGCAATGGCGGCTACGGGAACATCGACTTTTGCTACGTCTCCGACTCCTCCTCGTGTCAAGACATTCTCGCTACTCTCCCCAATGCCGTCGGTGAACTGCCGACTCTTGCTGCTCAATGGAAGAAGCTTTGGGCGTCGCACATTCTTTTGCAACACTTTGACGGGGACGTTTGGAACCTTACGTTGATGGATAGTCGGGTGAGTGATCACGAACATCGGGGTGTACGACATTCGCGTTAACTGCCGTCTATATAGCCTGTCTTGGATACGGCTGGGCAACGGACTGGCGAATACTGGGACTTTGCTATGGGGAGTTTTACTGCCCAATTCGCTCTTGACGAGGGTGGTAATGTTGGCTTTGGAATCAGTGGTGGCTTTTGGGGTGAGGGTGTTGAGCCTACAGGGGACACAATTGAAGCGGCTAGTGAAGTTTGGTTTACGAAGAGTGCTTGAGGTTTTCGTTTTGTGGCGTAGTTCGATTGGACGTTTACGATCACTGCTACGTTTCGGGGCTTAATTAGCAAGGATCCGTAAGATTTTCCTTTCCCTGTACGCGTCAACAGTGACCCGGGCAAGTGTGGTGCATACATTACAGGATGATTACAAGCTGAGGATACGACTCAAGTATTCTACAAGGCTTTGAGCATGGTAGGTGGCAAGCAATAAACAGTGGTGCAAACAAACATCAACAATTCTACTTCATTTCAGCCATGTCAAGCTTAAGCTTGTTCGGTAGCCAGCATTGCTGCCAATGTACATGCCATCAGCTGGAGATCGTCTTCGTATTGCGGTGGTACCTTCACATTCGGATTCCTCTTAATTTGTCTAACTCGATGGACAGGCTCTTTGTGCTTTGAAGCATAAACCAGAAGGACAGGCCATTGAATGTCCGTTTTCCTTTACTATTTTTACTCAATTCTTACCATGAAATAGCCTATGCTCTTGACTTGAAAGAATGGGCGCGGGGCGACTCTGAAGACCAAATATCGAAGGATTGGCGTGCTTTGGCATTATCTCTGGAGGAACAACTACGGGACCTCCGCGCGGATGACTTGCAGCGTGAAAAACCCAAGCGCGGTAAACAGCCTCGGGCGCCCACACCGACGCCTGGACCGCTGCCACCACCACCTCCTTCGTCAGATCTTCCGTGCATCCTTTCGCGCGCACTTACCGCGTCGCTTTCTTCGTCTTCTAAACTGGACACGCTCAATACGCGTCTAGTACCTGATATGGCGTTCGCCCTTGTCGATGGCATCTTATACCCTGCCTTGAAAGCTTTTCTTAAGCTAAGCCTGGACGCGCTGAAGTTTACCGCCGATAGTTCAGACTCGCGACCGGCTCTTCTTCGCCTTGTTCAACGCGCTCTTTCCCTCGTGGATCTAGACGCGCGTAAAGAAATTGGTATGGCGGCTATCGCTGCACTGACAGGTGATCCGGAGGCGGATTACCTGGCAAGAAAGGACGCGTTCTGGTACCTCTGCACGGTCGTATCTCTTTGCGATGTAGGGCAGCGTGGGGCAGAGGCTCTTTGTAAGATTCTTGAACGGGGCGAACAGCTTTCGGTGGTTGAAAGGGAGATGGTTGAGGGTATTCTTGAACGTATTTGGCTGTCGATGGATGATGAGCATTAGGCAAGTCGGTCTCACGATTTTATCGCATCAGCGCCATATTGAGGTGTGTAAGGGATGTCCGGGTTTCAGGATGGCTGAGCGCTGGCACTGATGCGTGATCATCACCGTGATCGACAGCGTCAACCGTGTCAATCCTACGAAGCTCGAGATCTTCACGCTGGCAAGTCTGCTTCAGGTGCTCAATTCAGTACTACGGTTCTTCATTCGCTATCGAATCCCGTCCGGAGCTTAGCACGCGGAAGCTTCGCCTTCGCCATGTATTACTTACCCTTGCTACCCGATGCTATTGATGTACGCGTCCGCAGGCTGGATCCTTCAATATTACGGACCCTGGATCTGGTCCTCATGAATTGTAGGACGAGCTTCTCATGATTCCTCGCGGATTGCCTTTGATTTTGGTACGTATACGCTGACTACTTGGTTGGCTTCGATTCCCTGAGCCGCCCGCGCCTGGGGAGATGGCCACTGGCCAGAGAGGCGAAAGTTTTTGCTGAACTTGACCTTGTGGAATATGTGTGGGTTTCGTCCAGGTTCCGCCTCTGTTCGCCACAGGTTCGCCAAAGCCTATATAAAGAATCGAGCATCAAGTGGAATGTTCCTGCTCACTTGGATCATTATGATTGCAATGGATGATGTTCCATAACTCTAACGGCACGTCTTACTATTGTCGGGACACGTTATCTCTACCGGAATAAAAGAGATTTTGTCGTGCTACTGACAACTCGTCCGCGGGTGTAAGCATGTTTCCAGCGATTATCTCCGCGTACCGGTGAGTCAAGTGATTGGCCCAAAACCGAGATAATGCCAGCGACCTGTCTGTACTACTAACTGCCGCTTGGTGAATGAATGAGCGAGCTGATACCGACTTACGTACGCGTACAATTTAGGCCGAATCAAAGGTGGCCCTGACCACGGACCTCTCCCACTGCCAGTTGCACTGGGCATGTCGCAGACTTGCTCCCATCTTCCGCCACCACCAACGTCCAGGCCGCTGCTTTCCTTTGTCTCCGTCCGATACTCGTAACGACATCGCGCCCCATCCAGCTACCCACAATGGCGTCCCGGCACGACCGGTCTGCATCCAAGAAGCGCCGCCTCACGCGTGCGTGTGATATGGTATGTGCTCACAGTAAGACCTGATATGCTCGCTGATATCCCGTCCAGTGTAAAAGGAAGAAAAGTGCGTTCAATATTTTGACTTCCGGAGCTTAAGCTGATTAAAATGACTTGCAGTTCGCTGTATGGGATCCGTTCCGTCCATTGACAATTGAGTGGTGCTAATTGTCTTTCTAAATTTGAAAGGTGATGGCGTAGAAATGCCGGGAAATCAGTGCACGAATTGTTTGAACTCGAAAGTACATTGCACGCACGTAGAGGTGCTGAGGGTGCGTCCGTTTTATCTGCCGCGACGCGTTTGGCTGATGGAATCAGCAGAATCTTGGTACAGCGAAAGGGTTAGCTTGCCTACTGCCATTCCCGTGTACGACTGTCTAAGTGCTATGTAGATACGTCGAGAGTCTGGAACGTCGACTGCAAAAGCTCACACAGCTCTTCAAGAAGGTCCTAGCCATTTCTGTGTCTCCTACGCCTGCTCACAAAATATATAGCTCCTGCCTGAAGTCGATATTGATCAAGAACTCGACGACACCGAGGACAGTATCGACGAAGAGAACGAGCGGACCGCAGCCACCAATGAAGAGACCTCCATTCAGCTTAGTTATGCAGTCAACCGCGCCCTCAACTTTGCTCCGCAAAGACAGCGGTACTTTGGTAAATCCAAGTGTGTATAAGTATTGACTTTATTGATGGATTCGCGACTGATACCTCCGATCATAGTGCCTTGTTCCTCATCCAGGCAGTAGCTGCTCAGAGGGCACACTACCTCGGGAAACGCCCGTCTCTGAATCCATCCTTCTCTCTCAAGCAAGGCGAGCATTGGGCCGCTCGGCCGGTGGGTAACTCCTTGCATACCTTTTACCGTCTCTCATTTGGCTTACATAGTGGTACAACCCCCGACATCGATATACGACGCAGGAATATGAATTCCCCGAAGAGGACTTGTTAATGGCCCTCGTTGATGCCTACTTTGAACACGAGAACTGCTTCCTCCCACTCCTCCACCGCCCTACGTTCGAGAGAGCAATACAAGACCAAGTGCATTACCACGACGAGATGTTTGGCGGGACGCTTCTCATGGTGTGTGCCCTCGGCGCGAGGTGGGTCGATGATCGCCGCGTCTTCACCGAGGGTGTGGACATGGCTGGATGGCCGTACTTTGATCAGATATCGCTTCCGCCGCCGCCGGATGGACCGGTGTCTCTCGGGGAAATGCAGATGTATTGTGTAAGTATATATGCAGGTTCTGCACATCTGCGTTATTGTTATTGACGTTTCGTTCTCTAGTTATATATAACTTATCACCAACTTATACCGACAGCGAGGACCATGTGGATTTATTTGGGGACTGCTTTCCGGCTCATCCAGGATGCAGGGATGCATATGCGGAGTCCAAACCCGCCAAATGCGCAGGATGAGTTGTGGAAGCGGGTGTTCTGGTATGCGCGCTTTTCTGCTTCTTTTGAGTTGAAAATGATTTTTTTTCCACGTTATAAGGTGTCTTATGTTCTTGGATATATCATACGCGTCTGTTTTTGGGCATACACCTACGCTACATTATGAGATGTCAGTGTATTTGGAGACTTGGTCGAGCTCTCGACTAACGAGTTCTAGGTTCGATATCGAATATCCGATAGAATGCGACGATGAATATTGGGAGAATGAGGCTTTCGCTCAACCCAAAGACAAACCGTCATCCATCTCATTTTTTGTTCAGCTGATGAAGCTGATGCAAATATTGTCCTATGTTTTACGCGTTACCGTGAGCCTTTTTATCCTATATTTCCGTTGCGTAGGTCGACAACAATTTCCCAGTATGCTGTCAGACGTCCTTTACATGTCTTTACGGCCAATCGCCTACCTGAAGCCCAAATTCTCGCTGGATTCGATTCTTCTCTGAATGAATGGCAAGCGGCGCTTCCTGATAACTGTATGTACACTCAATACTCGGCAAATAAAGTGTTCTGATTCATTGATAGTGCGCTGGGATCCACGACGCAGAGAAGAGCATTTCTTTCGACAGTCTGCATTCCTCCATATCACGATGTACTACGTGCAGATACAGGCGCATCGACCGTATATCCCTGGACCTGACCAGAAGCACAGCGTCTTACCATCGTTGGCCATTTGTTCGAATGCGGCGCTGTCGTGTATGCGGATCGTCGAAACGCAGAAATACAGAGGATACCTGGAAAATGTGCACATCATGGTAAGTCAATCTCTTGAAGACGGGAGAGTCGCGGACTTATATCGGGGCATAGGCGTATCTATATCCAGCTGCGATGATACTTCTTCTACGTGCATGGAGCGTACCAGCGGGGGATACTCTGCCAAGCGCTACACAGGAAATGAAGTTTGTTCAAGTCTGTCTTGACATGTTCAAACGATGTCAGAAACGACCGTAAGTTTGCAAAAGAAAACAATAACTGTTTCTAACGGATATTCAGAAACGCGCCACCAGCCTTTATCTTTTGGTACGAGCTCCTGCCTTCAAGTACTTCTCCCAACTAAATGCTCGGTGTAGGGATATTATCGCTGGTTTAATGACCGATGATACCTCGCCCCGTCCCATCTCTCCTACGAAAGGTACGGGCAGACCGAAAGGCTACCAGGCACCCGAGGAAAATGAATTCCCGCCGTATACCCATCCTCTGCAACCGGCACAGCAAACTCACCAGAATTCTGTCTTTGCTGTTCCCGTCAACACCAACTTTACTCCCGAGCCTGTGGTGCATTCGTACGTGCCGTATCACACGCCCGATGGCACGAATTTTGTGGTGCAGCAGAACACGACCGCCACCGACGCCTCGTACACGTATGGAGGAGCGTACTATCAGGAACAGCAGCAGCAGGTTTCGTGGGTTGATGTTCCATGTGAAAGTGGATTGACGTCTCAGCAGTATTCGTCGGCGTCTCCTCAGCAGCCGTATGCTGAGGAACCGCAGAACGGGTACGCAGCGCCCGCCACGGGGGGAGGAGGATATCCCCCGCAGGGAATGTGGGAGTCTTTGCATCCGTCCTAGTAAATACGTCAGCTTGCTTTGGGGTGTAGTTTTTTACTGACGTCGTAGTGACAGCTATTCTGGTGGGGATTTTAACTTTTATGGGACGGGAGGATGATTTGTTTTTGTTGTTGTGCTTCTTTGTACATCAGGACACTGTTTGTACCATGTATACCAGTACTTTAGTAGATCTAACCAGCATGAGGATAAATCTCTGTCTATTGATAGGGAAGGTGGCAGATTCACAGAAGACAACCCATCTCTTAACATCAAACTTTCACCTTCCTGTTGTGCTAGGCCGGTTTTGCTTGCTAATATGGTGGCACAGCTGAGTTGAAGTTAGCTCACTGGTACATTTAGGACTTGAAAACACATCCATCATCCAGCAGGAGTGACGGAGCTGGCTCTCGAGCGTAGTACTTCGCCTTATAAAGTCGTTCCATCAAGAGCAGCCTTCGTCAGGTTGGCTAACCCTAGTGCCTCGTCCTTCAAGCTAAAAGAAGATGTTGAATCCAGCAATGCTCGCGGTCGGTTATATGATCTAAGGATAGATAAGAATATGTATAGATAGGTTATTCTACGATGATGTGCCGAGGACGCGGATGGCCATTTCGAAGCCCAGAAATGTGGCACCATTAGCGAAGGGCGACCTATGTATGAAGAATGAGAACCGACGCGTCGGCGAAAGCACGGGAACCGACCTGATGAGTGTGGGACCAAGACCACGCGTAAAGGCCTTGATTCCCTCCGTGCGCCATACGGTGCTCACGCAGTTCCACGTCGATGAGTACTTTTGGCCAGCGGACGGTGTGAAGCCGTCCGTCTGCATGCGAGATTTGATCATGTCGATGGGATATATGACGGCCCAGAGCTATTAACGCGATTAGAGGGGAGTGAACGATGTCGAAGGGACGTACAGCATATCCCGCAGCTGCGCCATATAGAACGGCGTTCATAGGCCTGATCTGGTCGCGTTTTATGCCTTTTGTCGCCATCTCGCGCTGTACGAGTTTCTCGTAGGCCAAGAAGTAGACGCCGTAGCCCGCGGCTTCACGTAGGAGGGTGACAGCTTGGCCTTTGTATATTCCCTGGATTCCGTGCGAGGAAAAGATCTTTTTGATCGCGTCATAGGGACCAGCGTATGGCGGGTTCTTTGCGGGCTGAGTCTGCAGTCCTGAGCGGAGAAGAACGTTAGTGGCTAAAGGAAGGTCAAGCATCTACGCACGTATACGGATGTGCTCTACGGGCCCAGATACGACACCGTTGGCTAAGCCTGCAGCGACACCAGAGACGACAAGTTGGGAGCCGGTGAGATTGAGTCCTGATGGTCCTCCCAGGCCGTTCTTGATGTTTTGTTCAGCATAAAACCGTTTCATCCACTCGATGACTCCGAACTGGATGGATACGCAGACACCGATGCCCAATAGCGGTGTTAGTGTTCCCTAAAGAGGTTGTTACAACAGCGTAAACCAGAGGGTAACAGCTAATTCGCGTACCTTGTAAAAAGCCAAGGGACCCTCGTTCTTCATGATACCCCCAGCACAATCCAGCATGCCCTTGTACGTGCCCTTGGGAGCCGTTTGCATTCGCTACGAGTAGAGTTATAAGAATTGCATCATTCTATGAGCGATAAACGCGGCCCCACTCACGACTTTGACAATGTCAAACGGCTGTCCGACCAGAACCTAGTCATAATTGCCATTCGTTATTAGGTAGGACTCGTGCGTACGGGGGGAGGCGACGCGCCTGGCAGATGCCCCCAGCGGTGCCGGCTGTTATATCTTTGAGGGTCTGGATGGACATGGTGGTCCGAACGCAAAGGAGTCCAGAATCATCATCTAAATAAAAATTCGAGTATGGAACCAAATAAAGTCGATAAGATTGCTGACCTTGTCCGATGATCCGACATGGATCCGAATGGACCGAACGTTGAAGAAACTCAAGTTCAAGTGCCCATACGAGGGCACCCGGAGGGCACTGGAGAAACACACCCAGACTTATGTCGAACATTGGATCGGCGCGTCTTACATACATGGCGGACACATGAACGACAAAACAAGACAATTGGCTCTTCATATGTTGTACAGTATTACAGTCGCTTTTCATAGCGTATTATTCATCGAGTTGCTGAGGTTGATTTATACGGCGGAAGTCTCCCGCCAACGGGTGCAGCTTGGCCTTGAACATCCTGAGGAGCTCACTGACTATATCTTGGTGGATTCGTGACACCCCTGCCTGCATCGACTTCGGGCTCTTCGAGAAGTGCGGACATCTTGACTTGGCGACGTGCCAAGTCTACAACGAGTCAATACGACGAGGTTGACAGAATCTGAGAGCAGAACAAACCAATGCTTAGGAGATATAGCATGATATCCCAGAAGATGCTCGAGTTCCACGTTGAACCACACCCTGTCAGATACCCCCGCCGTTAACATTTGCCAGTAATGTCAAAAGAGAATAGGACATACATTCCGCAGCCTCGGCATGAGTCTTCACCACATCAGAATGCCAGAAGAAAAAAGCATAAGGATAGTAAGGATGGTAGAGCTTGTCAGCCGTGTCAAAACGTTCCGTGCAATTGGTCAAGATGGATTCCTAATCGCGCACGAAAAGTCAGGATGCGGAACTAGACAAGCCTGGTGAGGGCAGCAAGGCGCACCTTCTCCGAGCGCGTCATGATGAAATGAATAAACCCAGCAAGTATGACTGTAATGAGATTCACGATGCAGACTACGGTGATGTTGCCGCTCCATGTCCTGTCATACTGAATTCCGTTAATCACGTTGCACGAATACGCAAAGAGTGCGCATACCCTAATCGCCATAAAGTAGAGATACAACTGCAAGTACTTGGAATGAGGACGCTACTCGCAAAAATCATTGGAGGCACCGACATACCTCAAGAAAGACTATAATGGCTGTAAAGGTCGCGCGCCATTGACAGAATGATGAAAGCGATTCGCAGGCACAGGCTGGAATTGGAGGAAATTAGAACGCGTCTTCCATCTTGGACTAACAGAGACTCACCCTCGTCAGCCGCCGCCATTGCATAATGAACATTATACTAAATAGTTCAGTGGTGTCGGATGACCGTGACCATAAAACATTTCCTACGGAGCTGCGCGATTTATGAGATATGCAAGGATTCGCGCACAGTTTCGTACTCACCACACAACAGCCAATATGGTTCCTATAATACACGCTATCGCCAGCGAGTGAGCATGGGGTACAATTGAAGACATTCGTGACGCTGTACTCACTGGTTTTGAACTTTGATATTTGCTCGCCTCTTTCATCCGAGGCGTTGGGCTCTGGCTTGTTGGCTTGGACATTGGCTTGCGTAGTGGGCACGGACATGGTGGTGTGATGTTGTGGTGCAAGCGAAAGCCTTTCGAGCTATATAACCTCAATCTGAGACCGTGACATGTGATACCGCCGCCACGACTCGGATCGGGCGCAAACAACATCGAAGTAGGAATGAACCGCAAGGTCTCGAGGTCGTCCACAAACAGCGCATTTTTATAAACACACCCATTTCAGTGTCAGCCTTAGCGACTATGATGAGATGACAGGTCGGACACGATATTTGCGAAGATAGGAAGATGGTGAAGGAAGAGTTGTGAATTGCAACTCCGACTAGATCATGGTTCAACGTCCTCGCTGCCCTGCTTTGAAGGTTGATGATAGCGTCAAGAAACTTTCATAATAGTCTTATAGCGGAAAGTGCTTGATCAAGGAAGCGTTTCACGAGTTGTTGTCGAGACTTGGTCGACCCGGGGGCGGCGCGTTTCTTGGCCAAAAAAATCGGTTCAGCTGAACGCGAGACTTACGATCGCTCTCCGCTGCTTGTGCATCGGGCAGAAAGGAGAGTCTTGTTTCTCAGTCTGACTTACAGTCAGTTGCCTGCGCTTTCAATGAAGTCCATTATCGATGACATACTCTACACTCGGTGCGCGCGTGTAATATGGAAGCTGATAACAAGTGTTCACAATGGGGTGGATTCTCCAAGTCGTCATATAGTACTACAGGTCCATCTTATCATAGCGTATCATTCATTGACTGGCTGAGGTTGACTGATACGGCGGAAGTTGTTCTGCGCCTCCCGCCGACGGTGCAGCTCGGGCTTCAACATCCTGAGCAAGCCGACTATATCCTTGTGTTGCACATTCCGTGCCCAGTCTTCCTGCAACGACTTCGGGAGGCTTGAGATGAGCGGACAACCCGACTTGGCCGAACGCGAAAACTACAATGAGACTTGAGTCAGTACGACGAGGTTGACAGAATCTGAGAGCAGAACAAACCAACGGTTAGTACATACAGCACGATATCCCAGAATATGTTCGAGTTCCACGTTGAGCGACACCCTGACGAGGTACCCTCATTAAGATATGCCAGTGAAGTCAAAAAGAGTGCCAGGACATACAGTACGCAGCCTCGGCCTCAGTATTTACCACATCAGAATGCCAAAAGAGAAAAGCATAAGGATAGTAAGGATGGTAACGGCCAGTCGCGTCGAAACGTTTCGCGCAACTAGTCAAAATGGCTGCCTAATTGCGAATGAAAGTCGGAATCAGGAATGAAACGGGCCAAGAAACGGGCCTGGTGCGAGGCCGACAAGGACGCACCTTCTGGTTGCGTGTCATAATGACGTGAATCAATCCAGAAAGTATCACTATTAAGAAATTCACACTGCAGAATGCGGTGATCTTGTGGCTCCATTCCCTGCCATACTGAATTCCGTTAATTAGGAGAAATACGCAAAGAGTAGACATACCGACTGCGACATACAGAGGAATACGAACTGTAGGTACCCGGAATGAGAACACTAGTTTCAAAAAAACCATTGGCGGCTGTGACGTACTTCAAGGAAGAATATAGTGGCGGTAAAGGCTACGCGCCACTGACAGAAAGATGCGAGCGTTTCAAAGGCATCTGGTTGAGGGAATGAGAACGTGTCTTGAGACAGAGGCAACAGAGACTCACCTTCGTCAGCTGTCACCATGGCATAATGAGCATTATACTAAGTAGTTCACTGGCGTCAGGATTCACACAAAACCATCAAACATTTCCGTACGGAGCTGTACCATTAATGAGATATGCAAGGATTCGAATACCTTCGTACTCACCACGCAAAAGCCAATATGCCTCCTATCAAACACCCTGTCGCCAGGTAGTGAATAAGGGCCTACAAGTGAAAACGCTCACACTGTACAGTGTACTGACAGGCAACGAACAATGATATTTGGAAATCTCTCTCATCCTCGACGGTGGGCGGATTGTTGACTGGATTGTTGGCTTGGACATTGGCCTGTGTGACGGACGCGGACATTTGAGGATGCTGGTGCAAAAGAAAGCCTTTAGAGCTGTGCAGTCTGAGACCACTGGCGCCCACGACTCGATCAGGCGCAAACCAATCACTACAGTGGCTCTGACCACTCAGCTTATAGAGGAGCTTTGTTGCCATAGTTAGAAGTACGTCTTCGCGATGCGGCGCGCCATTCGGGCGGTATCCACAAGTAATAATGACCGGAGGAATGAACCGCAAGGTCTTGAGGAGCACTAAATACGCCGATTTCAGTATCAGACTTGGCGGTGTCTTGAAGATGCGTCTCGTGGTCTGTAAGAGGCAGTGCACACAGGTCGCACAAGAGGAGTGGAATCGAGTACAACGCCAACATGGTAAAAGGGTGAGGTACTAGCTTAGTAGCTACGAATACTGATCAAATACTTAGTTAGCCCCGTATGGTAGGTAAGAGGCATCCCCCTTACATCCCAGAATGCGCAAACAGTGACACTGGTCGGATACGATATTTGCGAAGAGATCAGGAAACTTTCATAATAGTCTTACAGCGGAAAGTGAGTACTACAGGTGCATCTTATCATACGTATCATTCATTGACTGGCTGAGGTTGCCTTATATGGCGGAAGTGGTTCGCTACTTCCCGCCGATGGTGCAACTCCGGCTTCAACATCCTGAGGAAGCTGACTGTATCCTTGAGATTGTGTTGCAGGAACTTCCCCTGCATCGACTTGTGGGGCATGAAGCACTTTGGAGGCCCAGATTTTAAGAAGCGTGAAACCTATAATGGATCACTATGACGACGTCGACAGAATCGGAGAGCAGAACAAACCAATAGCGACAACATATAGCACGAAATCCCAGAATATGCTCGAGCTCCACGATGAGCGACACCCTGACGAGGTACCCTCATTAAGATATGCCAGTGATGTCAAACGAGAATGGACATACAGTCCGTAGCCTCGGCCTCAGTCCTTGACTTATCAGACTGCCAGAAGAAAAAAGCATAAGGATAGTAAGGATGGTAAAGCTTGTCATTCTCGTTAAAACGTTTGGCGCAACTGGCCCAAATAGCTTCCTTATAAAAGTCGGAGTCAGGGATCAGACGAGCCTGATGCGAGCACGACAAGGACGCACCTTCTGCTGGCGTGTCATAATGAGATGAATCAACTCAGAAACTACCACCATCACGAGATTCACACCGCAGACTGCGGTGATCTTGCGACTCCATTTCATGCCATACTGAATTCCGTGAATTGCGAGAAATACTCGAGGAGTAGACATACTGTAGCCGCCATAACGAAGAGCACCAACTGCAGGGCCCCGGAATGAGGACACTAGTTGCAAAAACCATTACTTAGTAGCTATGACGTACCTGAAGAATGAGTATAATGACGGTACAGGCTACACGCCATGCACAGAAGGATGCAAGCGCTCCAAAGCCAGCTGGAGTGGAGGGAATGAGAACGTGTCTGGAGACAGAGGCCGCAACAGAGACTCACCTTCGTCAGCCAGCACCATTGCATAATGAGCATTATACTAAGTAGTTCACCGGCGTCAGTGTCAGGGTTCGCGCATAAAACATTTCCGTACGGAGCTGGACAATTCATGAGATATGCAAGGATTAGAGCACCTTCTGCGTACTCACCACATAAAAGTCAATGAGCCTCCTATCAGACACGCTGTCGCCGGCTTGTAAGTACGAGGCTACATGGAAAACACTCATAAGTATTGTACTCACAGAAAACGAACATGCCGATCTGACCACCTCTCTCATCCTCGGCAGAGGGCCGTTTGTTGGCTGGATCGTTTGCTTGGACGTTGGTGGGCGCGGACATTTGAGGATGATGGTGCAAAAGAAAGCCTTTAGAGCTGTGCAGTCTGAGACCCCTCCGGCGCCCACGACTCGATTAGGCGCAAACGATATCTTTAGCGAGCAGTGGCTCTGAACTGACCATTCCACATATTTCATCACTCGGCTTATAGAGGAGCTGTTGCCATAGTTAGAAGCACGTCTTCGCGATGCGGCGCGCCATTCGGGCGGTATCCGCAAGTTATGAGACGCCAGAGGAATGAACTTGAGGGACATTAAACACCCCAATTTCAGTGTTAGCCTTGGCAGTGTCTTGAAGAGGCGTAAATAAGTGTCTTGGTCCTCCCAAAATGCGCAGAAGGACGGTAAAGGAAGAGTTGCGAATTGTAACTCCGACTGGATCACGGTTCGACTTGGTTTCTTCGCTGCCTTGCTTTGAAAGCTGGTGATACCGTTAAGAAACGTTTATCATAGCCTGACAGCAGAAGCACTCGATCAACGACGCGTTTTACGAGTTGTTGTTGAATTTTCGAACTTAGTCGCGCGGTGGTCGCCGAATATGGAAAGGACATGGAAGGCACGTGGAGCGCGTTTCTTGACCGAAAAAAACTTTGACCGATGACAGAACCACCCGTCGACAATGTCAAGGCCAACGACGAGGATGCCGAGTGGGACGAAGATGACGATGACGATGATATCGATGCCGAGGCCGAAAAGATGGCGCAACGTCTTCGAGCGGAACTATTGGCGGATATACATCGAGTAAATGCAGCAGCAGCTGCCGCCGCCCCCGTGGTGACCCCCCAGCCAGTACCAGCGCCCGTGCCAGCCCCGGTACAACCTCCAGCGCCTCTTGCTCCGCCTCCAATCCAGTCTGCGAGCTCCAAGAAGGAGCAGGACATCATTGCCACAATGAAAAGCATTCTTACCTTCCTGGACAGCGACACTCTGGCCCGCACCACCCTTGAATCCTCGATCATTCCCAACATGGGAGGCGCTAGCGTTTTCAATGTTATCACGTCCTCAGTTTCTTCCGGTCGCGTCCCAAAGGAGATCGCGATGCCCCTTCAACAGTCTGTTGTTGCTCTTGCCCGGACCGACAGCTTATTTGGGAATTTACGTCTCTCGAATGCATCGTCTATTCAGCTGGACAAAGGCAAGCGTAAGCGCGACCATGACGAGAGCGTTATGTCCAACCCAAAACGGACGTATGCGCAGCATTATGATCTAAACGCCCAGTTAATGGAAGCAGTTGGTGGCGTCAGCCATTCCCTTGCCGCATCCTCTGGTCATCCCCTCGAACCCTCCCTCATCTCGCCCATACAGCTCCAACTTCACCAAATTTTCCTCTTCGCCGTCACTTCCTCCCCTCGCGCCGGCCTAGGAATGAACGCTCTCCAAGAAATTGGTGGGCTAATCCAGGTGATTGGTGTCCTTACGGGTATCCAGATCGGCCAGTCCCTCCCCCAGTCCAGCTCTATCGCTACCGCTGTGTATCCATGCCTCATTAGTGGTTGCCAGAAAACATTTTCTCGGCTATACAGTTTGCGTAATCATCAGCGTGTTCATGCCGTCGAGCGTCCATACCGCTGCACATCGTGTCCAGCTTCTTTTGTTCGTAATCACGATCTTAAACGACACGTCAAGCTACACGACAAGAAGGCCTGGAAGTGCTCTGGGTGCGACAAGATATTCTCTCGGAAAGACGCCATCAGGAGGCACAAGAAGGTTAGTCAAAACCATGGTGCCAAGGGCCAGGCGTGTGTGCATGGTGAGATCATAGAGGTCGAGAATGACGACGATGGGGATATGATGAGGGAAGAGAAGCGAGCGAAGATGTGGAATGGGATCGCTGTGAGCGTCGCCACAGGCGGTGTCAGTGACGTCGAAGAAGGCGAAATTCAGCCGTCCATGCTGTCGGCTCTGCAAACAACAGTCTTGACGCTCCATCCGATATTGCAGAATCGAGTGTCTAATGCGCTTGTGACAAGTACGGGACCTGCGCCTGCGCCGTCCACGGATGCCGCCAAAGGCCAGTCCGCGTTGGCGAGTGTCATCGCGCGCGCTCAGATTCACAGCAAGCCGGACGCCACAGGCGAAGCTGCTCAGGCTTCGTCAGAGGAAGCTTCGAAAGATGCTGCTGCAGATCTTGCTCCAACAGCGCCCGCCCCCGATGCACAGCCCACGTCTTTATCGATGTATGGTCTATCCGATGAGCAGACGCAGCAGTTGGAGCAGGCGATCGCCGGGGCAGCCCTGGCGGCGCAAGCTCAAGCTGAGGCTGAAGCCGCCCTGGAGGAGGAGGAAGAGGACGACTTTGAAGACGACGCTGAATACGACGAGGACGACGGCGAAGAGATGGAATCCGTACCCATTCCCGGCGTTGGCGGCGCCTCATAATACTTAATAATACAATATACGGTAAGCCTCTGCTCTTTTCCTTTTTTCATAAAAAAACACGAATAGATTAATACAACAACTGTCCGTTTTTGCAGCATCAAGAAAACATTAAAGTCTGGAGAAACGGAAAAAAGAGGATTGACGCGTCTGGATCGCGAAGAGCGTTGCGAGGGACATACCGAAGAATAGCGCTACACCCGTGTCAAGAAATTCCTCCTCATCATCATCCATCATAGCTTGGGTTTGCGGCTTATCCTTTTGCGAGGATTCATGTATTGCCGCTTTGCCTCCTCCTGCAGGCGTCTCCACCGTTCTTTGCTCTCCGCCGACTCCCGCTTCCACGCCTCCGATATTGCCTCTGCAGGCGACAGTCTTGGACTGGGCTTAGGACTGGGGGGCTCGTTTTCTCGCTTGTGGCTGCGAGTGTGGGGTGGTGGTGATGGTGATGGATCGTTGGTCATCTTTCGGGGGAGGAGGGGACGCGTGTGCGGGGGGCGGAGGTACTAGGAAACGCTTGAGGATGCGGGCATTCATTGTTATATATACCGTTGCACTTACTACTAGGGGTGAGGCTTCAAGCCGGCGGTGTCGCACAATGTGGACAAACGAGCAATGGAGCAGGCATCGTTCACACCCCTTCCCCCCTCCGAGTACAAAGGATGCCCTAAAAGAGGCAAGTTGAAGGCATGTTGGACGGATGGAATTCGGCATGTCCCGGTCCTTCGGGCCAGATATACAATGTGCACGCAGTGCGGACGAGTGTATACGCTACTTGGGAATTTGACATATCACGGGAGGGGAGGGACCCAGGAATGGAAGATCGGGTTCGAGGCGAGGCTGCCACACACCCAGCTGCGGCACCAACTGGCAAACTTGTGGTTCGTTGAGGCGTTTCATTGTCAGGCACCGCCCTAGACATTGACATTGAGAATCCTCGAATGCCTCGAGGGGAGAAGTACTCCGTTTTGGACAGGGTCACGACGAGCGAAGGATGCTTCCATTACAGCCACTGTATATATCTCCAAGTGTTCATTGATACCGAACCGAAGGGAAAGGCATTGATGAGATTAGACGTCGGTCCGGGATGCAAGTCCTCTGATCCGTTCCAGCTGCAGAAATTAAAAAAGCAAGGGGTCGATTAACAGGTACAACAAGCGCTCTAACCTAGTACATGTATGATGATGATGATGTTCATAAAAAACTCCAAGCTGGCGTTTTGTTTAGAGATGGATGCTATGCGACTGATCGTAACCACGTCAGAGCGTCCGAGAGGCGAACACGCGTGTAAAGCGTGTTGGGGGCAAAGACGTCGCGGTTCAATTGAATCAAAAGGCATGTACCAGAATTCTGCGATCACGGGCCGCTTACAGAAACAGCGACGAGAAGAAAGTCTGGAGAAGAACGAGGACAAGCACTGAAACACGATTAGAAGAAAACGCGGCGGATGATAGAGAAGTCTCTGAGGGAGCCGAAGAGGGCGAGCTTCTTGTTCCACTGGAGGCTGTTACTAAGAAAAGTGTGGGTCAGAATCCCACTCGGTGATGCGGTCAACGTACGAATAGAATCCAGCAATATATCTTTGTAGTCTCCACCTGCTTCCCACATCGCAAAACCCCCCAAGCCGTTCTCAGTGATGAAGTTGCCCTGCACATACCGTCTCAGCAAACATATTTGCGACTCGGCCTGCCACGCACCTTTGCGGCAAACGACTCGGCATTATCAAACGAAACCATCACCTCGCTTGTCGGTTTATACACATAAGGCTAAGCAGACCCATGAGTGCAACCGACGTCAACGAAAAAAAAAATCACTAACAGTCTGACTGCAATCATCATACCGATACCCGATACCGTCCAAAGCGGAACCGTTAGGATTGATGAACCCTTCCTCCACCAAGCCCCAAAACGTAAAGACGCCAGACGGGCCCTGCTCTACCCCGCATACATCGACACCCCCATCGCCGTCCCATCTGTCGCCTTTACCCCGCGCAGAGGGATTGAATACCGGATATGCCTGGAGCGCGTCATTGGCAAAGGCATCACTCTCCTGCACGTGGAACGAATGCCCGTAAGACGCGACCCCAAGCACGATCTGATCGCGAGGCATCCCCGCGCTGGCCCACGCGTCTACTGCAGAGACTGCCGAGCCAACTTGGTACGCGGATGGCGCGCATGTGTCGTTGAGCGGCGCGTTGGGGCCTACGGCTGGCGACCAGAAGGACCAGACGTCGTAGTTCATGATGGCAATGTAATCGAGGACATCGGCAAACGGGGATACATCGGTGAGCGGTGTACCGGAAGAATCGTTGAACGGTTTTAGGGCAGTCGCCGCTGAGAGCGTGAGGTTTTTCCCAGCGGGGCGTTCGCGAAGCTCTTGGAGGAAGGAAAGGAAGTTGGCGGTGTCGTTGGCGTTGATGGTGTTGCAGCCGAGGCCTTGGCGGTTGGGGTATTCCCAGCTAGTGGTGATCGCTTGTCAGGTGGTGGGAGATGGAGATAAGTCGGACATAGACATACTCAAAGTCAACGCCGTCGAAAGAGTATTCGGAGACCAGTTGGAGGACCTGGTCCACGAACGCGGTGCGGTTCTTTGAGGAATCCACGCTACTTGAGTAGAAACGCGATCCTCCCCATCCTCCGATAGACACGCTTGTTAGAACGTTCTGTTACATCGTCAGATACTTTACTGAACAGCAAAACGAAGTTGGGTACGTGTTTGTGCGCCTCGGAAACAAATTGGGGAATAAAGGCTTTATCGGATTCGTCCAGAGAAAGGGTTCCATCCGGGCTTGGAACACTGACAGTCTGTCAGCACATAGGTTGGACCAAACGAAATGGCTCGACGCACGCGAAAGCATAAGTCATCTGCGTGTATTTCGACCAGCTTACGCTTGACAGAGGAAAATCTGTTGCATGCCATCCTGCATACCACGCAGATGCCACTCGGGAGCGAGCGAAGACCGGCAAGGGTAGAACGAACAGTAATGGCCAGAATCGTTCGACAATCATGGTGGCGGAAAAGAGGAGGCAGACACGAGTGACGAGGCAAAAATGCTTTTTGAGGGTAAAAGAAGCTGTTCCGGAAGGCTGAGAGGACGGATTGAGAGTGTATCAGCGCAAGTTGGACGCGATGACGGCGGCGCCACTAATTCCGGGTTACATGGTCGTCATCGTCAAGAGAAGCTTCCTACTGTATCACATGAGCGCTTTAACTGGATTGGGAGGCAGCCGCGAGTTGCAACAAAGTCGTGACTCCAGGGGATGGACGAGAAGGCGCGTAGTAGTGTTCAAGCGGCGGCATAGTGGTAAAAATCTGGTAGGAATCAAGGTAGGAACTGATCGACGATGATAAGCTCAGGTTCAATCTTCAAAATGGTACCGATGCCGACCGGTCCACGAGCCGACAAAATTCCATCCGCTGTAAGATACTTACGCCACACAATACGCACCCAACGTGAGTTGGTTGCATGTGTGCAATTCTCTGCTGCTCGTGGCCTTACGAGCTGGTCAGGTACATGTACATAAAATGTAGGTGCCTTCTGAATCCTTATCAATTTGTCGCAACGATGTGAGAAGTAGGAGTCCAACGGTCCAACAACGCCTTTTCCCTTGGAGTGCGACATGGTACGAGGATACGACGATTCCATTGAGTACATTACAAGGCATGCCATTGCGTATGATGATTGCGATGTGCGCAAGTAGAGCGAAAGACTGCCACATGCGGTACAATGCAAATCAAATCAAAGTTTACCTTTCAAAAGGAAGTTCGTGGTGTTTTCAGACTCTAGTTGAGATGGAAAAAAGACTGGCCTTTGTAGTTGCTTTGCAGCTTGGACCGCGAGCCCAAATAGGAACAATTGGGTGACAAAGGGAGCAATGGCAAATCCCGAATTATTTCGGCCCGTCAAAGGGCTAGACACGCGGTGTTACAATGTGACAGTTGACTCTTTGTCGCCTATTCCAGTATTCCTTGCGGCCATCCTTACTAAAGTCCTCTTCAAAAGCCACCTACCTCTCCCTCTAGGGCGGAAAAAACTACCTCCCGGAGATCTGCGACGCGTCCCAGATCGCTCAACGAAAACCTATCACCGGCTATTTCTGGTCCAAGTCTAAATTAGCGCCCGTCAATCAGGAGGACCATCGCACAGCTCTTTGACCAACACTTTGTCCTGACCAAAGCGCGTCGAGTGGCATATTCTTTGTAACATTGCCCTTGCCGTATAAAAGGGGTCATCACACCCTCTCTCCTTCCCACCTTCATCTACTACTCTAGACACTACACATCCAACCATGCAGACTGACGCTCCAGCCAACGACGCCCCACATGACGACGACATTATTGGCCAGGCCACTCAGGAGGACGACGCCGAGCAGACCCAGGCCGTCGAACAACCCTCCCAAGTTCCCAAGGACTCTAACCTCTGGGGCATCCTCATCCCCTGCAACCAAAACCTACTCCCTGTCAAGTTCGACCGTCGAAAACCGCTTTACAGAATAGGCAGGAACGACACGCTCAACGACGTGCTGTTCCCCGGGTTCAAAGTCAGTGAGTATCACATTTCATCTGCTCTCCTTTCTACTTTGTGCTAAGATCAATGTTAGGCAACGAACACGCTGAGATTAGATGGGATGGGATAGATGGCGATCAGTCAGCCGTCGTTGTACGCGACAAGTCGAGCAATGGCACTTTTGTGAGTCGAGAGAAATCAGTTGTTCGCCCACCTCGCATCTGAAAGGTATTCGCAGATCAACAGCGTCAAGATCGGCAAAGGTCAGAGCAGTGTCCTATACGAAGGCAACGAAATTGCGTTCGGGAACGTTAGCCCTCAACCCCCAGAAAGCATGGAAGACTATCGTGAGTGGTCTATACAACACGCAATCAAGTAGTTTAACGTGTCTCTTCTGCAGGCTTCATCTTCCGCTCCTTTACGAGCAGCACTATCAAGACCGGATTACACGCTGAGTATGACCTTGTAAGGGAGCTCGGTAAAGGTGCTTTCGCGACCGTCATGAGGGCCGTTGAGCGCGAGACAGGTCTGTTTGTCGCCGTCAAAATGATCCATCCCAAGAATCTGGGACGCGAAGAGGCCGATCAGAGGGAAACACAGCTTGATCGCGAAATTGCTATTATTGCCTCTTTGAAGCATCCCAATATCTGTGGCTTCAAAAAGATGTTTAAGCAACCGGATGGTGGTCGTAGTAAGTCTGTTTACTCGTTTTATCACGGTATAAGCTTATGGCTCTTAGACTTGGTTATTGAACTTGTAGAAGGCGGTGATCTTCTTGACTACATCCTAGCACGACATGGTTTGGGTGAAGACATCGCTCAGCACTTTACTTACCAGATGTGTGATGCACTCGCTGTGAGTCCTTTGTTTACTATATCGATATTTGACTTACATTTGGTTAACTGCGATCAGTTTTGTCACTCCAAGAACATCGCCCACCGGGATCTCAAGCCCGAGGTAACTCTTCGATGGTTCACGGCCTTGTATATGCTTACGCGCCCTCAGAACATCCTCTTAACGCTTCATAAACCCCCTCAAGTCAAAATTGCCGACTTTGGTCTTGCAAAAGTCGCGGACAGTGCGACCATGCTCCGAGTATGGCTTGTTCTTCACCATATGTGACATGGCTAAAATTCCAATAGACTATGTGCGGAACACCTAGCTATCTGGCTCCTGAGGTGGTCACACAAAATGGTATTACTGGCTATGGAAATGTTGTCGACGCCTGGAGTATCGGCGTCATCGTCTTCTGCATGTATGTCTTCATTTTCAACTTCCTACATTTCTCTAACGTGTTGGCCAGGCTCACAAATTCCAGTCCGTTCGATGACAGTGCTGGGCCTGCTGACATTCGAGAGCGTATACGTACTCGTCAAATTTGCTGGCCTGTTCTTCGGGAGAGAAACCTGTCTGTGAATGGTGCGGCCATGAACTTTCGCTGCTTACCACGTAACAATGACTGAACTACCTATGTAGCGCAAAATTTCATCGCTCGATTCCTCAAGACGAATCCTGCTGAACGTATGACGTGCGAAGTAGCGCTCATGCATCCTTGGCTGATGAGTTACAACGTTATATACGACCACTCCGACTTTCCCGACTACCAACCCCCTTCTGCGCGGTGCAACCGTGAGGCTGTCCAACGCGATCTTTCCATGATCTCTGCCGATGGGCTATCAGACATTGACGCCTCGGAATCTCAGGGCGCTAACGTGTCCGCTCCCATCCAGCGCCGCAGCCAGGTGATGCATGCGCGCATTGACGACGACAAGGAGGTCGCGGATGTTGGACTTTCCCCGGATTTGATTGCCAACTTTGAACGACTGACGAACCAGTCGGCGAACGAGGAGGGTGCTCCCGTCAATGTGAATGCCAATGGAAAGAGGTCGTTGACTCCGATGGCTGAGGATCCGGCTGCGGAGAATAATGATGTTTCGATGGATATTGCTTCGCCTAGGAAGAAGCCAAGGGCGTCAGATGAGAGTATGAGCGATACACCTGCTACGCCGGCGACCAGGGGGAGGGGAAAGGGCGCGCGGGGCGGGAGGGGTAAGAAGGGGCTTATGGACAATGTCGTGCCAAGGCGGTCGGCGCGCAATGCCAGAACTACAGGACGCTGAGGATCTCACCCTGTGCATCGTTTCTTTTTTCTCTTGTCTCGTCATCATGCTTTCCGTTGCTTTCTATCATATATCCCCCCACCACTACCCATTTACATTTGCATTATATCTCAAATTCATTCTTTTCAAGTACTTGGTATCGTATGGTTGTTCTTCTCCGAAATTAGTGTATTATAGTGTGTGTATACCTGCCAATGGAGAGTAATATTTGGTTGACTGGGGGTTGTGTTTGCGGCACCGATTGAGTGGGGTATGTACGTTGTACATACGTACTTGGCCTTGCTTCTTGACAACGATCTAATTGAAAGCAGTCAGGACAGGGACACCTTGACTGCTTCCTGCCTGATCATGGATAGCCTAAGTGAGGTCGTCGTGAACGACTAGCTCTGTTCATCAAGCCTCAGGAACGCCTCGAGTCACAGAAATCACCAACACTAGAAGCCTATCGCACGTACGCTTCGCACCTAGACTTTTAATGCACCGTCTCGGAAATGGTCGTCTTTTCATGCCGACGTGGACCTGGGAGGAGTACTATGCGGGTCGAACGAAAACCCGGTTCAAACCCACCCACTCAGGCTCTCGGGTGCGTCTGGTTGGCAGCTTTGGCCACTGACGCATCGGTAGAGTATGAAACCGTCGGGAGCCAGGATCACTTTTCCCATCGGTATTTCCGGCCACGACGTTCTCGCAAGGCCTGACAGTTGACTTTTATCACTGATCAGTTTTCATCTCGCTGGGACGTTCAAGCATTCGAGTAACGTATAGCCTACCATAACACTGGCACAATTGAATACAATGGTGACTCGGAATCGCTTCATTTCGATTTCGGGTTGCCCCGTGAAGCCTCGTCTTCATCCTAGTTATCTCACTGGGACCTTCATGCTGGCCAATGGACCTCTCAGCATAACACACTGGATACGTTGACTCGGAATCGCTTAAACTCTGGTGGCTCGTGAAATCCTCACAGCGGCTGACACGTCCATGCGCCAAAAATCAAAATCTCGTTAAGCTCGCACAATAACGTTCAACTGCTCTTTCCACGCTCGACGTTGTGTGTGCTCAATCACGCTCGTAGCTTCTTTCGAGGTGGGCGTTATGCGACGCCCCCCAGATTCTCGTGTGGCTGCATGTGCCCGGGCGTTCCAACGCAGTGGCTCCCAACGGCAGTCCCTCTAGTCTGGTTTGACTCTTGACTCTCCTGCGAATGCCACCCAATCGCGCGGGGGTGATTGGTCGTCGAGGGGGGCCACTGGGATTGCTTGTTGTCAGGTATAAAAGGCTAGGAAAATGGGATGGTGGTGAAGCAGGCCCAGGGATTCTTACTAGTCATGCAGATTCAGTTCTCACTACTCGCTGTTGCCTGCGTTTTATCTGTGGTTGTCGCTGGCCCTACTACCAATCCCGGTAAACAGGCTACGTGCAGTGGCGGACGAACGACTGCGCATGCTGCTGTAGGTCTATTCTATGCTCAATTTATGGACGTAGGAGGCTGACTGTCATCGATAGTGTTGCGTCTGGTTCGACGTCCTCGATGATATCCAGGCAAACTTGTATGTTCATTTCGCGTACCGACGCGCCACTGGTCAGCTTCATTGATGTTTTCGACAGGTTCGATGGCGGTGAATGCGGTGAAGAGGTTCATGAGGTAACAACCTCATCTTCATTCATCTATCGCCTAGCTCATGCTATTCATTTTTTCGAGTCCCTTCGTGTAATGCCAGCGTTCTTCCAAGTGGACAGTAAACTCTGACTGACAACTTCAATCTCAAGCTAACCTTCCACGACGCCATTGGATTTTCGCCTGCTCTATTTCGTCAAGGAAAATTTGGGTCAGTAACCTTCAGTACATCTCGTGCCTGTTTCTCAAGGTTTTGACGCTGATTACCAGTGGTTCTGGAGCCGGTGCGTCATTTTATGAGTTCCTGGACGTACTAAGGTTCAAGCTCACGTCTTCAAGATGGATCGATTATGGCTCATCCCGAAGAACTTGCTTTCCGTAAGAGTTCTTCCCCTCCCCTGGTATCCGTTTGGATATTGATG
Source organism: Hymenopellis raphanipes (assembly GCA_036872995.1). Lineage (NCBI taxonomy): Eukaryota > Fungi > Basidiomycota > Agaricomycetes > Agaricales > Physalacriaceae > Hymenopellis > Hymenopellis raphanipes. The sequence goes on from JAYMDG010000027.1 coordinate 320,496, forward strand.
AACTTTATATACAGATGCCAATAACGGTATAGGTGAGTCCAAGTCTGGCGGTTGTACCTCGCACTAGGAGGCTGAGCACCTTCTTCAGATGAGATTGTAGAAGCCCAGACTCCATTTGCTCTGAGCCACCCTGTCTCGTTTGGTGATTTGTGGGTGGCCGTTGTTCAAAGGCATACGATTTTTTCTAACAGGTTCATTAGCATCCAATTCGCTGGAGCAGTAGGCGTCGCAAACTGCCCTGGTGCTCCGCGTCTGGAGTTCCTGGCTGGCCGTTCCAACGTCTCCAGGGCGTCGCCAGATCTCTTGGTACCTGAACCATTCGATAGGTAGGTTCATGAAGCGATACAACAATGAAAACGTGCTTGACTTATTGTACTTATAGTGTTACGAAAATCCTCAACCGCTTCGGTGACGCTGGGTTCACTTCTGATGAAGTCGTGGCGCTTCTCGCGTCGCATACTATTGCCGCCCAGGACCACGTCGATCCAACTATTCCTGTAAGTCCAAGTTCATACTTTGCTGTGTTTTCATCTGATCTGATGTGACGTTGATAGGGTACACCCTTCGACTCGACTCCCAACGATTTCGACGCCCAGTTCTTCCTCGAAACGTTGCTCTCGGCTAATCTCATACCTGGGAATGGTATCAACCAAGGCCAAGTCTTCTCTCCGCTGGCGGGGGAGTTCCGTTTACAGTCTGACGCCTTGTTTGCTCGCGATTCTCGGTCAGTCGACTTTCTTTCTTCGTCGTTGCCTCAAGTTCTTATCGACATTAATTAGCACCGCCTGTGAATGGCAGTCTTTTATCGGTATTACACAACACACTTGGTGTCAAGGCATTCACTGATTTCCTTAATTTCCAGCTAGCGCGCAACGGATGAATACTAGGTTCCGTGCAGCTATGGCCAAACTGGCAACGACAGGACAGACGCGGTCTCTCTTGACTGATTGTTCAGATGTTATTCCGGTGCCGCCTCCTGCTAGGAGGAGCGTTACTCTTCCGGCTGGTAGGACTCGTGCTGATGTTGAAATCGCCGTAGGATTTCGTGACATACATTAACCAGGCCTGTGCTGACTTGCATCTTACAGTGTCGCGCGACGCCGTTCCCCTCGCTCACTAGTGACCCGGGCCCAGCTACAAGCATCCCTGCAGTGTAAGCCTATATACACCTGTCCTCGATGTGATAAGCTGAAAGAAGATCATGTTCTTGTAGTCCTCCTTCGTAAACATGGCCTTCAAAGTTGCCTAGAAGTTTCGTGCTCTTTTCTCTCTCGTGGTTCTGTGTTTGTTATTTCCATTTTGTACAGGTACAAGGTTCTTTCTAGTGATAGTACAGGTTGTGTTATTTAGACTTCTTTATCCAAAATTTTTACCAAGTGAACGGCCCGTTGTCGCCCCAAAATAGACCTGCGCTTAAGGTTAGCTTTAAGAAATCGAAGAAGGATCGGCACGAACAAGTCTTGGCTTTGTCCTCTGGGCCGAGAAGAGCCCAAGGAACGATCACCTCAGCGCCTTCCTTTGTGCTCTTCCCTCCTTCCTTGAAGTTGTTCAACTTGCTCGTTGTGAAGCCTGGCGTGACCAGGTTGACTTTGATTTCCCCTTCCAACTCCTTCGCCAAAGCGATCGAGTTTGCCGCCGCTTTGCTCGTGTTGTACGCAATGACTGAATGCAAAAAGCCATTTGGGATCGACGCCATAAGACCATTGCTCGCCATATCTGTCGTGACGGTGACGATACACGCGTGTCCGGGGGAGGAGCGGCGAAGGAGGGGGACGAAGGCCTGGCAGACTGAGATGAGGCCGAGGAGATTGGTGTTAAGGCCGTCTTGGATGTTGGAGAGCGGTTCCTTCAACGCGCCTGCGCTCTTCTCCATCACGCCAATACCGGCGTTGTTGACGAGAGAGTCGAGGCGTCCTTCGGCTTTCTCGATGATATCCCTCGCAGCATTGACGGATTCGGGATTTGTCACGTCGAGTTGCACAAACTTGACGTCAAGGCCCTCTGCGATAAGCTTGGTCTGGGCTTCTTTGCCCGCCGTTTCTTTGCGCGCCGACAGATAGACGGTGTGGCCTTTCTGTGCTAAGCTCTTTACGATCTCGAAGCCGATGCCGGTGTTTGAGCCAGTGACAAGAACGACGCGTTTATACGAAGCCATGCCTTGGAATATCAATAAGACTCTTTGATATCTATGGAAAATAAGAACAAGTAACACGTACGTATATGTCTTTCACTGTTATCTATCCTGACGGTATAAAATGAAGGCGAATTATCAGACTTGGATGCGTCACATGTTTATCACCATTGACACTGACTTGCCGCCGGCTCAATCGTCCATTGTCCATGTTGACTCTCAACGGCGATGTCCGACGACAGCAAGGTCTTTCGCGCTTCCATGGCATCCCCAACAATAGTGGAATTTATCCTTTTATGTTTACGGACAAAAGAAGACGCCCTGACAGCTAACAATTGAACTACAGCACACAGCCACATAGAGTTCCTACTTATACCTGCCGTGAACCGAAGCCTGGAATCTTCACTACCACAGCTGTATCCATCGTATCGGTGAGTGGGGTTTTGCTGTATTGTTGCTCATCCTGCTAACTGGGCATTAAGAGTACCATGGATCATCTCGATTCACGAAACTGCATGTGCTTGGACTGCAATCATCGGCACCGTCGTACCGTACGAGATACGGTCACGCTTAACTATCTGTGTGCACGCATGTCGTCCTTGAAGATCGCGTTGTCCTCCGAGAGATGCCACATCGACTACCTACCCACGGAAATCCTTGTTCACATATTCATCCTTCTCTCGAAACCGCACCCTGTGTTTGATGCCAACGCTTTCCTGTATATCGCACAGCTCGTGTGCAAGAGATGGCGCGAGGTCGTAGAGTTCACGCCCACTCTTTGGAACGATCTTTATATCGACAGTGCTGCCTCGCTTGCGTCCTATTGGCTCACTACGGTGGGCAAACAGGACTACTACGAGGGAATGGAACCCGATTACATCTGGCATCTCCTGCGCGCTAAGGAACGCGCTGCCGCCGCTATCTCTACCGTTCTGGCACGGTCCGGATCCATGGCCTTGTCGATTGTCCTTGATACTAAGGACATACGCGGCGACGGCGGCGACTTTGCTCATATGTATTGTCTCGATTATCTCGTATTCCATTCGGGGCGATGGCAGACTCTCACGATACGACACGCGCTTCCAGAAATGCTCTCAGTCATCAAATCGGTGACGGATAATGGCGGTAGCTTGGATCTTTTGGAACAGCTACACTTGAACTTACGGTGTACCCCCAATAACACCGTACCATCTGGATCTACAGAGTGCGACCTCCGACTTGCGGCGCCGAAGCTGCACAGCCTCTCTGTCTACGGATTCCTCGCCAACGTTATGTGGAAGATATCCCTGCCCATGCCGTCACTCGCGCACTTCGCTTCATCCCTCTACGATCCCAACCACCTCCTGCAGGGCACGAAACTCGAATCGTACGAAAGCAGGATAGCGGACAGAAGTATAAATATGTCGCCCTCATTCTACCGTCTACACTGGAGGGCCCCATCTCAATCGAGCTCTCTCCAGACACTCGTCACAAACAACCCTCACGTTTTCAATGATTTCGACTTTCCTAACTTGCGGCGTATACGTAACGACCTCAGCGGCCACCTTGAAGGACTAGTCGCAATGCAGGGCATGCTCGAGCGCTCTCGTCCGCCGCTGGAGAGTCTTCACATTGCTCTGGACGCGGCTTGGCGGGGAAGCAACTACATCACTGCGCTGTTCAAGACACTGGACTCGTGTACCCCGAACTTGCGGCGCTTGTCTGTGCGCCTTCGTGGTCTCGCGGGTTTTCAGTCACTCTTTTCCATCTTATGCGAACTGGAGAGTGGCGCGGCTCTCAAGCAACTCGAAGAAGTCTTCATCTGGGTTGCCACTGACAAGCTGCACCGCTCCATAATATGGCAGAAATGGCTTCTTGGAGTAGTGCTCAATCGACAGGCTGCATTGCGACTCCTTGATATCATTTTTGTGCCATTACACAAGAGGAGAATGTTTCCGGAGAAGGAGACGGTAGGATTTATCGATGCGGTTACGGCCAGTCAATTTCGCTTTATTGCGGGTGAAGTCAGGATTAGGGTGACCGCGAGGGTGAGTCGCATTTTGTGTTATATTTTCTCAAGTGTTCATTCTTGCTTTAGGGCAATGGAGCGGAAATAAGGTATATCTAGTGCATCGCAATACTCACTTTATAGGTTTGTGAACGTCACTATGCCTCTGAGAGCAGGCAGGATCTAGGGATGTGTAGCACCCGGACCAGGACATTGAAATAAACCAAAGACATTCTTTTCTTCTATTAGTCTACACAGAAATAAAGATACCCAATGACTACGCCAATGTTATAGGCAAACCGTTCGAGCCCAGTAAGGACTCCTTTGCAGATAGCACTCTTGGCCCATCTCCAACCCGTGTGTGAATCAAGCCTTTCACGGCGCCTGCTTCAAACGGTTTCGCCACCGCTTCGTTGAAACCCTCAACTACAGCGCCTTGTACACTGTCAGTGCCGAAGAGCCCAAAGACGTCTTTGAATGCTTCCTTCTGCGGGAAGTACTTCACGATCATCTGCACAATCTCCTTGATATTCTCTTTCGGGGTGTAAATAACCGCGTTGGGACCCGCATCGTACGTGTATGCAGCCTTCAATTTGCCCGTCGTCTCTACAGCGACACGGTTGTACTCGACCACGAGCGCAATGATGGCCTTGGAGACATCGTTCATGTAAAAGATGGGCGGTTCAGTGTCGAGCGCGACGGCGTGGAACTGATTAGAATCTGCCATCGTGATCTTGGCGAACGCGTCAAAGTCGCGCGCGAGTATGGCGGCACTAATGGCGGCCATGCGCTCCGGGACGACGTGCTTGATGCGGTGTTGGAGGAGCGGCGACGTGTCGACAGTGCGCTGCATGCCGGATGTGGAGGACGTACCCTTCTTGTCATCGGAGACAACGCAGATGAGGGCGTGCATGTCGGGCCAGTGGGACTGGGGTGCGATCTCGACGGCGTACGAGTCCGAGCCGTCAGGCAGGTTACCCATCTCCCAGGCGACGTAGCCGCCGAAGAGGGATCTGCAGGCGGAGCCGGAGCCTTGGCGGGCGATGAGGGAGAGCTGGGATGGAGAGCATGAGAGTTGGTAGAGCTGCGCGAGGGACGATACGAGCGCGGCGAAGCCTGATGCGGAAGATGCGAGACCGGCGGCGGTGGGGAAGTTGTTGTACGAGGCGATATGGACTGGGAATGTCGAGAGCTGAAAGCGGTTTAGATTTGGGCGCGGGTCTGGAATAGGAAACCTTTACTTTAGGAGCACTCGCTTCCTTGTCTTCTACCAGCTCCTTTCTGAGGCGTTTGAGCTCGGTGATGCATGTGGCCATGCGCCCACCCTCCTTGATAAGCTCCTCCTTGCCATTCAACCAGAGTGTATCCTTCTTGAACGAAGGGTCTGCTCGCGAAGTCGTCGTCGATCGTAAGTGATCTTGGTCAAGCGTCACCGACAACGAGGAGTTTGTGGGCAAGATGAGCTTCGTGTCCCGTTTGCCCCAGTATCTATCGTATCTCAGTATTATTGATCATGGAGAGAACTAAACGCGCACTTTATGACTGCAATATTGACTGGGGCAGAGGTCGTAGCTTGGTAGACCGACATGGTACGAGAACAAGGGAAAATCGTCGTACGTGTTTCGCTCTACGCATTTTTGTGGTCTCGGTGGGCCCCGGGTCTATCCATACAAGAGGTCGGTTTCGGGCGATGATGAGACAACTAAACAATACTATCAAATGAAGCAGAGTTCCGACAACGGTGGATACGGGAGCGAGAAATATGCAGAGCGATGCCCGATATTTGGGAAAGTAGTCTTATCCTAAACCCGTTCGCGTCAACGTCAGCTACTGCCTTTGAGGCAAGAGAAGTCAACATTTTCCGGTCCAGGAATAGTAATGAACGTTTGGTTGAAGGACGAAGCAAAAGAAACCGACGGCGCACCTGACCTGATTTAGACGCGAGGCGGCCCGATCACTAAGCGCCGATCACTTTCCATAAACAGTTTTGAACTCTTTCAGTGTCACTCAACCAATCGCGACATCCATGTGTTCGTCCTGCACGCACATGCTCCGTATCTCATGTCATTCTACTTTGTGTTGGATCTAGGCCATTCATATATCGGATAAGATACCTCTCCGAACGCATTGAAAACCTCCGGCTCATGATCATCACCGGTAGCTTCAATGCTGCTTGTATATGTGGGTACGTACTTTAACAGCATTGACTCTAGCGCCTAACATGGCTAGCAGCTCGAAGCCTCCACCCGACCAACACCCCAAACTTCACGCAAGGGTACTTATATCATAGACACGCTGAGAACACGCGTCGAAGTTACCTTCTAGCACATCCATATCGTAACGGCACTCATGTTCAGACTTCACACTAATTATACTTCCTATCTCACCTGTCATGACCCGCTGTCGCGTGTCCGAACGACAAAAGGACGCGCGTCTACTGTGGGAAATCGAATCGCACCGTGTCCTCCTTCCCCAATGGCCCCACCCTACCGTCGCCTCCAGCAGTATGCGCTCGCAATCAGCGTCGTAAGTATCATCTACTGTGCAGCGGAAGGCGCCGTCTCCATAGCGTTCGGCGCAGAATCCGCCTCTCGGTCCCTCGTCTTCTTTGGTATCCAGTCCGGCATCGAGGTCACCTCGGCCGCGATGGTCCTCTGGCGCTTCAGAAAGGTCGCAAAGCCCGGAGAGGAACGAGGTGTTGTCTTGGAACCGAGAGAGCTGAGGCACGCACGCTTTCTCAGCCCATGGATGCGGAGCCATCAGCTAACAGCATCCTTTTTTCTCCAGATTCGAGAAAATCGCTAGCGGGTCAATTGCGGCGCTGTTGTTGATTCTCTCGGTCGGTACGGAGGTATCGGCCATCGTTGGTCTTGCGAAGCACGACGAGCCAGACGGCTCGAATGCATCACTCATCATTTCTGCATCAGCGCTGGTGCTCATGGTCCTGCTTTGGCTTCCCAAGCGTTATCTCGCTAGGGCGCTCGACAGCAGCGCGATGCAAGGCGAGACGCAGTGTTCCCTTTCATGTATCCAAATTACTATCGTCCTTTTCGTTGGTTCCCTCGTGTATCGGCTATGGAAAGGTGGCTGGTGGGTGGACAGCGCCACGTCCCTTCTTTTGGGCTTTCTCTTCGGATGGGAAGGATGGAAGATGGCGCGATGGGTGAGAAATCCGGACTTCGATGGTGGATGCTGTGGAGACCACAAGTGCCACGATAGCCGAGGAGAATCCACGAGGGGAAGAGAGAGTCCGGCCGAGCAAGAGATAAAGAAAACGCGGAGTCTCTGCGGATGTTGCTCTGAGAAGGAAGAATGTCGAGACGCAGAAGAATGTATTTGTCCACCGCCGTTGAACGAGAAATCGGTTCGCTGCCTTGCGTTCTTTTTACTGAATGAGAGCTCACTAAATTGAATAATTGCATAGATACCGTGCTGTGTGCCAATCGGCCCGGATGGAGTCAAGTGTTGTACCTATACCATTCCACCGGTACGTGATACTTGACATCTACCACGCAGTGGCGCTAAATGGATGGCATATTCTCGCATTGAAGCTCCCAGTCGTTGTGGCAAAGGACTCGGGTGCAGATCACTGTCGGTCGCCGTGCTGTTCGTAGGCATCTATATGAAAGATCTTGTAGATATGAAGGATGGTCGAATAGTCTAGAATGAAAGCTGAAGCTGGGCTTGCAACGCAGAGTACGAACTGATGGGTTATCCGGCGTTTGAGACTCCGAGTTTGTTCCGAGTCCTTTCACCCGCGCCTGCGGCAATCTTTCCGTCGGATCCATCATGATATCCAAGCAGTGTGGCGGCCGATGCGTTCTCGCGCACTTTCCAAATCCCTTTGGCCCCAAGTCCCCCTTTTTATGCTCTGCACATTGTGAGACGAATGAAGACTCCTAAATGTTCATGAAGTATGAGTTGTGAGTTTTGTGAAGCGTTGAGGGTTAGATCGATGGCATTGCTCCACGAATGAAATGGCTCGTGGACTTGACGACAGTTGTGGGGGTGGCGGGAGGAAGTATATCGGAGGGATGGGTACAATCTCGAACGCACCTAGAGTGGTACACAGCGCAGAACAACTTTAATAACTTCTGTTGACGGATCAGGAAACTCGGTTAGGAAGGATGAGGTGACGATTTGGTGACGATAGAAAGAATTCGAACTACTTCCAACGGGACTTTTTGTTATTTCGGGACGCGATCGAGTAGAAGGAAGGAAGCGATTTACCGTGTTTTTCACGCGACGGGAAATTGACAGTGCTCCGGTATGTTGGACTGGCAAGACTCGGAGGATTGAGGGGTCATGCATGCATGTCGGCGCAAGGAGTTGATACCGGAGGAATCAAGCCATTAAACGCAAATTAAACGCATGCTCTACCTTCTTTACCCTTAGGGAAGTTGGAAGCCGAGCTAATCGATAGCGTACTTCTGCACCTTCTACACTTCATATTTTGAAGTCAATCTGCGCGATTCCGCTCTCTCAGAGAGTGTAGAGGGTCTCCGGCAACGAATGAATGATCTTGCTTTTTGAAAAGGATGAAACAGTGTTCCTCGGAGCCGGAAGAACGAAGACAAGAAAGAGGAACGAACTGATGGAGTGAAATTCGGCAAGCAATCGGCGAGCCTCGTTTCTGTTTCTGGAAGGACCCTGGAAAGGTAATTATCCTTTGTTCTGCACCACCACGTTCCTTTGCCATCCGGCTGCCCACCTTCATTTATCTTTTACAATTCTGCCGTGGCGTAATAAGATGCCTGTGCCTCGTATCACCAGCCGTACACCCTTACGCGACTCCATCCTGCCTGCACACAGACACACCGCCTCACTCTCGTACTCCTCCTCCCTTATGGCCGTTCTCCAACCCCGGAAACATCGCCATAGAACAACCTTTCTCGCCTTATTCGCCCTCTTTTTCCTCTCCGTTTACCTCTTTGTCTTTCAACAAAGTGCACTGTCACCCACACTTGCTCTCAAACGGCAAGAGGTTCCGGCAGCAGCCGCACAGATGACACTTGCGTTAGAGTCGTTACGGAATCACCAAGATCTGCACGCTCACAGGAGACCGACGGCTCACTCCCACTCCGCCCCACTCCAGCTTGCCCCCGATCAGGAAATTGCCGCGGTCTCGAGTTTCCTGGCTAGCCTGCCCCAGAATGTCATTCCTCCCTTTGTGGACCCTGCCCATCCCATAGACCCCCAGCTTGTGCTCGACTTTGACACTCGCAGTCCCCGCGCCTCTGACGAGGTCAAACAGATGATAGAGGATGTCTGGACGCGCAACCCCGTCTTTCTGTACTCAAAGGTGAGTTTTTTTTGCATGTGTTTCGATCGCCTCACCAATTCATCATGCTTTCAGTTGTACTCGCCCGTATCCCGCGAGGTCAAGACTATGATTGCAGACCTGCATCTGCATCCTGCGCCTACCATCATTGATGTGGATACCCGAGACGACTACGAGGTGCTCGTGCCCCTCGTGCAGAGATTGGCATCCACGGAGGAACTCCCCATCTTGTTGATCGGCGGCCGATACGTCGGTCCCATATCAGCAATTCGTTCCCTTCACCAGAGTGGACAGCTGCAGCAGATGATCACAGACGCTGGCGCCGTCATTGATGGCGCGAAGAAGAAACATAAAAGGAAATAGTCCGATTGTTTCTTGTTTCCCCTTCACGTTCTTTACGCCCCACGTCACGTCCTGCGCACGTTTAGAACGCTCGTATTCCCCCACCCACTGTACCATTACAGTGTACGTTTTGATACCTTAACCCTTCTTATTACATACAATCGGTTTAGTTGCATGGGTATTTAGATAGTCTCGTCCATTTCTTGCGCGCTTACAGCATGTACATACTCATAGGTTAACTGCTCACATCACCTCACTGTATCTCTTCCTTGATGGCAAATAGAGAATTTCCTTGGACTTTTCTGATGATGGCTTTCATCTAGACGAAACAGTACAAGAGCAGGGCGAATGGTTTCTTGCGGTGGCGCTACTACGGCAGGAGAAACGAACAACGTGCTAATCAGAGTTGATCAGTGCAACATTCAGTAACTATTTAGCATTGCATCCGCGCCACAGCGCTGCCGACGACGACTAGTTTGTGCTTCTCGCAACAGTCAACATCCCCGTAATGTTCAACGACATTCGTCCTTTAGTCCAAGACATTTTGGAGCTGCCTCGACAGGTGGGTCAATTCAGAATTCGACTGTTAATATCGCCACAGGCGAGCTAAAGGATCACGTCCCAAATCGTATATACATAAGTTTTTTTCATCAATGTAAGTAATCCAAAACACTAATCGCGGCGAAGCGTTTGTTGCTTTGTTTTCGTTAATGAACATTCTGCAGGAAAAGATTTACTTCATATGTGGTCCACGAGTCGTTCAAAATTATATCTGCAAAGGGGGTCGTGCGAACCAATAGAGCGCCGGGATCAGGAACTAGGCTCTAGCCAAAGGTGGGCGGTCGAGTAGTCATTAGCATTAACGTAGTCGTCGGACGTATTGTTACCGCATCATGCTCTATGCTCCCTATCTCTCCGGAAATCGGGCCTCTGTTACAAAGCAAAAGTCTGTATTGAATTGAGAGCTCGACATACGCATGGACCAGCCCAACCTCCGCGGGGCGAATGGCTTGTGGCGTTGAAAGAAGATGAGAGATGATTGATCCCGACGACGCGGAGAAGCTAGAGCCTTTTTTGCATCTCGAGTGTCATTTCGTGGGTGGTCGAGGGTCGTGACAGATGCCTGTAATGAGGAGAGACGCCGCGTTGAATGCCGTCGCTAGAGTCGGCGCGACCAATAGTGCGAAAACTGAATGTGCAATGTGCATCTGCAGCGTCGATGGGATGACGGCTTTCCAGCGACTCGGAGTTTCAAACGACGAAAGGAACGCGAAGCCAAAGCATATCAGGCATTTTCAGACAAACCATTTAGTGAGGGGAGAATCACATACACAGGAGCCGTTTCGGAACTCGCCACGGCTTACGACAGTTTCGCGTTCGCTAGTAGTCAAGCGCTTGTTTAATAGAGCCAAACGGATTGTTGTACCACAAAGAACTAGTCGCAAGAAGGTATCCGTGTCCGGGAGGATGGCGCTGTTGAGTTTATACTGGCAGACAGGCCAAATGAGCAGGTTCTGGACCGCATAGTTTCAGGGATTGTGCGACTGGATGGCGCCCCCAAGTTGGGCGAGGACGGCTGTAGACTGGCCCCAAGAATAAAACGTTCCAGGAGAATTGAAAGACCGCCGATGAGCCAAAAGATGTGGTAAAACCCACGCAGAAAGACCCAGTTCGTTTTGTTCTTAGCCACCCGAGTCGCGCTGTTCTACCCTATTGATAGATGTGGCGGTGGAATGAAGTGGGACGTCGCGTCATAACCCAGGTACATATGCGGCGGGAAGACCTAGAACCACTGTGACAGGAAATGGATAGGTTGATTCATTTGGGGCTGATGGTTGTTGGGGCAACTATGTTTGCGGTGACAGGGACCGAATCGAGCGTAGGATAATTCGAGTGAATGGTGATTGCCTCCTCTGTCGCTCAGAAAGACGATTCGGCTTCTCAGTTGGGCATGGGGCGTAAGGTGGCCGATGGAATACGGAGACTCCCCAAGATGGATGGTTTCCCGACAAAGCCAAGTGAGATCGTGATAGTTTGTTCAAAGTCTAGGAGCCAGCAAAGGTCGGAGCAGCCTCACAGTGCTTGTGGCGAGTGGCGAACGCGAATTGATTAGCGGGCCCCGGCAACTTCGGCATATCGGCCGTGATTTTATTCCCCGCTCTCGCCTCTTTTGATTGAACACCACCACGACATGGAAAAAAACATATCTTTTGATAGGCATTCACGTTCGTGTCCTAGAATGGTCATGTTGTAAGAACACTTCGCGGACATACTGGGGCGGAGTAAAAACTTGTAATCTCAATGTCCATCGCGTGTGGCGAATAACGCCATTTATGGCAAGAGCCGTCTACTTTATGTTTGGTTTGTCATGTTAACGTTCAGGCCATTGACAGGTGGAAAATGCTCTAATCACACCCTGCAAGGAGCCACGTCGGGGCTTTGGACTTGCGGAATTCAAGTTGGAAGGCAACCGTGACCTAAAGTTATCCAAGCATGCTGGCAATGTCATCGTCGACCTACCTAATGGCGCAACGGGCTTGACGCCCAACCTGTTCTGTCTGATTGTCGATGGAGGAACGATATATTTCTGTCCGTGGGTGCTTTACGCAAAGTGGCGTATCACCAGCCTTGATTCTCCGGGCTATCAAGCTATTCACACTGGTGAATCGTCGCGATGCTTCTTTCTCAATACCCCCTGTTGACATTTGAATCAGTGGCGTGGCCTTAGTCTCTCGTTAAATCCGAGAGGGATCTGGCGACAGGCGTCTCTGAGTCCCGTGCTTGCAGCTCTCTGCGCGCGGCTTTCAAGGAAGCTATCGTAAACAGCCAATGCTGGCCCCTGGATTCACAGAAGATGTCCCACCTGCGTAGAGCGTCTGCCTATTCGGGTTCCAACATTCCATCACCGGCAATTTTTTCGCGTTAGTGTGATCCCCGTTACTCCAACGAGGTCGGACAGTGATATGTGGCCCCAGAATCAGACTGGTTCACACGGCGGCGATTCTACCTGTCCAGTCCTAGATGGATTAGGATGAGGTCTTTGGTGTAAGATCATGTCTTCTCGGTGTGCTTTTCCCTCAAAAGTAGGCACGATGCGGCGGATATTGCAGCCGAGCCAAGGAAGACACTCCTCTATTACCGGACTAAACACACTACTTACGAGGACATTCTTCCTTGCCTTTCCGACTGTGAACCTACTCGTAAGTTCAATTCAGCTGCGTTTACTAGTCTAGGCCTGACCCCGTTTTTACTTTCATTTCATTTCCAGGACGTATCATGCTCCAAACACGCGCGTATATTCAGACTCGGAACACACAAACCAGCCGAGACTATTTTATCATCAGCGTACGTGACGAGGTACGCAAATATCTTCCCTGTTTGATAAAAACTTCTTAAATCTCTATTAGTGAACTTCGTTTTGGATCGTTTGTGGAATCTGTGCCGTAACTTGTTGGACTGCCCCATCTGTCATATGCCAATGTATGGGTTATGCTTTCGCTGATAAAACAGCGACTTGAGGGTAACCACTTCGTTACCTTTGCCAGCCCACTTTCATCTCCCTCGTCGCCTATAATATACTCGCGTCATGCCTCAACGATCGACCTGCGCCGGGATTCGCATCCGCACGCCCTCTGACGCCCGCGTCATCTTCCATGCCGTCGCGCTCGACATCCTCCCCATGATCACCCGCCGTCTGGACACGGACGAGCGTAATCTGATTTCTGCCGGGAACGTGTATGTCTGGGAGGAGCGCGGCGCTAGCGCCGAGTCCACTGGGGTATCCGGTCTTTTCCTCGAGATTAGTGTGTTTCAATGCTCATGCTGTAATCGCAGACCGGCATCGAGCGCTGGACCGATGGTGAGATCGCTTCTACCTCTGACCTGCGTAGTGTTCTCAGGCGACGGCAGGTATCCGCTGGGGTCCATCGAGGGTCAGAGATGTAAGGTTTCTCGTCTGGATGGTGCTCCAGAAAATGGTGTTGATTTTCTTCCTTTTTAAAATTAGGGATTCCTGTTCTATCAGGAAAAGCAAGATGAGAACGTGCTGTACACTGGGAATGCGTTGCGGACCTCCAATTCGTCGGGTGCTATCCTTGTGTGCTCGGGTGTTATTAGCTGACGCATCCCAGGTCACGGAACGACGCTGCCAAGTCCATACTGACGAAGCAGACGTACACTGTCAACGTCGCATCTCCCAGTGGAACGCGAAAGTGGCACCTCAGTACGGCGTTTTCCCGTGAGAGAGTGGTTGTCGTTGTTGACTTTTTTCTAGTTGCTTATTTCACGGACGCGGCCCTCAACAATCTCCGCACGGTGCAGGAGATACCCCAGCTGGCGGCGCTCAACGTCCCGCACGAACGGTACCAGACGGCGCGCGCCGTCAAGGGCCGCCCCGAGCACATCTTCAACGCCGGCTCGTCGTCGTCGTCGTCGAACAGCTCGTACTCGCGCCTCGAGTACGTCCAATACCACCCGCGCTCGTCCTCGCCCTCCCCAACCTCCCCCGACTCGCCGAGCCCGCGGCCCTCGCACCACTTTCACCGCATGCCGTCGTCCCCGCCGCCCGTCGTGCCTACACGACGACACAGCCACAGTCACAGTAGACCGTACACTCCCGCGCCGTACCCGCATGCGCCGCACGGTCCGCCAGAAAAGCTCGCACCTCTCACTTTTCTGAGCAGCCTCGCACCGCCCCCTCGCGCCGTGGAAGATCAGCAGATGATTAGAAAGCTCCCTACACATCATTGACTCTCCGTAGGATAAAGAACTCCAGATTTGGTTTTTTTTACGCAAGAAATCGTTGTATATGTTGTAGTATAATTGGCAGAAATCGATAATTGCTTTCACACAGGACAGAGTGACCGCGTTACAAGTGCCAAATGTGGGTCCTTGGGTATAGTGCGCAGAAGAAGCGTAGCAACCAGCAGTGGCGTTATTACAAACGTTTCTGGACTCATTATATGGAGATATCGATTCGGCATTATGTTACGAACGTCCTTACGCTTTTCAACGACTTTCAGTCCTTCTTTGCGTGGACGGCACTCCCCATGAGGGTACTCGGCAGCTCCTCTCCACCGGCGCTCACCAGTAATGATATCGCCCCGACGGCGACCAGAGCAATCATGATGACTGTTCCAGTCAGAAGAACGAAAGGTCTACGGACAGTTAACGTTAGATGAGATGGCATAGCGAAGAAGGACATCAATTCCTACCCGCTAACATCCTTGCGCTCGCAGCTTTCGCCCACCCAGTACTCCGTCTTTGTCTGAGAGCCTTCACCAGTCTTTGTGACGCCACATGTGCAGACGAAGCAGGTCTTGCCGGCTTTGGTGGCCTCCACACATTGTCCCCTGCCCGAGCAAGAGTCCGTGCTTTCGTTGCATGCATCTTCCGACGCGAAACAAGTGGAAACGGACCCAATGGGTTCTTGTGGCGGGGCATGATTAGGGGGCAATGGCGTCTGCGACTGCATGGCGTCAGACTGGCGCTTCGAGTAGTGCACGGTAGGCAGAGGCGTGTATGTGAGGATGGCCAGCTGGACCTTTTGCGCCGTGACTCGCTCGAGGAACTCGCGAATGGTGGATGCGGCTTGGGCGAACTCATCACTGGCAACGCCGTAGGTTTTGCGAACAGTGGCGAGGCCAGAGAGGTCGATAGCGGAGAATTCGGATTCTTCCGCCTCGTTGAGGAAGGTTGTCAGGTATTGGAGATTGTTGAAGTGAGCAAGGGAGGGACTGGCTTCGTATACAGAGGCGTATGCGTGCCTTGCGCGGTTAGAGTAAGTGGAGATGACAGAGTACAGTGATTCGACTGGTGGAGACGACAGTTTGAAGGATGGCTTGAGAGCACTCGGTAAGATGGCTGATTGTCAATGTCAATACCACATTCACTTCCACATCTTGTACATTATAACTGACCGTCGACATCGCTCTCTTCCACAGTAAGAAGTAGTGAGTTACTGGGTCCCTGTCCAACAAAGGGTTCGTCGTTGTAGCTTCCACCAGAAACGTCGCGGAATGGCTCAAATGATTCCAGCCCTAAATGTTGGGACAGCACAGCACTTGCGTCGGCAGGCGACAATGTTGAGCGTGCGCTAAGCCTCGGTGGATTGAGATATACATTTATACCCAGCGCTGGCTGCAGGGCGACGAGGAGCAGGCCACAGGAAAGGAGGCCTAGCATGGTGAAGGTGGGTGTGAGGAGGAGTATATTTGGCGCTGCTTGGCTACGGCGGGTCCGCCACTTGGCCAAATTGGGATGCAAATGACGCGACTGCCAAATTAGAACGCGTCTCTTCTCTTGTCCTTTGACGCTCATGCAGGCGATACTCAACGCCGCTCAGCGCATACTCTTTCCCTTTGAATGGTAACAACTCCCTCCTTCCTATTCCAGCCTGCTCAAATTTGGACAGCTCGTTTTCATCTCCTATACGCAGACTGTTGTCTCCGACGACGGCTAAGCCTCTGCCACCATTGCCTCCAGAGATATGGCTAGAGATTTTCCAGTTTGCGACGTACATGCACAAGTCCCACCATCTATCTCCGCTCGACCCCTTCATTTCCCGACGTCTGTCCAATAACGTCATGGCCCCCAACACCCCGTTTCTCGCCCAGCGCACCAAAGCTACTCTCGTTCTCGTTTCTCATCTCTGGCACCAAATCGCCACTCCAATACTCTATCAACATATCGTAATCTTGAGCCCTTCTAGGGCTGCCATAATCCTTCACGCTCTCCAGAGTCACATATCTACCTCCCCAGTCGGTCGCGTCTCAGAGTATGGGCTCTTTGTCAGAAATCTCGAAATCTTCACCCACGCCAGAAACGCACATAGCCTTTCATATTTACACACTCTCTTTCAGATATTTATACTCTGCCCAAGACTGCGAATCTTGAGCGGCAATTGGACACATTCATTATCCCCAGACTTTGTTCGCGGCATCACGCGACTGTACGGTTCCTCCCTCCAACAGCTTTATTGGAAGGATACAAAGGACCAGAGCTTCATGAATCCAGTCCATCTTTCATCCTTCCACGCCCTTCGCGTCCTCGATCTCCGAAATTATTCAGGTGGTGACAACAACAACACCCAAGACATGTCCACTCTCCCGCTCCTCGAGCATCTCGTGTTGGCATCCAGTCACGCCAGCATGTCGGCTGCCTTGTCCCTCTCCCTCCCCTCATTGAACACCCTCACACTCAAACCGTGCGACGCCGGATTTTTCGCGTCCCAAGATACCTTCCGCCGCTTCCTCAAGCTGCACGGTCCTTCTCTCCTCTCGGTCCATCTCCCCTCCTCCGCGGGCCTCGATCCAGAGCCAATCGTGCGCCCCCTGCATGGATCGTCTCTGCAGAATAATGTCAAACCGGAGGCTTTCTTGCTCCCGGACGCGTGCCCTAATCTGCACACGCTCACGTTCACGATCCAGTCTCCCGTAATCACGATCGATACCCCGCATCAGGCCCTGCGCCGCATCGGCGTGTGCGATGTCGCGTCCAGCGGGCTCTATCCGGACAAGGCGTCCCCCACAAAGTCCCATTTGATGGCCATTAGGAGGGAGGTGTTTCCGAATTTGGAGACGGTGAGGACCATTGGGTTTTTGGTCGATGCGGATTCGGATATGCTGGCGGAGGAGGTGTTTATTTGGTGGACCGAGTATTTTGAGCAGGAGGGGATTGACTTCCAGGATGGGGCCGGGGTGGTGTGGGTGTATGAGTAGGGACTATTTGCATGGACAACCACATTGAGCATCTCATTTACACTTATCAATAAATAATAATATACTATTTATGCAAGGAACGATGGATGTACATATATTGTGGCGTTGCAATCGCTTGATGAATATCTGCACCGATAGGCTCTCCGTCTAGTGTATACACCGATAGGCTCTGCACGTCTAGGGAATGAAGCGGCGAGGTTAGAGGAAGTTCTGTGGCTGTGGAAGCTTGATTGGAGTTGGGCCTTCATCTTGGCACTCTTCGATGGGAGCTGAATCTCCCCTAGGATCTGTAAGGCTAAATTTCTGGAAGCACGGTACACTGACGTGCTCCAAACGATTCCGACCAGTGGTTTTCACAGGGTATTCCGGCCGGTTGCACTACGCACGCGAGGAAAGGCCGTCGGACTTCGAACTGCTACTGTGGCGGACTTGTGGCGCCGGGGGTGCATTCACAGAAACAAATTGAGTCTACATAGACATAGACGTAGACATGGGCAACTGGCTCGTCTCTCTTCTACAATGAAAGCCGGTAGATTGAATAGTAGCTAGCTCATTGCTGAGTGTAGCAGCTATACTTACAAGCAAGTTTGGAAGCCAAACCTTGCTACTGCTTTACATACCACTACGTACAAGCATCGTATCCTCTGTATATTTGCGACGCGACACTACAAGGTGTTGAAAGCAGCAGACTCGTTGAACACCTTACTGTTAAGCCGGGCCGTTACGGGTGCAGTGGGATTGCGTTTGGCCACAGAAATCCTGACGCCTTCCCTGATCCAGCTGATCCGACGGTACACCCATCGTGGTAGAGAAGAAATGAATTCTTCGAGGGGTTCACTTGTAAGACTTAAGTTGTATTGAGTAGTGGCACTCGCGGGATGTCACCTTGCAACATCGACCCCTCATGACAGCTTCTATGTGAAACGGATCCAGTGATTACTGTGAAAGAAGGAGTGACGTCCGCCACTTCTTCGAAGGTATCAGTTCAAGCCCCGACACGCACTGAGATGTGATACATGACCAATCGAATTACTTGCGCCACAAAACAAATCCCCAAAAGCCTTTAGGCGCTCTTCTCAAACCAGACTTCACTGGCCGCTTCAACGGTGTCCCCTGTAGGCTCGACATCCGCGCCCCAAAACCCACCACGGATCCCAAAGCCAGCGTTACCGCTCTCGTCAAACTCGGCAGCGAAACTCCCCATAACAACGCCCCAGTATTCACCAGTCCTTTGCCCAACTGTATCCAAGATAGGCTACTTAGCAGACAGACGTTAGTGACTCTATACCGTACTTGCGTTCGCTTACCCGACTATCCAACAAGGTCAAGTTCCACACATCGCCATCAAAGTGTTGCAAGAGAACATGAGAGGCCCAAAACTTGTTCCATTGAGCAACAAGAGTCGGTAGTTCACCAACGACGTTGGGAAGAGTAGCAAGAATATCTTGACACGAGGAGGAGTCGGAGACGTAGCACAAGTCGACGTTTCCGTAGCCGCCATTGCTGTACGTGCCAGCGAGATCCGTGTAGGCTACGCTGGGAGCAGACGGGTTGGTAGGCGCCGATGTGACTGCGAGCGACGCAGCATAGGCATCTGCGATGGTTTGTTTGTAACTACGAGTCGAGGTCAACCGTCTAATCAAACGAGAGTACTTCGAGTATCTACTCACATGCTGTTCCAGTCCGTGACATTCAATCCGAGAAGCTTGTCCATGATGCGGTACTTGATGACTTGAATGAAGTATTGGCCGTAGGTATCATCGTTGGTGAAGACCGCAACTCCCAGATTGGCGGAAGGAACGCGGGTCATGGCCGAGTGGAAGCCAGTCACGTCTCCTTCGTGCCCAACGACGGCTGATGAATGTCATTCAGGCGCCACACAGTATCTACAAGAGGGGACGTACGATAGCCTTGATAGGTGCCTACTTCTTGACCAGCGCCGTACAGTAAAGGAGGACTGTGCAAGACGCGTAAGTAAGGCAGAAGGGGTTATCAGATGAATCGACGGCATACCCTGTCCCGGAGATGACAGTGACACCAGTCGAGATTTGCGCCACCACTTCAGCAGGAATCACTTGTTCTCCAGTCGTTGGGTTGGCTCCTTGAAGGAGAAGCGTTTGCAACCAAATGGCAGCATCTTTCGCGTTCATGATGATGCCGCCTGCACCGGACATCGCTTATAATCGAAAGGATTAGTATGGGCCTGGCGGTCTCGTGAGAAAGAAGAGAGGTACATACCGTTCCCGTCTTCCGTTACATTCCCGGACCAGTATTCTAGAGTTCTTGGTGTGCCCATCCCCAATAGGTTTTCAGTTAAGTTGAGTTTGTCTCTCCCAAATCCTTGAGCTAGGACATGCACTTGAGAAGCAATAATCGGCGAATACGTCGCGCTCAGTCCAAGAGGCTCGAAGATATTTTCCTTGACATATTGTGTGAAGGGAATTTTGGAAGGAAGAAGGGTAGTTGGAAGATACGACATGATTGCGTACATGATATTGTTGTATTGGAAGGAGTCGCGGAATTCGAGGGATGGCTTCAGATACTTGGTATTCTTCATCTGCAAGGTGCGACATAAGGTTAACATCCATGGCTCAAAGATGAAACGACTAACCATGTCTTCGACAGTAGTATCCAAAGAGTACGAAAGGTCATGGCCCGGAAGCCCGGTGCGATGGCTGTATAGATCTACCATCGTGCTCTGTGCTGTAGCATAGCCGTCCATGAGCTCCCATGAGTCCGGAAATATAGAAGCCAGTTTAGTCGCAGTCGTAAGACGAGGCTCCAGGGATTCGTTAGAAAGTAAAAGTCCAGTAGAAATAGCAGTAAATTGCTGTTATACGCGTCCGTCAACTGGGCACATTCGGGATACACCAACAGTGGAACAGCACCTTTGAATTGGAACCAATACAAAACATGGTGTCGTCATCGATGAATGCGCCGTCGGACGTCGCGTTGCCGTAACCCTTGGTGTCGACGGTCCAGCTGCCGTCCTCATTCATAAGGACAGCCGCGACAGAAACACCGGCGGGAGAACCCCACTCGGTCAAAATGGATTGAATGAAATCATCGATATCGGACGTGAGAAGTGAACTGTCATCGCGCTTCAAAGGAGAAGGCAAGGCAGAGACGATGCTCGAAAATAGTGGAAGAAGAATGGCGAAATGGAGCATCGCAGGTTAGAATGATGGGTCTGTAGTGTATTCGCCATCTTATAGCTCGACAGTGATTTCGAAACACGGGGTCAAGTCGTATACACTGCGCATTCCTATGAGTGAGCGTCGAGGCGCAGCAACACGTCTACAACAAGTGTTAGAAACTTGACGAACATGGCGCGCTACCGAGGTACTTTGATGGCTGCGGATGCTGTTTACGTTTGAAACGCGTTGAAATGGAGTCTATGACTTTAACAAGGGTTGTTCGTGTATACCTCTGACATTACTCGTCGTATGGCGGGAGGCCAAACTCTTCTGGGACGAAGTCCTCTATTGATTTCAGGATCTTGTCTGCAATCTCCTCCCCGTCGTACTGGACATTCAGAAGATTATTGTCAGGGACCCAGATAACTGAAATCGTCAACTCAAAATATAATCGAGATGAACAATGAACATACCCTTCATCCCGGCTCGCTTGCCGGCTTGCATTCCCGGGAGACCGTCTTCAAAGACGAGTCCCCGAGCACGTTCAGCGACGTGATCAGAAGACAGGTCCCCTTGTATGGGGCCCACGTCACGACCCAGGAGAGTAGCCGCGGTTAGAAATATATCGGGATTGGGCTTTCCCCGCACTCCAGCGAGATCATCATCGGCACACACGATTCGTCCTTCGAAGAGCCCAAAGACATGACCGAGGTGACCAGTCTTCATGACATAGTTCCGCCGGCGAGATCCCGTGGCGACGGCGATGGGGATGTTGTGTTTCTTCAAATGGGTGATTAATCTTTCGACACCGGGGAGGAGGGGAACTGTGGGCCACGCTTCGTCTTGTAATCTATTGCGTTCTACGAGGTACTCTTCAAGAGTGAGGGAGATGTCTGGGAAGAATGACAGTAGATGAAGAGCGGCCTCTCGTTCAGCTGCAACTCGTTTAGATATAATTAATTGAACCTAAGGAGGACGTATACATACGTTTTCCCATGCAGCCCGCTTTCATATCCCAAGTCATCTCCTTTCCATACCTACTGAGAATAGCGTCTAAAAAAGGTGTTGAATATATGCATTTAGCACGCAGAGAAAGAGATGAACTGGTAACATCCGAGTAGATCTTTTCCGAATCGATCATAAGACCTATACGACATGCAATTGTCAATAAAGAGAACCAAAATTCGATAGACGACGCGCCATCCATATCAAAGAGAACATAATCTATCTTTACCATGACCGAAGAGCTGGATGAGAGGTTTGAGGTAGGAATCGGTCCGCTCAGTGTCCGCTCTTCCGAGGGTGGACTCTGGAGACCCCTGGCCGGGCCGCCGGCGGTCACCGGGCGATGCCGGCCTCTATGAGGTCGACGGAAAAAACACTGGTTCTGTATTGCAGAGTACGACTGGCCTGACTTGAACAGGCATCCAAGTTACCATGAAAGTTGAGTGCTTGTGCTCTACGAGCTGAGCTACAGTCGTATGGTTGCTACTCATCAATACAAGTCAAGTGCTCAAGATAAGATAAGATTTCAAATTGAAACATGTCCGAAGTCTCCGTGCTTTCTCTTCCATCTACTTACCAGCAATTAATCAAATCCTTCAGAATCGTCTCTCTTCATTCGTCGCACTAATGGAGAAGGACAAAATTCTGAAAGAATTCTTGGGTGCAGTCCAACTGCGTACTGAAGGAGCAAAGTATAAATCATTCAACTTCATGTGCTAGTTCTTCAACTTACTCTTTTATGTTTTATGCAGCCCTCTAGAGGATATCATGATTTCCCTCAAAGATCACTTCCCCCCACTCCGCGACGACCGACTTCCTACCAGCTCCACTTTGGACATCGACTGCGTCGTCAGTGACCTGCACCGGCTCATAACAGCCATGAAAATCCACCGAAATGCCCTCGTTCCCGTCCACCAACTCCCCGACGACGTTCTCTCTCTGATTTTCAGGTACTACTGCTTCGGAGACCACGAGACAGATATATACACAAGCCCGCGTTGGTCGAAGATCATGTACGTGTGTAGGCGGTGGTTCGACCTGGTCGTGCACGACGGCTTCTTATGGAGCTTTATCGACGTGGATAAAGGTTTCCGTGGGATGAAGCGCTTCAACATGCAGATTAAGCGATCCGGGAACTACCCTCTATCGATCCATCACAGCTTTTCCCAAGACTTGGGTATATATCCTCTCGTGTTGGTACCCGAAATTCGACGCATTGCCGCTCTTCACTCAACTGCATCGTGGTCACACACTGCCGTGATATTGAAACACCTCTCGGCATCAGAGCCGAACTTGCCTCCATTTCATACGCTACTCATAAAGACGTATCGCGATACCCAATCTGGGCCCAGAGTCGTACTACCAGACACCTTCTTGATGCTTCCAAGCCTGCGGCGTTTGATCCTAAGCGGGATACGATTTTCCGCTACGCTCATACCCCACCATCTGGTTGTACTTGAATTGGAGTGCGATCGTGATGAACCACGCACCGATATATGGCTCTTTCTCGGCCTCTTGTCATACATGTCCAACCTGCAGATGCTAAAGGTGCAAAACCTTGTTTCTGTCAGTAGTGGCCATCAATTCCCCGCCCCCCTTCCTGTCGTCAATCTTCCGAAACTTTATGAGCTTTCCCTTTCAAATGTGATAGATGCCCTTGACATATTCTTGCTCATTTTGGAGATACCCGCAACCTGCCTCCTCCATCTTGAGAGTCAAACACTGGGGGATAACGCGGCTCTCGTCTCCCTCCTCTTACTATCCCACTTGCGACGAAGGTGGATGGCCCCTGGAATTGTGCCTTTGCGAATGTTAAGATTGCAGGCTGGGATGCAGATAACTCGGCATATCCTTAATGTTGAAGGTTTCAGCCACACAGACAAGAAGCTTCCCAACTCTATCCTTGACCCTGACACGACGGACCTTTCCCTGCATTTATTGTACAGTCGGGGAAAGCATCGAAATCGAGTATGCAGGCGTCTGTTCCGAGCAGTCGGCAAAGACGTACAGGTACTCCACGTGCAAAACATCACCCTTTTAACCAGGGGATGGTGGAAAGTCGCCCTCCTGAATCTCCCTGCCCTGGTCGAAGTGCGCCTGTCTGCAGACTTCGAAACCATGTTCAACTTTTGTCACGTCCTGTGGAATCTAACAAGAACACATCCGAGAAACTTCCCGCATCTCAAAGCGATGTATATCTCCAAAACCCCCACATATATCTTACGCCAGAGATACTCGACTGTAGAATTTGAAGAACGCAGAGCCGTCTCGCTCAGAACTGCAATGTGCAGCGTCGGTTTCGTTCAGCGGTTGAAGGAGGTTGGCGCAGAGCTTTCTTTACTTTCCGTTGACGTTGACTATCATCAATGGCCGGGTTGGGCCAAGGCCAGAGTCATAAGTTCATCGGTTCGCTGCTTCAAGTATTGCAATACCCAGGTGTACGACTACGCTACGCTAAAAGCAGATTATCTGGCAGATCGAGAGAGACGTATGGAGCGTTTGAAGGATATTGCTGAATACGAGGAACCTCGAAATGAAGAATTTGACGATTAGATGTCTATTGATAATTTGCAAAGCATCTGCATCTCTATCTAACCAGATGTGTTTGTTCTACATACTCGTCGCCTAGTCGTGCTAGCTGCGAGTACAGGCGTCCATCCGATGTCATCCAATCCAACCTTCATACTAAGGTACAGTAAGTAGTGAGCTCGCGATCTAGCAAAACAGACGACATCGGCCTGACCATTCGCTATAATTGCCTCGGCGGCTGCTGGGCTGACGATCTTTCCGACAGCTGCGACGTGGAGGTCCGGATGCGCCTTTTTGATGGCTTCCGCGTATGGGACCTACACAATTCAAGCTTCAACGATCGTATAAGGGTACTACGAATGTCACTGACCTGATAACCTTCGATACTGGGGAGGATAAACTGCTTAGGGTTATTTCCCCCGGCAGAACAGTCAACAAGATCGACGCCGATCTTCTTCATTTCCCCGGCAAAGAGAATGCTTTGCTCGATGCCCCAATATTTCCAAGTACCATCATTCGCACGCTCAGAACCGTCGCCCCATTCAGTAGCGCTAATGCGCACAAGCATTGGCTTGTCCCATACCTCGCGACAGCGTTTGAGAAGTCGAAGCGGGAAACGGAATCGGTTCTCGAGGGGCTGACCGCCGTACTCGTCCGTCCTGAGATTCGAGAAAGGCGAAAGGAAAGAAGTAAGTAGATAGCCGTGTGCCGCGTGGATCTCAATGAAATCAAATCCAATCTTCTTGCAACGTTGGATGGCTGCTACGTAGGCGTCTTCGACGCGGCGCATGTCATCCAGAGTCATTTCTTTCGGTAGATTATGCTCCTCGCTGAATCTCAAATCGCAAGGACCATACACTTGGGAATCGTCAGCTAGAAAGACAAGGTTAATGTACAATACGCACCCGTGTACGGCCATTCGCCCTCTTCAACAGAGGCAACATTTTTTCCCGTGATTTTGGCCAAGAATGGCGGCAACGAGCCAGACTGTCGTATAGCATTCAGTAACGCTTATTATCTGCCAGCAATTACTTCGAACCTTTCTGCCACCGTGTCCCAGTTGAGCACCAATCAAGGTCTGTTGGCCGTGACAGAAATCCACGATGCGCTTCAACATCGGGATATGGTCGTCACTCCAGATACCCTATACGGCGCCTGAGATGAACTGACGTTAGTCTTTTCAAAAACGACGCACCGCATCATTAGGCGTAACGCGTCCTTCGGGGAGAACTGCTAGGCCTTCGGTGCAAATCCCACCAATACCTCTAGTGGCGAAACCCTAGACAGATTTCGAATAAACTTCATAAGGCTGGTGTTAAAGACACTCACACCGAGATGAACGAGATGCCAGTCGGTCATATGCCCTTCCTTCGAACTGCACATCCCCATCGGAGACTAGGATGATAAGTCGATATCGACGAAGGTATCTGCTCACACGTACCACGAACATACGGTTCTTGAAGGTCACCCCACGAATAGTGAGAGGCTGGAACAATTTTGGTACGGGTTCGTCCTCCTAAACGCGTCTCCGGCGTGAATGGAGAGCACCACATGCGAAAATCGTATGGGTTTACCTTGGGAACGAAGGTACCAACGGGTGGTTCATTCAGTGGAAAGAATTGGTACGCGCCATCGAGAGAGGGCATGAGGGACGACATGGTTATAAGACTTGAAGGAAGTTCAGAGTGATGCGATTTTCCTGCTATTGGGGGGCATATTTATACTGGAGGATGATACAGGAGTCGGCTCCGAGGTGAGGCAGCATGAGTCGATTGGGAACGCTTCGTGCGCTTGCTCTCGCTGGATTACACGATCGTTATTTGTTGGCAATCACTCTGGGTGGGATTGAAAATACGTGGCAAAATGAAATGACGCCCAAACTACTGTCGGAGGGCCTGGAAGGGGAGGTACGTGTGTGTTGAGAGCCATGCAGGCCTAAGGATATCTTTCAAGCCAGCGGATGTCACTGAAAACTTGAGAGAGAAAAGGAAGCACGTGACCCCACGTTACGACAGGCGACAGTCAGGGTTGCGGTTTCCCTGGTTCTTCTGCGTTCAACTACTAACTAGGTTCAACTGTCGCCCACCCAACCTTTCGCTGAGTGCGTAATCATTGCACTGGTCTCCTGCGTGGGATATGGTCCCTTCCGAAGGCAGAAAAGACTCCAAGGGAGGAAACTCGGCAAAGCGTACACGTCTCACACGACTGCCCCGTTCCTGTGATCTTTGTCGAGCAAAGAAAGGTGCGAGTTTAGTTGTCTGTGTCGTGAACTCACGCCAAATATCATGTTAGTCCGCTGTATGTACGTTCTGGACTTCTGTGGCTTTCTTGTTTTCACCAGGATTCCAGGCAATAGCAATGACACACCCGATAACGTCTGCACCAACTGCAAGATCGCCAACGTGCAATGTACACATGTTCAAGCGATCAAGGTTCTTCAGAGTTTTGCTCCTAAGGAATATGACTGAGTTAACTCATCTTTAGTCTCTTGGTGCTTCCAAAGGGTAGGCCTCCTCAACAGGCTCTAGTATGACTGTCTTCTGATTGCTCTAGATACGTCGAGAGTCTAGAGAAACGTCTAGCGAAGTTGGAAGAGGCATTTCGACGCGTAAGGTAACATTTCTACGTCCTTTTATCGCGCCTCTAACTCCTACAAAGCTTCTTCCCAATGTCGATCTGGATGACATACTCGCCGAGGAGAACGGCGAACGTGAATGCAGATTCCTCTCAAAGCAGGACTCGAACACCGTCACCAGAAACGACGATTCGGTAGTTCATCTAAGCCATGAAATCAACGCGCTCATATGGCCTCTCAATGCCGATGGGTTCTTTGGGAAGTCATGGTATGTCAAAATGGTCATCTCTTCAACTGTTTGTAATCCCCGGCCAGTGGTCTCTATCTTGTCCAAGCAATACTTGCACAGAAAAGTCTCAATACCGGCAGCGCCGTGGGGAACTCAGCGGCCACTTCTTTCCCTTGGAAACGACAAGAATTCTGGAACCCCCCTCAAGTTGTGTTTCGCAAGCTTTGCCCAAATACGCCGATCTCATCTTGCTGTTTAGATCCCGCAATCTGCTCCTCCGTTCTACTACTTTCCTGAAGATGATCTCATGTCGTCTCTAGTTGACCTTTACTTCTTGCACGATAATCAGTTCCTTCCCTTGTTACATCGGCCTACGTTCCAACAGGCAATTGACGGAGGCCTCCATCTCCTCGATCATCTCTTTGGCGGAACTGTACTTCTTGTATGCGCGTTAGGAGCTCGATTTTCCGAAGATCCGAGAGTCACGTCAACGGGAACGACTAAAGGCTGGGACTGGTATGTCCAAGTCGACGTATTGCGAACACTAGAGGAAAATCAAGCGTGTCTTTACGAAATACAGCTGCATATTGTAAGCATGACTAGCATTCTTCTGCGGGACAATAACACATTTGTTCTCAGTTGAGTGTCCTCTATATGCAGACTGTCAACTGTGCCACCCCAATCTGGACACGTCTTGGGCTTGGGCTTCGGCGTGCTCTCGACGCTGGTGCCCACGTACGCAGAGATTCGCCTCCGAATGCCCGGGACGAGTTATGGAAACGTGCGTTTTGGTCTGTGAAGGTGTATCACCGTTTGCTGGCAAGAATACTTACATGGCTCGCTGACTAGGGTCATATTTTTCCTCGACGTCGCAATGGCTACTCTCGCAGGACGACCGTTAGCCATCCGATACGACGAGTAAGTGCTTGGGGATTGATGCGTCGAACGTCGGTTAAACTTTCGACTAGCTTCGACGTTGATTATCCCATTGAATGCGACGATGAATACTGGTCCGATGCGATAGATCCTACGATAAATTTCAAGCAGCCCGAAGGAAAGCCATCGTCCATCAGCTACTTTGTGGCGCTTCTGCGTTTACTGAACATCCTTACTTGTGTAAAGAATACAATTGTGAGTAGCACTCTCCTACTCGTCTTGCTCTTGGACGGCTGATGTAGTACGCAGTATCCCATGCGAGGCGAGTTGCGGCTGTGGAACGGGCAGACACAACCTTCTCAAGACATAATTTTGATGAACTTTGATTCGGTCATGAACGAGTGGCTAGAGTTGCTCCCGCCACATTGTTTGGGTTTTCTGTTTCTTCTCTCAAGTGTCCACTAACGCGTCGCCAGTGACCTGGAGGCCGGAAGATCCAAATGAATACTTTCATCAATCCGCTTTTATTCATATCATATACCATTATATTCGCGTATTGATTCACAGGCCATTCATACCCACGCCATCATCTCAACAGGTGTTGAACTTCCCGTCTGCCGTTGTATGCATGAGCGCGGCGCGATCATGCCTTTCAGTCGTTCAAGCAATGAAGACACATGGCTATCTTGACAATCTCGCTCTCGTGGTACGTTCGCGCCGCTGTTGAAGATCAGCTGCAAGGCTGACTGTTGCAGGGAATGGTCGAGTCATCTGCCTTGGTGTTATTACTTGGGGCATGGAAAAGCATTCGTTCGAAACAGTGCGCCGAGAAGAACCGGGATCTCAAGCTTGTTCATTCCGTTCTTGACATGCTGTCAGAGATTGAGGGAAGGTGAGTGAGTACACCTTCGGTGTCGGCCTGATAATCATTATCGCTTGTGGGTTTAGGCTAGGCCCTGCTGGTGCTATGCGGTCGGTCATTATTGTAACCGTTTCCTGTTTGTGATCTCACTTCATCATCAGCGACACGCTATCCCAGTTGACAAGAATTCCGGAGTCCTTAGTGGACCACGTACCACCCACGGCGAAGCGATCACGTTCACATTCGTTGTCCAAGAAAGATGCGTCGTCGACTGACATTTTGACGGAATCGTCCATGTTCCCGAGTTCACCGGGCACAGCAGATCACTCACTCGATTCTTCTGCCCTAGCCCCCTTTCCTGATAATACTGCGACGGTTCCCTCGGAATCAACCCTCTATTACGATGCGACCGGCGACTTTGGTTTTCTGGGGCCTGGTTCGGCTTCTGCAGTGCCGCCACCTCCCGACGATGGAAATCCTTTGCTCCATTTCGCGGCTGCCCAGAAAGTGTGGGACGCATGGGCAAAAGACAAGTACGTAGCAGCGACACTTCATCGTCACAGATCCTCCTTACACCTCGTTTCTAGTCTGGACCTGAGCGCGCTACTCTGAGTAGACGTACATCCAAGTTCGAGCAGTCCATTCCGGTGATTGTATAATTTGTACGATAGATATGTAAGATTATCCACAGGGAAGGTATTACTCCCTCTACGCTTTTACAAAGTTCAGAATACCCTGTGCTTGGAGTCCAAGCATCTTGGTTCTCACAAACCACTGGGCTCGCCAGTCGAGCAACGTGCCTGTTCCCACGGTCAACTTTTCTGCTTCTTACTCCCACCGTTGCGACTCGCGACTCGTCGGGATTTATGGACATCTCGTTGTTCCTTATTTTATTTTCTACCCGCCCTTTATCTTGCATCCAGCGGTCGATCCTGTCCCACGTCCGTGCACGGTTCCTGTGCCTCCCCCAACCCCTCGCTCGCTCACAACCCGCTTGGTGAGACTGGATATGATTGTAATGCGCTACAACCATCGCATCGTTTCCGCTTCTGTGTTCGGCATTCTTCGGCATCCGGTTTTGCTTAGACGCAAGGAAATTCGACTCATCCGATCCTCCTAAGCTCTCTTTTTACTAGCGGCTTCGGGGGTGAGATGGTGTCTCATTCTCAAATGGCGGGTTGGTCTAAATGATCCGTGTGTTTCCCCCTCGTATTTCTATAGGCTTAGATGTGGAGGTATATATATCCAACCGCGGGCGTACACCTCTAACGTCGAGCCTCCTTTCGCGATGGCACTGAACGTTCACGACGCTTCACTCATTGGGTCTTACGCATCTACATTTTTGTTTGGTGCGCTGCTGAGTGATTTACATTGTCGAGTTCACTGATGGAAGCTAGGGATATACCTGGTAATTGGAGTAGAGTGCAGCAAGTTGCTCTATCAGCGCTACAAGGCTGGGCGCGGCCATACGTACCTCACAACCACACACGTCTTACTCCTCGTGCTCATCAGTATGGTAATTCTGTCGTTTCATCGGATACAGGATCTTCTCAAATCACGTTGCAGAGATGTCTCGCTGT
This sequence comes from Hymenopellis raphanipes, assembly GCA_036872995.1. NCBI lineage: Eukaryota > Fungi > Basidiomycota > Agaricomycetes > Agaricales > Physalacriaceae > Hymenopellis > Hymenopellis raphanipes. The sequence continues at coordinate 350,748 of JAYMDG010000027.1, forward strand.
AGTTGAACAAGCCATGAACGTGTACAAATATGCCAATGTTAGCAGAGGTGTTATTAACATGGGAAATTACGCGTCGCCAATCAGTTTGCTCCTCTCCACCCTCTTCATGCTTGTCGTACTCATTTATGATGCATTTCTGGCACGTATTCGCATTTAACTTGACTCCCATGCGCTCATCGCCACTCTAGATCTTCCGAACTTTCATTGTGTGGAATAGCAGCTTCATAGTCATTGTGATTCCTGTTCTCGTGGCCCTTGCTGACCTTGGTAAGTTGCGACTCAACCAGAACCTTCGTGTGCTGTCGCTCAAGTTTGCTTAGGGTCTGGCATTTGGTGGATATACCTGGCCGCTGGCTTCACTGGAGTACCAACTAAGCTTTCAACGGCCTTGACCGTCTTTTTCTCTTTGACGCCACTCGTCAATGTTGTCTGTTCCGGCAGGTCACTTCCCGTGCAATTCGTCCCATATCTGACCCGTGTCTCTGCAGGACTCATTGCTTATCGAATTCTTAGCGTAACAAACCGAACTCGCGACCTCAAGACGGTCAATTCTTTTACACGGATAGTAGCTCTTGTCGTAGAATCAGGTATGTCCTATGACTGCGTTTCAAGTGGGGATTCAACTTTCTTCTAGCTGCCGCTACTACTGTCGTGTCTTTGTGTATAATCATCGGTCTCGGGGTTCGATCGTCCGTAAGTTGTATCTTCGTGGATATTGTGAGCCCTTCTTTCAGAACCGGAGTTGATGTTGTTATTGACAAGACATTCTCAGTCTGCTCCTACCATTGTATGTTGTTTTAATGACGCCACGCAACCAGCGGACTGATCAGGATTATTCACAGGGCATCGTGGTACGTGATTTCGCTCTCCAGTCGCTCTTTTTCAACGTGCTTGTCCCCCTAGTTTTGTAGCATTGTTATACGCGTCAGCCAAGGACGAAGTCAGGGTGACTCCATTCATGCTATTTCGAATGAGATCTGCTGGAATTCTAGATATAACGAGGGCCCAGAAACCCGAACCTCGATCGGCAATGTTCCTAGCCACCTTGATAGGACAGAGAACAGTGGCGAAGACCATCGCTCTACCTCTCCAGAGTTATCGGCTTTTGAAACATCTGTCGGCAAAGACGAGGCATACTAGTCATCTACCTACTTGTATTTGTAAGTGTAATTGTTTATACGTATCTGTATGCTAGGTTCATAATTACCTTCTCCGACAATCCTGGCACGCGTATGCATCCCTCAGGATTGTCACCAAGCCTGGCTGGACATGACGTACTATATGGGAAGCGGTGTCGCACCGTTCAAATGGGAGCGGTCGTAGCCGCCTGTGTGGAGATATGTCGCGACGCATATTAAGTTTACTCAAAAGGTCAATGACTTAGCGGACAAGGCCATCCGTAAGGCTTTCGAAGTACGTCCGTCCGCGCCAATGCTACTGGTATGTCCAATGTTTCTTTCGCCTTCTATGCAGTGCTGATGTAGTTACTGGCGCAGTTCATAGCCGTGCATGTTTGTAGTTGAGATCCAGATGACTGCTTTGCGGCACTTCCGGCGTTCGCGGGGGAGGGTTGAAGAGGTGACGCAGGAGCTTATGGACACGAAAGGAATTAGTGTACTGATATCCTCTGGAGCGAGCCCTATCTCACTGTCGCGCCCTATCCTCAGCTACTTAATTTTATCGATGTTTAGATCACACCACGGAGTCTTTTTGGCAACAGGTTGAAGGGCTGGGGTGGCACGACAAGAGCAAACCGTCGAGAGGCATGGGCAGTGATCTCTCCCCACTCTCGACATAGTCAGGCTGTCGGTTTCGTTGGCACCTCAAGATCTACGCCGAGTCTTGTCAGTGCGCGCAGGGTGAAAGAGTGGAATGATGGTGGCCCGTGTTACTGACTTGTGGTTCGGTACTAGCTGCAGGTTATCTAATGTTATTCAATCCAAGCTTCATACCCATTCCGGGGATTGTATAATCGATAGATATGTAAGATTGTCCATAGGAGGGTCCCTTCATACCTCTAGGAACTTGAGAATACCCTGTGATTGGAGTCTGGGCATCTTGGTTCTCACGAACTGCTCGGCCTCCGCCTGTAGTAGAGGCAAGCTGACCGGAAAAGACCAAGAAACCGAGCGGAGCTTTATCTTCACCAACGCGCTCTCTACGTCCTGCCACGGAAAATATTCCAGATTCGAGACCCTCTGGTTGAAGACGATCGAGGTCCTGATTTCTTCTAGTGCAGGAGCATTGGAAAGCTGCTCTATCAGAGTAGGCATCCATGACAAGTGGACCCCTCGCGGAGGGATGACGCATGTCAAATCGAAGTGCACGTATTTCAGAGATGTATTGACCGAAAGGTCTAGGTAATTGCGGACGGATTCTAGGCAGGACTCATGATGAGTATGTAGCGTTTCCGAAAATCAGCGTGACCTTACTAGTTGCGAGATCGTATCCAAAAGATGAAGGCATTTCCCACTGTATGCAAAGATTCTGCAGATGTGTGGCGTGTCTGAGAAATTCGGCCGCTAATAAGTACGCATCGGTATGGCCTGACATGGCCAACGTCAGCTGGGTGATACGTAGCGGTGGAGACGCCCCCATAAGCCAGCGCATCGCATCTGTGAACGAGCTGAGCAAGTCGACGTGTACGACACGAAGATGCAAGGGGACGGGGTTGGGCGGCGGCTCGTAAGTACGGGTTGAAGCTACCACCACGTTCAAAAGTTCCAAAGATTCCAGCTGTGGCAGGGAGGACAACAGTGCGATCAAGTCTCTGGAGTCAGCGAACCGCACGCGCTGCAAGGCGAGGCGTGTAACCTCGCGAAATCCATCGTGCAGTACAACTTGCGTTTCACGTGGGAAGGAGCTATGATCCACGTTAAAGAGAGCTAGAACCTTGATGTTCCGGAGGGCTCTAGCAAAGTCGGGCAGCACCGTGCGGACATAAGGGCGCTCGTTCTCAATGTTCCAGCGTGTCTCGTGAAATTCGAGCGCCTGCACGTATGAGGCGATGGAGGGAGAAAGGCTCGGTGATGAAGAGTTCAAGGCGTTTAGAAAACGTTCGGCTTGACGCAGAGACCGGATCGCGATGGTCCGGTGGAGGTGAGGTCGGACATGCCATAACCAGGCTTTACAGGTGAGAGCGCATGTCTGGAGCGCGCCTGAGGACCTCCGAGTCTGCCCCCGGACGAGTTCCATGTCAGCTATCACGTTAATCACTTCCTGCCATAGTTCCGGAGGAAGCACAGATGTAAATCCCTACAATGCATGTTAAAAGGTAGTTGGAACAGCATAAACTATGAGTGTACCTTCGAGGAACAGGAAATGCCCATGACGGTAGCTGCACAAGACCCAGCAAGACCTGATCGATGATCGACAATATTTCCGGTTTTCTCTGAGCGCTCAGAAACAGTGCTTCATTCTGCATTGACAAGTACGGCTACAAGAAGATATAGGTATAATTTAAATGTTTGTGATTCAAGTTGAACTGCAAATTACAAGTCCATGGGGACATAGCTTGCAATTCTACCAGTAGTACTATCAATCAATTGTATATGGGAACGAATACAAGTGAGATGCAGGCAGGTAAAGAAGAACATACAATACTCGTCGCGCAGGAAAGAGGAACGGGCAGGACGAATGAAGCTCTCGGGTAAGGAGAGCTTGTCGCATTGATGCGAATGGGGGACGGGGTACAGAGAGTTTAATATTGGGCTAAACTTGAGCTTCGGGAGCAGGAGTCTCGGCGTCCACCTTGTGCTTGTGTTCGCGGGGGATGTTGATGAATGCGTACTACAGGAAATGTCAGAAATCGCGTCGTCAGAGATAGTAGGAATAACATACATCAAAAGCATCATTGGAGGCGCTCGGGCCCGCGAAGAAAGGTGACATGCCCATGCGCTGGATCTTCTCCAAGATAGCAGCGAGGGAGCTCGCTTCAGACTTGACCGTCAAGAGAATCTGACCGAAGGGAAGGCGGGGTTTCCTCGCAAGAGAATCTCTGCCAGAAAATGGGTATGGAGGAGGGCGACGTCCCTCACGTTTGGGACCCTCAAACTGGTCGAGCAGTGCTTCCAAGGCGATAAAGTCGGCTTCATCGTCGAGTTCAATCTTCAATATATCAATGAAGTCGTGGCCGTTGGTCTGCATGGTGCTAAGGGCGGACTCGGTGGTCTCGAGGACAGAGAATTTGGCACGAGTGGAATCGGCAGGAACGTCAGCACCGAACTAAGAGGGCAGTCAATAAGGTGTAGACAATTATGAGGGCATGAACGTACAGATTCCGCCTTGCTGTCGTATCCGAACACCACGCAACCTTCGGATTCCTTGAGGACACTTCCCTCAAAAGACGACTCGCCCGCTACGCCTGGGGAACATGTTAAGATACACAATAGATATGGTCGAAGCTGAACCTACCGATGGAGTAGACAACGCATTGCTCCTTGGCGGCAATACGTTCGAAGCCACAGACCCACGATTCGCCTAGAAGCTGCATGGTATGAGGGCAGCGCAAGGACTCGACGTCAGGTTGTGCTATATGCACTCGGTGAGTAATTGAATATGAATATGGGATAGATGACTTACAGATTTCTTCGTCGTTGTCCTGAGCCTTCTCATGGTGATGTTGATGCTCTTCATGTCTGTGAGGCGACGGCGGACCTTGGCGGTAATGGTCAGGACGAGGAGGCCTTTCCTGGAAATCACCGTGGTCTTCATGCCTATGAGGCGGTGGGCCCCAGAAATGCGGCGGAGGTGGTCCGTGATGATGGCGATGATGCTCGTCCTCGCCGCTGAATGGGGGAGGCGGTGGGGGCATACCTTCAGGATGATCATGGTGGTGGTGGCCAGGCGGAGGAGGACCCCAAAAATGTGGCGGCGGAGGCGGTGGACCGTGATGGTGGGAGCCGTGCTCAGAGTGCCAGTAAGGTGGTGGTGGGTGCATGCCTTCCGCGTGACCATCGTGTCCTTCGGGAGGCGGTCCCCAGAATGGCTTGTGTTCGTGGTGGTGGTGTTCGGGAGGAGGACCCCAGGCAAACGGGCGACCATCATGAGCAGGAGGAGGACCCCAGTGATGGGGAGGATGTTCCCAGCCTTGCTCGCCAGTCATGCGACCACAGTACATCGCGTTGACTTCAGCGCGAGAGGCAAAGTCGAATGGGGGAGGGCGGGGACCCCATCTAGGACCTGGGAAGGGAGATCCAGGTGGAGAGATGACATGGAAAAGAATGAAAACGAGTGACACGACGATAAACGTCAGGATATAGCGCGGGTGACGCGCTGTGAAGCTTTCGACAGACATCGCAGAGCCTGGTGCACTTTGTGCAGTGCGAGAGCAGCTACGAGGGAACGAACAATGAACCCATTTGACAGCGCTGTCATGTTTTAAAAAGATCACGTCCGCAGCAATCCACAGTCAACGCGCGCCGCGATTTTGATCAATCCCTGACTTCTACCGACTGACCGGCTTTGCGCAGACGTCGACATGCGATTATGTTGAATGTAGTTAAAAAAATCGAAGCTATGACCGACGTGTCGTGTTCGAGCTGCAGAAATCCCTTACATTTGTGAATCTCCAGGCTTCCCGCTTGCGTGAGTCTGGTTGGCACCCCTGGGCGTTCCAAGCTGTCGGGTTTTGTGGAATTTAAGCGCCAAAATCGATTTGACCCTTCACTTCGATTGCGCGAATCCGATAATGGTCGGTTTTGCCGATGCGTGGTACTAGCTGCGCCGGGTCTGCGCTGGGTACGGGAGGACCGGGATTTAGCCGCCTGAGCTACATCATAGAAGCCACGGTAAATCGAGAAATGTCATGTTGCGCGAGCGGGCGCTGCAGTGGGACGAACGGTATGGGTCCAGATGCTTGGTTATGTGCGTTCAATCGCACACTTGGTGTTTGGGATTCAAGATGTCAATGACCAACCCTGCCGGATCCAGGCTTGACAGCTTCGCTTTCTAAATTGGGATGTCAACGCCTATCGCACTAACATGACGCATTATTCTGGGAGCCACGTACGCATGCCCGATACGACTACCCTGTCTACTCTACAACATCGTTCCTACTGTATACATGTCGGATAGTGACGATTTAGAACAACAGTTTGACAATTAGCTTACTTATACGCCGCTTTCGGAATACAGGGTCTAGTATCTGCCCGCGCTTTAGGCCACCCAGCTGGCACCTTAACAAAATGAGGCAAAGTACTATAAAGCGAAAGATATGAACGTTTGAACATGCACCTTTTGTCCATTCAACAAACCGTGGATACCATGTGGTAGTTCGAGCTCACCAAAACGATCTTCTCAATAAAACTTGAAACGATCTTCGCGCTCGTTCTGCTGCTGATACTCGCAACAAAATAAATATTGTGATCCATAGAATCAGCCACTCTGAACTGTGCGTCATCCTTGTGTAGGGGCAATGCTAATCTTCTCTGTATCGTTCCAATTTTTTGTGTGTCACCCTCAAGGGGACAGGAAGCTTGAGCAAAAAGGGATGGTCATAGCGGTCCATTCTGTATTCAGCGTGGTCTGCAGAGTATCCACTTTTGCGGCTGCTTGAGTCATGATCATTCCCCAGTGCCGCTCTATCGCACAGGATGGTGGGTCAGGAGAGACCTCCCCCAAATCACACGGAGTTGTAGTTGGCTTGAACAGCATGCTGGATCCTTAACAGTTCTTGCGCCTTCGTATCGCTCTGGTATCGCTTGACGGATAGTTTTTGTTCGGAGAACGTGTCTGAGTCGATCTATGTCTGCAACATTAGGCTGTCTGCCTTGTCTTAGATTTATACTCCCCTCTCCCTCGGTGGTGGTGAAACGAGTGCTGCTTGAATGAAGTGAATAATTGAAGTAGTCGCCGGCGTCACCCGTTAGACGAATCCAGAAGCATTCAATATTTCTAACATTTTCAGAAGCTCCTGCGGGTAAGCCGACATTTATAAGCTTTCTATGAAAGCCTACAGCTTCGCCAGAATTCCTCTTGGATTCGCCCCAAGTATGCGATACTACATTGGCACAAGGAGATAGATTTATCTTTAGCGTCAACGGAAACGGTGTATACGGCTTACCGATTGAGGGACGTCCCATCCGTACTTTGGTTGCAGGATGGCGCGCTTGCGCAAGATAAGAGGTAAACATGTATTCGGAGTCTTTTTGCCACTAAGGCTCTACGACTCCAGCAGTAGATGTCAGAAAAATTCACATCGGGTTGCGTCATGCTCATCTCCGCGACCAGCGACGGAGTTCGTATGTTTAGCAAGGCGTGATAGCACGAACAGATGGCGTAAGGTTAGGTCGTTCCTTCGTTAGACAGTGGTAAAAAAAGACAAGAGAATCAGAGTTCGTGAGCCAGTCGCAGGAAAGGAAGCCGAGTAGCAGAGTAGGAAGACAGCAAGCTAGGCCAGGATACGTTGCGAACGTAGAAGTAGACATGGACGCTTGAACGAAGGCGTAAATACGATCACCGATCGCCTACCATTTCCGGACCGTGCTCGCTCCTTCCGCATTCGGCCGTTTCCACTTCTTCTTCTTCCACCGTGGTCGCGATGGCTGCTGTTCTATCCATTGTACAACAGTGGCTACCTAACCTCCCTTCATGGCTCGCACCACCTTCGCGTCCAACTCTGCGACACATTCTCTACGGCGTCTTCCTCGGATTCTCTCTATCCATAACATCAACCTCACTTGCAGTCATATTTGAACGGCGGAAACGCGAACGAATAAACGCCCAATTTGAAGCGCGACCTATAGAGATCCGTAGTGATGAGATTTTGTCGGGGGTTACTGGGTTGATTGGTGCGTTGTGGTATAGTGTACTGCTTTTCCTCATCGAGCCAATGTACAACAGGAAATACACCTCTGGTTCGGATCAATTCCCTCAGTGACGCGCTGGGAGTGGAGATACTTGGAAAGGCAGAAGTTAGTCATCAACTTTTGGATTTTATAACAGTTCCTTTGACTCCCTTCAGTTTCTCAATCCTGGGGGAAGTGTCAAGGATCGAGTTGCCTTGCGAAGTACGCATTGTATTTATCTCGATCAAGTAACCATTAAAACACGCGCAGTGATTGACGACGCGGAACGCCAAGGCCTCCTTCATCCCCATACCGGTTCCAGAATCTTTGAAGGCACAGTTGGCTCAACTGGAATATCCATAGCCACCATTGCTCGTGCACGGTAACTATCTCAAAACATCTCCATTCTGAATGCTCACTTAGTTGTAGAGGTTATGATGCTAGTATGTTCCTCTGCCATCTATGTCACTCGTAACCGACCATCCAGCCATCATAATGCCTGACGATGTCGCCGAGGAAAAAGTCAAAGCCCTACTTTCCCTCGGCGCAGAAGTACAACGCGTTCGGCCAGCCTGTATCGTCGACAAGAAACAGTACGTGGTAAGCCTAAATCTTCTTTGTTCATCCGCTACTCATCGTCCTTTACCAGAACCTCGCGCGCCAAGCTGCACTTGATTTCGGCAAAGAGCCCAGCCACCGGCCTCACGTCGTAACATCCACCAACTCCACTCTCGTCGTCACCACGTCCCCCGATGATGGTGAACCCAGCACGGACCGCCAGGAAAACACCGATTTTATCGAGCGCCCGCGCGGGTATTTCGCAGACCAGTTTGAGAACCGAAGCAACTTTGACGCGCACTTTGACGGGACGGGCCCGGAGATATGGAGGCAGACGAATGGGCGGCTCGACGCGTTTGTCAGCGGTGCTGGGACTGGGGGAACAATCGCAGGAATAGGCAGGTTCGTCAAGTCGATGAAGGAGGACGTGTTGGTTGTCCTGGCGGATCCAGATGGAAGTGGGCTGTATAACAAGGTGCGACTTCCTCCAGTTGGGAGTACATTTCAGACTGACTAGCGGTAGGTCAAGTTCGACGTCATGTTTGATCAGAAGGAGAGCGAGGGGACGAAGAGAAGACACCAGGTGGATACCGTTGTGGAGGGCATGTAAGCTGGCGCGCTATGCGTTTTGGAGGAAGCTGACGATTGCATAGTGGTATCAACCGATTGACTAAAAACATCGAGCTGGCGTTGCCCATCATTGACGATGCGTTTCGGTATGACACTGTGCTCCTTATACTAATATGTAGCTAATGCCGCCAGGATAACGGATGCGGAGGCAGTCGCTATGTCTCGATACCTCGTAAAACATGACGGTCTCTTTCTTGGCTCGAGCAGTGCATGCAATCTCATCGCTGCCGTGAAGCTCGTCAAGAAGATGGGATGGAAAAATGGGGAAACTGTTGTTACAATTCTGTAGGTGTTTTCCTTGGACGATGTACTCGCCGCTAAATCAGTGTAAAGGTGTGACTCTGGCACCAGACATTATTCCAAGGTATGTTCACGTCCTGTCCGGTTTACGCTCTATTCTGATTGCTTTATAGTTCTGGTACGTGTTTCTGTCAACGTTCGATACCACTTCTTGAAGGCCTGTCATTGTTAGGAACGATGATTATTTACAGCGCGCTGGTATACCTGTCGACATCAGCATCGTAGATGATTTACTTGCTGCTAGTGAGTAGTGTACGCTACCGAATTGTATGGTACGTCATGCCTGAGCGTCGTACTTTGGAACAATGTAGGCCATCAAGAAGTATACAGTAAGTATATGTGGCGCTTTACGTCTGAGTCATGTTTCTGCGCTGTCTTCCTCTTACTACCGCCATCTATGATTCCTGTGGCTCTTGTTGTTGGCACGATTGGCATTCTTATTTGCCGCACCTGGGCCTGTCCACAGATCAATGGGGAGTTGCAGGCTAGAGGGAAATTCTGTATCATGTACCAAGCTACGCTAATCGTCAGCGCGCACGCTGACGCGCACGCCCTCTGGTTCCAACTACACCAATGTTGTGTACACTGCTCGGCAGCTCCGACTCTTCCCAGCACCGCAGCGGCCACCTAGTCCAAACGAAGAACACCTCGACTTGCAAGCCGAGGCAGGACAAGTCGCATCCTGTCTGGGAGGGCCGTATACGCCGCCTGAGGAGCCAATTCGCTCTGCCAATCAATTGCCTTGAAGTGAATGCTCCGAACACTGCTAAATGCCGTTCGCGCTAGACAGTCGTCAAGTGAATTCCACGCTTCCTCGAGAGGATCGATGTCTAGGAGAGCCAGGAACATACTAAATGTAAGCTCTGTGAAATGTATTGTCGTTTTCGAGTCGGAGAGCGCGCGAAACGTGGAGGACCACCACTCGATGAACTTGCGTGTCTGACGAAGGCCTCTGGACCATATGCTCAAGTGGATGTGTTGGAATTGCAGACCAGCAAGGGGAAGTGGATGGTATGTATCCTCTTGGGGGATATCGGTCCACTCCAAATCGTCAATGAAGCCTTCAGCTATGTTAGATCCAAGCAGTATCATATTACTTAGTGACTACGTACTGCATCCCAGTTCCAATTTGAACAACTCGAGAGGAAGAAATCCTCGTAGCAATACGTCCTTCCAATATCGTAAACTTCTTACGGCTTCCAAAACAATTGTGCACTGCTTGAGGTTGGGAAGGTCAAAATTATGCATGATGCAATTGTGGAATTCCTCTTCTAGACCTTCAACTCCAAAGCAAATGCCTTCTAGGGAGGGAAGGTGCAAGTGCTTGCATGGCGCCACCTCATGATGGTCAACGAAGCCAAGCAAACTAACTCGCTTAACGTTTGTTCCTCCCAAAACGGCGAAAACATGATGGAAGTCTTTGACGGAATAGATATCGATATCAGCCTCGACCAGAGACGTGTTCCCCAAGATCAAATCGAGGTAAGATCGGGTTTCTATAAGCTCGCCAAACCAGGTTCTAAACTCGACTTTCATAAGATTCGGGAGAAGAGAAAGCATAGATGTGAGGCAAGTCATGTGGGCAGGTAACGGAATGGCATCATAATCCCAGCGTTGTGGGATTCTCAAGCTGCAGATGAGCGTTTGTAGATGAGGAACGGATATGAGATCGTCAAACAGTTTGGCCATCTTTTTGTAGGTGTCGAGATTCACCGGGGTGTTGCGGAATAGAGCGCATTGACTGAACGCCAACCAAGTCCGCGATACTAGCGCGCAGCTCCGAAGAGTGCTTTTGTCACCGGAAAGATGCTGGATAATCATATCCACGAGTTCGGGTGGTAGCAAAGTATTATTTGTGGATGGCATCATGGCGGAATACTAGGGAGCAATTTGTAAGGTGAACATACAAGGAATAATAATTTACCTCCAAGAAAAGTCTGACTCTCCAGGGCAACAACAAATAAGACGACCCCGCAGAAAGCGCGCGAAGAAGATTCGACACCTGAACGTGTTCCAGTTCAATTGTCCTGAAAGAAAAAGGATACGTACAAGGACAAGTAAGATGTGCAGCAGAGTCGGTTGCTGAGAGTCAGTCGGGCACAAGCCTGTGAAGGTATTGAATTGCCAGTTTTCTGTTCGGGACGTGATGGTCAGAAGGCAAAACGTGGTTTGATTATTACTTGATCAGTAAGTCACCACCGTCATCATCATCAAATCATCGTTTCCCCATCCGCATAGACTCCGACGTTTTCTGCTTGAATTCCAAGGCTCTGCTGAGTATCTAACGGGCTTCGTGTTGTGCCCACGGCTTCCCTCCGCGAAGCTGGATTCGTTGGGGTCGGAAGCTTCGTTATCAACTTGGACTTCTCGTGAAACTAATCCGGCATATGGAAAGGTGTGGCGCAAGGAGAAACACCGTAGGCTATCATAAGACTTCATCGTGCACATGTGGGTCGGAGGCGCGCGCCCTCCCGTGCCGCCTTTTGTGAAAACCATCGAGCACCCGATTATTGAGAACGCAGTGATCACAGCATTAAACTTCATTCACGCTTGATCAGTGCAATCAGTAGTACAGTACAGCTATTCATCCCTTTCATTCCTTATCGCTACAAAAACATCGTTCGCCCAGCCCAACTTTACACCCTCGTCGCCCCCGGCACAATCTCAACCCAATACCTACAAGCACACCCCTCATTAGCACTGGCACATCACATATCACAATCACAAGATGACATACCCATCCGGATCCAAAAGAAACGCGATATGCTTCATCTTCCCGTCCTGCGGGCGCTTCTTAAACGTCACCCCGAGGCTCTCAAAGCGCGCACAGGCCTTGTCCACATCGTCCACCGCGATCGCAATGTGCCCGAACCCGCGCCCGGGGTCGCTGTTCCCGCTCGAGTAGCCCTTGAAGGAAGGGTCGAGCTCCGTGCCGTGGTTGTGCGTCAGTTCCAGGAGAGCTAGATGATGGGACGGGATGGGATGGGATGGGATGGGATGGGAGGTGAGAGGGACGCGCACCTTCGCGCTGAAAGAGCGTCGCCTGCTTCTGCTCCGCGGTCTGCCCGCTGCTGCCGTATCCGAGAAAGTAGAGCGTAAAGTCGTCGAATTTCTTCTCTACATATATATTTATTTATTGGGAATCAGCTCGCGGGTAGGTTAGGGAGGCTTACCAGAGACAAGATCCATTCCCAGAATCTTGCGAGATATCATTGAGATGCCAATGTCTCAGTGAGAGAATCGACATACTTCGGTGTAGAAATGCAAGGAGGCTTTTGGATCCTTTACGCGGATCATAGTGTGGTTGAACTACGGAACTTCAAGTTGGATTGTAGCCTCGACAAAAACAAGAAACGCGCACCTTGAAGCTCGCAGTTTCTGCAGTGCTCGGCATGGTGAGAGTCGCTGACTGAGATGCAATCGATGATGACGCACAAGCACATGTCTTGACGCCGTCCATGGCCATCTTCGCACAGACGTCTACTCCATTAAAACTACTGTAACACTGGGGTATACATTCAGTGTCTTTACGATAATTCCCATACATACAACAGCCACCCAACCCGGGCATAGATAGTCACAGATCTCAAGTCGAAAGTGGGGAATAATACCTCGATAAATCAGGTACCGAATAAAATAGAGCGTCCTGGGCCCCGAAAAACAGAGAAACGAACGAAACAACAAAAGCGTCCTTAAACCTTCTCGCCCGGTACAGAGGACTGTACAAGCCTTATCCCTCCTCGTGTCGTTAATGAGTCGTCACTGTCATCATCTCTCGTATTGCGTTGCACAAGGCTCACGCTCTCCTCCCGGTCGATATCCCCATCGGCGCGGGGATATCTCCGCGACGTCCGACCCCGCTCCCTCTTTCCCTGCTCGTCCGCCTCATGCTCCCAGCTCCGCGCCGAGTCGGTAATACTCGGGAACGATAATAGTGTGGTGGTGCTTGTGGTACTCTGCGGACTGGGCTGCGTGAATACGTCTCGCGAGTCCATTCGCGGTGCACCACCTGGTCGTACAAACCGTGGATTTATAGTCGGTGGCGCACTCTGTACTGTGTGCTCGAAAGCAACTCCGTGCGGTACTGTCATCGAAGTTGGGCTGTCCTCGAGGAGATTGACATTGGACCGCGTAGGTGATGATTCCGTCATGATTGCAGGTGGATAATTGTTTTCCGGAGGAGTATAGCCATTCCCTGTGCCTCCACCAGGCATTATCAGACCGGGATTTCCAAGTGCCAACCGATGTTCGTGTGTTGCAAGGCTGTCACTGCGTCCCTGGCCAGTAGGATGGTACTGGTGTACAAGATCTGTGTTGTCAAATTTGATTGTTGGGCGTTTGACTTGAGAGCTGGCGACGGAAGGGGCCTTTATCGAGGAACCATCATCGCCCTTGGTCGCACCTGCCACAGAAGCAGTCGTGAAAGATCCTTCAGTGTTTGAGCGGGGTACGGGATTGTCATATAGCTGGTGGCGCTGAACGCCCGATAGATGGTCAAGAGCAGTCTTTGGTGTTGAGTCCCCGCCTTCAGGCCAGTAGGCTTGATTAGGAGGGAATGGAGCTGCAGCGCCAGGAGGACGGCCTGTTCTATAGGAGACACGGCTGCTCTGGCTCATCCTCCTAGCGCGTATTATACTTCCCACAGCACCAAATGATCCACGCAGTGCGTCCATTCCCGGATCCTCCATGCCAGCAACAGTCTTCTCCTCCATATCCTCCGGCTTTGTACGTGCCGCTTGCAACAGCAGCGTGGAACGTCGGTCGAGTTTCAGTGACGTAGGGTCAATCTTGGAGAGTTGGAGGATGGTGATGCCGACACAGATGACCAGGAAGCCCATGACAATGGTGATTATCTCGGACACCGTTGAAGCGAGACCTTGGAAGAGGACCTAGAACAAAATTGGCCGCAGATCATGATGAGCAATATGCTACGTACGATTGTCGTTACCATCGAGAAGAAAGTAACTGAAGAAAATCAGAAGATCATCAGATTCAATAAACGAGAGGACGCACATATCACGTAGTAGGTCGGAGTGACTTGACGCGGTGTAAGCATAGCGGAGCGCAAGAATGCAGGTGAAACATACCCATAGCTGTAAAAATGGTTAGGAAGAAATGCAACATCATATGGAGCGGCGCACCTGTATTATACAGCGCCAGCGCCTTGTTGAGATAGTAAACCTCAGTGACTGCATCCAGAATGTTAAGGAACGGGAAAGCAAACAGATAGTCGCGGCTTACTGAGGGTGGCAGCGACGAACACTATTAAAAAGTACATAAACCAGTGCTTAAACTGGTTGTCGCCTTTAGCAGTGGTGACAATAGCAGCTCCGAGACCAGTCGTGACGCTGACACTGATGCCTCCAATCATACTACACACGAATATGTACCACAACATACTCTTTTTGCCATATCTACGAACCGTGAGACCAATGAAGCGTCGGCGACAGAGAATATCTCACCTTGGCGCGAAGTAAAATATGATGACAAGTGACGCGGTAATAAGAACACCGATGTACGCCAGAAATCCGGGGGCGAGAAAGAGTTTCTGAAATTCTGTAATTTGGCCTACGAGGGCTTCTGACGGTCCTAAAGTATCTGTGAGTGACAGACCAGGCGAAAGGTCGCGACGTGAGTACCATTTAGAGCAATGACGACTGAACCGAGCTAGAAGATTGTTAGAAGTATTCATTTGCTGAAGCGTATGACGAACTATACAGAGGGCGCAACCCAGCCAACCGAATAAGGACAACGTCTCTTTCAGGAAGATCGAGGACAGGATGGCACATACGACAACTGACAGCGCGCCGAGAGGGGTCTGTGAGGGGTAGCATTATTCTGTGCACTGCGGAATGGACGGGAGACCGATACGAACGACAACAATGGCCTCCACGAAAGCATACGCTACATTTACGATAAGAACAATGCATGAAACAGAAATTTGGCACCCGCACCTGCAGAATTACATAGTTCGCCCAGTATCATCACTATAAGCCCGTCAAGTTAGCTTCATGAGGCGAATACCCCCCAAAATTAAAACGCACTGATCATCCCCGTCCACCATAATATCTGCAAACGTGTTGGAATTGGGGAAGCATATGGTAACCCCGCCTCGACGCACCGATTTGAGATATGCAACGCCCTCTCCTGCTGTGCCGCCCGCCTGCGAGCGCAACAGTCCCTTCTTCTTGAATACAAAACTCGAGCCAATGAGAAATCCGCTGATTATCGCCAGAATAATGCCGACGATCTGGAAAGGTATTATGAGACTCTGCCTAAGACCCGGAGTGAAAGACGGGGGCGACACACCTTCAGGCTCGAGTTGGTGGTCGTACTTGTCGCCGAACTTGTGGCCGATGCGGCGGACGCCGTCGCAGAGGCCGATGCAGAGGACGGCATTTGTTGGTGGTGGTGGACGTCGTGATTAAAGAGTAGTCGGACACCCATGAAAGTGGGGTCACCTTTCTTGGAAACCGCGATCATATGCAGGGTCCAACTCCGAATTCGGCATGCTGTCCTAGAGCTGTTCTGTTGTCTTTTCCAGCCTATCTATTTCTGATACCATGTTCACAAAGTACTTGTTGGACCGTTGCCTCACTTCCCGGCCTGTTCCAGCACAAAGCAGTTCGTTTTCCTATTGTTCTGAGCTACTATTGTTTTCGTACCCTCTTCCTCTCGAGGCCGACGGGTATTACTCACCATATCTTACCTGTGTTCGCGGTTGTTTCCTCCGTTCCGTCATGACGTGCCGTTATGGGCTGGGCGCGGGAAGCTTGCCTCCCACCAACCTATAATTGGGCGGGCCACAAGACTCCCAGTCCGAAGACCTAGCGCAGCATAAGACCTTCACACTCACTACCTTTGAGATGGAAGGTCCTTTTGAGCTCAGTATCGCCACAATTCAGCAGTACAAGACATGCCCGTCAATAGCTGTGCTGCTCCGACACACGCAGACCATGATATAACCGCATGGGACATATCCTCGGCGATGGCTATTTCACGCCACCCATTACGGACGCGTAAATATCGCGTCATCACTTGTATGGTACAGCCTCTGCATTCAATTGGTACAATAGAACATCAAATCTATGGTGATTAACACTTTCTTTCATCCGGAAAATACTATTTGAGAACCCCCCTTCGTCACGTTCTGTGACACGAACCTTACTTAGAAAATAGTTATTTTTGAGTTTCTTAAGGCTTGTGGCGCTGATTTAAGCTGTTTATCACAATTATGGTTGTAGACAAGTTCCTGTGAGGTGTTGCGACACTGTAGGGAAAGCAGAAGTGTCAAATTGTTGTTCTCCGCACCGGCAGGGGTGCTCGGCCCTGTATCTTCAGGCTCCAGCGCCACACAGCCCCACCCGCATGTGTGCAAGTGTGAGGAGTGCGCCCTCGGAGGCCCTCCCACCAGGGAAAACCCACAGAGTATCAAGACCATACATATGGGTGCCCCAGCACCTCACAGGAGCTTTTCTACAGCCTCTACTTGTGATAAACGGCTTATGTAATGCAGCGCCACAAGCCTTAAGAAACTCAAAAATAACTATTTTCTAAGTAGGGTTCGTGTCACAGAACGTGACGAAGGGGGGTTCTCAAATAGTATATTCCCTTTCATCTGCTTCAGAGTTGGCTCCTTATACCGTCTCCCTCCACCAAAATACAAGGGCCTCCATAGATTACACGGTCCTCCAGTCCGTTCTCTTTAATGTACTCGATGACCGCGGCGTCTTCTGCGCCGGGTTGGAGCCACAACGCGGGAATGTCCAGCTCTTTCGCTTCCTGTAGCAGACCCAGGGTAATCTATGCAATGCCCGCCCGTCCGTCGAAGACCCACTGACAGAATAACATGAAACACACCTTGGCGTTGGTTATGATGCTGACCGAGGTCTTTGACGGTACGGGAAGCTCGCTCAGTTTCTGGACAGTGGCGATTCCCTCAAGCTCGGGTTCTTTCTAGTTCCCAATGTTTCAGAAACAGATGATGACAGGCTGAGCTGAGCCTTACGGGATGTACGGGCTTGACTTCCAGGTTTCTTGCTTGATACCACTTCAACACCTGTGTGTGTCGAATTGAGATCCTATCTTGCAGCAGAGGCGCTACTGAAACAGCAACACACCTTGGTACCAAACTTGGACTGATCCTTGGATGCACCGACAACAGCAAAGGAAGGCGACGATAGGAAGAGCTTTTTCGTTGCGTGAGACATGATCAATGATACTTGACGTGGGAGCAGTTCAAGAGCTTTATAGTGGACGGATTTAGAGTGGACGCGTGCTTCTTACTCAGAAGTGTGTGACTGGATTACCGATAGTCAGAAAGTTGTCTCTGATGAACAGTTTGTCGCAGATGGTGCACGGTGATGTGATTAGCGCTCTGTGGATCTTTTCGTGGATGTAAAGTATGCTGTAGGAGATCAGGTTGATAAGATATTATGATGGACGATGCAACCCGGTGATCGGATGCATGGTTAGAGCAGTGAGGGTAACATGAAAGACTTAGAGATGCGAGCGAGTCTAGAGAGGCGCGCAGAGAGATGAGGAAATCACTCGCCTTGCTCGATATCTCTTGCGTTAACAGCTGCACTTCAGCATCAATTACATCTTCCTCTGGAACCTTTCTATAATCCGCTTCTCAATAACGACAGACAGGCGAAGGTACTAGCAGCTTGAATGAATCAATGGAGTGCTACTGAACCGAAAACGGCAATAGCCGGACCCTGACCGGACCGACTATCCATGATCATTGGTAAACAAGTGTAATCATCTCCTCACTATCACTGACGACGCCGACAGCCTCTGCGCTCATGCTCAAACGGTAGCTACTGGGACGAGACTTGCACCAGTCTATAGGGCCGTTCTCAGCGTTGTACACAGCGTCCCAATAATGACCATAACCCAGAGAAAACCCGCCCACGCAGATGATATAATAAGTGCGTATTTCGCGCCATTGTCGGGCTAGCATGGCGATATTGACTATATGCTGTAGTAAACGAACCCGGCGACCAGTACTCTTGCGACGCGTGTGAATGCGATTTGACGCACAGTGTCCGTATTAAATGTGCGGACCCGGTGTGCGAGCCGGGCGATGGCGTCGACATTTGCCCGAGGTGTTTCTGCGCAGGGAAGGAGTTTGCAAAGCACAAGAGAGGCCATCCATATCGAGTCATTGTGAGTGGCAGAAGCAAAGTCCAAACACGCAGTGCTGACAGGCTTGTTAAGGAAATGAATTCGTATCCGATATTCACTGAGGATTGGGGCGCCGACGAGTGAGCATTTCTTTATAGACAATAATTGAAGCCAGACTGAACAAGAGTCAAGGGAATTGTTGTTGTTAAAGGGAATTGCCTCGCAGGGTTTCGGGAACTGGAAGAAGATTGCAGAGCATATCGGCACGCGGACTAAAGAGGAAGTCGAAATACACTACAACCAAGTTTACATAAAATCCCAGAATTGGCCGATACCCGTAAGCGCTCTCTCACTCTTCAGTTATCTTCGTCATACTCAATAATACTCTAGCCTATGGATCGTGAATTTACAGTCGATCAGACAGAGTTCCAGGAACGAAAGCGTCGCAGGATAAAAGAGATGGACGAAGCTCCCCCTCCTCCCATTAAACCGACTCCAGTATCTCTTCCTGGCATCCACGAAATACAGGGATACTTTCCTGGACGCTTGGAGTTTGAGCACGAGATCGACAATGAAGCCGAAGACCTCGTCAAGGACTTGGAATTCGGCGTTTGTCTCGAATGGGGCGGTGACGAGATAATTGAGGACGAGAATGACCTGGACGTCAAGGCACGGCAACGGTGGGAGGAGGAACGAAGAAACCCTCAACCGTTACCACCACCTCCGTTGTCCTATGATATCAATGGGCGGATACCAGGGAAGGGACCTGCGCCCATGCAGGGAATCATTAACGGTGTTGTCAATGGTTTTCATCCAACTCGCCCACCATCAGAAAGCGGCAGCGTCGCCACGCGTGAAAGCGTGCGTCCCAAGTCGGAGGACCGTGATGGTGCCAATGGGACCGCTTCAGGCGACGAAGAAGAGGTCGAGGAAGTTACTCAGCCGCCACCAATAGAGACGAAAGAGTCCCTCGCCTTCAAACTTACCCTAATGGAAATGTATGCGCAGCGCGTCAAGAAACGTTTAGATGGAAAAGCAGTAATTCTTGACCGAGGGTTGCTCGAGCATAAGAAGGTAGGCATCTTGCTGCTGTCAAGTATGATTACTGACTCGTGTATCAGATGCAAGCTGCGGACAAGAAGCGTTCTCGCGAGGAGCGTGATATTCTACATCGACTACGACCGTTTGCTCAGCTGCAAACCGCGAAGGATTATGAGGACTTTTCGAACGATATTTTATGTACGAATTACCCGTGGTCTCCCATCACAGTATACCTGACATGCATCATCATCAGACGAAGCACTTCTCCGCCACCGCATTGCAGAACTCCAGAGCTTCCGGCGTCTCGGGTTGCAAACCGCGGGTGACATTGAAAAGTACAAGACCGATGTGCAGAAACGGGTACGTCAACTCCTATCTGTCAACAGTGCTGTCAGTGACTGTTATACGTACAGGCAACAGCAAAGGCCAATCACCGCGATTACGCGGTTGAGAAGAACAGGGCTGGCGGGCGCCAATCGTCAGGACCTGATCCTTCTCGTCGTGGCAGTCATATTGACTCTGATGGGCACGAACGTGAAGGCACACCTCGGCCTGGGACTTCGACCCTGACCGCGCGCAAGCCTCGTACGTACCATCAACTGCTTTCCACCAACACAACTCTGTATGCTTACTGACATATGTGTAGCTCAACCGCTCAATATCGCCAACAGCCCTTCGTTACATCTTCTCTCACCCGGAGAACAAGGGTTGTGCTCATCGCTGCGTATTCTTCCTAAACCGTATCTCGCTATTAAGGAGACGCTCGTGCGCGAGTACGCACGGCGCGGAGGGAAGCTTCGGCGACGCGAAGCGCGCGATCTCGTCAAGATCGATGTGAACAAGACGTCGCGCATATGGGATTTCCTCGTCCAGGCGGGATTCCTCAAGATCAACGTAGAACCTACACTTACTCAGACTCCCAGGTCAGTTCTTGTTCTGCCATTCAAGCGATTAAGGTGCTTATCATTATCATACTTAGTGCAACCGCCAGTGTGAACGGGTCGCCTGTCAAAGATTCCAGCCAAATTTCACGCACACCTTCGATCGCGATGGCTGCGCCGCCGCTCCCTGGTCCCTCACTCTCATCGCTTCCCTCGCTTCCCGGGCCCGTGTTGCCTAACGTCCCAAGTCAGAATCCATAACGACCGAACGTTGATGTTAATGATACCCGCATGCCCCACCCCCACATCATACTTATACGCTCCCATCTACGATCCGTACCTCACACTGTATTCCACCCATCTGCACGCATCATCTGTATCTTATTTGTATTGCATGTATTCGTTTTCGGGGTCCACTCATCACCCGCTAGACAGCCTGAGTGAGACTAGGCTCCGGAATTTGCGCCACACGACAAGAGCTAGGCCTATGGAAAGTAGGGCGGGCCGTATGTACGGTAATGAAGGTCGTAAGAAGGTGAAAATACGCCAGCGTGTTTTAGGCTTGGGATCGCTGAAGGGACGTCGTTCAGGTGGTTGTAAAGTGCGAACGCAACGAATCTATACGTACCTCGGGTGATTCCGAGATGGACTTACGAGATGGTTCAACTTGTCATATAAGCCCAGCTTGAGCTCCTCCTTTGGTACAGCGTATAGCGGTCCGTCATCTAACACAATCCAAGACGCCCCGCTCGTTGCCGAGTCGGGATTTGTGGCGGTATAGAATATCGCTCCAGCGACGCGTGTAATTGGGCTAAGAGGAAGCTCAAACGATAATGGCTCTATATGCGGATAAAGAAGGTCGGTTTCTACGTCATAAGACATGATGAGTCGGAATGTGGCGCACGCCAAAAGAAAAGAAGAAATGACATACCAGCAAAGAATGGATGAAGAACAGCGATACGGATATTAAGATCAGAAAACACAGGGTATATGGAGCGCTATGGGTGTACATCATCAGCCCACAACCCGGACACGAGACCAAGAAGGATTAGGGTTAAAGTTTAATAAACTTGCCATAAGACCCAAGACGGCGTGTTTTGTCGCGGTGTACAAGCAGGCGCGGGGCAAGGCTTGCCAGGATGCTGTGAAACAAGGCAGAGGCGTGTATCAGGGGTCGATAATGGGTACTGTAGTGGGGACGCTAGGCTCACCGACAGAGCCGAGAAGGACTAGGGCCTTGAGATCGGGTGTGCTCCGAGAAATGGAGAGGTAATGTTGAGCTAGATGTGTGGCTAGGAAAGGCCGGTAAGGCAGAGATAGACACAATGGGATCATTGCGTACTGTAAAGCGCCCCTACGAGGTTGATGTCTACTGTGGTTAGCTGAGGCGGGAGCGGTCGGGCGTGGGTATCCAGGCGGATGGTGGTGAATCGTCCGACTTCGGTGACGTTGGCGTTGGCGACCTGGGGACTTTAATCTATCTATCGTGAAAAGGATGCCTTCGGGGTCATACCACAATGTCAACGCCGCCGTACTCCCTGATAGCCAGCTCGAAGAGCTCCAGAACGTCATCCCAGATAGTTACATCGCATCGAGCCCAAACGGCGGTCCTGTCAGGCTCTGTAGTGAGTGGACGGAAGGAATGATAATTGTTGTAAGAGCCCATTCACCCGCCGACGACCAGCTGAATCTCCCTCGCTATTTCCGCCGCCGCGAACGCGTCTTGGTCACCAATAACCAGCTTAGCACTTTCGCCATAGCAATTAGCAATTAGTATGAGAGTCCAAGCTAGTCTGAGGGAAAGCATCGCCCACCCATAGAACGCAAACCGAATAGCCGTCTCCCGCCCAATAGCATTAGCAGCGCCCGTGATGAGCACCACCTTTCCCCTCACGCGCGCGTTGTGCTCAAAGAGCGCGTCGTCCAGTATGGGCGACCAAGGCGGGGGATGGGGGAGGGCCATCTTACATGAGAGGCGGGACACTGTGGGGAAGTGAGGCTACTTCCATTTATTATTATGTAGGTGTTTGTGGATGTTTCGGTTACACAAAACAGATACGTATAGGTGCCGGCGCGGTCAGGGAGGAGGGAGGGACATGGACAATGGAGGCGCAGCTTTTGATAGGAGGAAGCATGTTCTTGTACGGATATGGAGCTAGAATAGATGCTTAAGCGAGGGTTTGACAAAGGAAGGAACCAGGAGTCAGGTCAGGACATTTCCGAAATTTGATGTTGCCACTCTCGACAAGGGTCGAGGTCGCGTTGTTTGGCATTGACACCAGTGAACAAATAGTGCGGTGCCGACTATTGTTCCCGCGGCATGATGCCGCGGAACGTGCTGCTGAACAGCTTGAACGACGACAACGACGATGGACACCCCCGCTGGCCTATTCGAATCCTTCAGCAAGGACTATGACCACACAATTAACTCTATTCGGACCAAGCTCGAGGTCGAAGCCAAGGACCAGTTCGGAGGTACCCTACCATTATTATCCAGTCTCGCAAAGGGAACCTAACAGCGGGAATAGAACAGCGAAAAGCCACCCTTCGACGAGTAGAAGTCGAACTGGACGAGGCTGACGATATCGTACGTCGATTTGCCTCGTTTACGTGGCAAACACTCACCCGAATTAACCCCAGATTGTCCAACTCGAACTTGAAATACAAGGAATTCCCCTATCCATACGACCTCAATACTCTGCGCGTCTCAAGCAGGCCAAGACGGACTTGAACAGGTTCAAGAAGCTGGCCAAGGACCTGCACTCGCAGTCTTCGCGCACGGACTTGCTCGGTGCCAAGAACCGCTTCAGAGCGGGCCCGACGTCCGACGACCCGTATGGGGAGCAGAATGACCGGACACGATTGCTGGCGGGTACAGAAATCTTGTCTGATGGCACTAGGCGGCTGGAGGACTCGCGCAGGATAGCCTTGGAGACTGAGTCGCAGGGTGCGGACATTATGCGCAATTTGAGGCAGCAGAGGGAACAAATTGAAAACGCACGCGATACTGTACAGTGTTTTCCTCGTTGTGCTCGCATGTATACTGATATCGAGTTCAGCTACATACCGCCGACATATCAATAGGCCGTGCGTCGGGGACCATCAAAGGAATGATACATCAGTAAGTGTGAATGAAAGTAGTAGCAAGACCAGTGTTAGCTCATGTCCATGCTAGGATGTATAAGCAGCGATTCATTCTCGGAGCTCTCGTCGCTGTGCTTATCATCGTTGTGATCCTCATTCTCTACTTCAAGCTTGTCCGACACTAGTTTCTTCGTCGGTCGCGGCATCTGCGGTTGATCTGCAATTTTCCATATACTCGGATTATCTTTATGTTTCCTATCCTCTGATATTTATGACACGCATTAATGGACTACTTGTCATCGAGCTGTTGGAATACAAGTCTGACCGCTTTATTGGCGGGTCTCTTGCATTCATCAAGACGAAAATAGGATACTGGACTAGGCCCTAAGAGGTTACGTCCGTTCTGGCAGTCGAACCGCATTGACCAAGGATGCGCATGGACCTCGTCTATCAAAAATTTTGCTTCGCGCGGATAAGTACAAATTGTGCAAGGCGGTACCGTGCGCTTCGCATTACGAGTTTCATTATCTCACATGTCAGGCTTGGTAAAGTCAACTTGGTTAGACTCGAGCCAGGCCCACTCAAACAGTCGAACAAGTTGCGTATTGAGTGGGACTGAAAATATGCAAGGTCAAGCAGTCTGCTCGATTCTCGTGTCGATAATGTACTCAGGTTCCAAATTAGGAAGTGGCGTATCCCTGCTCGTCGACCACCACCAGTCCTGCAGTTTGCTCCCTACCTTTCAACTCCCCGTATCGGATTGTCTGGGCCAAGTTCAAGTTCAGCCTGCTATCTCAGCTGCCCTTGGCGAGATCGGTTCCCACTCCAGACTCCAAACCTTGTGTGGCGCCTCTCACGAAAACTATTCGCGCGTTCCCTTATCCTCGTCCTCACCTCAAACCAGACCCCAGACGGTATCATTGATACCGGCCGTTCTCTCCCTCTTCCGTACGCGTCCTCGCTCAGTTTAGCTGTGGATCCCGACTTGCGCACCTCTACTAATTTCGGCTTTCTTCGTCGCGCCGTCCCTGTTAAGGATGATTTTGACTATTTGTGCTGAACAAGCTAGCGAGAAAGCTTTATGGAATGAAATCTATCTGCTGGTTTGGGCTCCTCTATACCGCCGTGCGTCTTCATCATTGATCAGAACAATGATTCAAAGGAGGAGATTGAATTGTGTGCTGATTACAGGGAAGACGAGAGCTGCATTCTGGATTTTGCACAGCACCAGCCATTCTTCTCAGCGGCAATTAGTGCAGCGACCATCGGAATTCAGCGACTGCCACGATGCGCGCGCGATTCGCGCGTATACAGCCTTGGCTTTGGAAACACAACAGATACCCCTTTTGTGAACAGAGTTCGGGAGTGCTACAAATGCTAGGAAGATGATCAAAAAGATGTGAAGACGTCTGAATGATACCGACGAGAAGACAATAGCAAGCCAGATGTTGCATTGTTCAAATCCGGCCAGTGGCAGCTTGACAGTCTCAGCTGCCTGTAGAGGATTCATTAAATAATAGCCTTAGCTTGGGGCCTTGGGCTAACAGACACTACGACTCAATCAACACTTGTTGACTGAAAAGGGCAGGTAATTCCGCACATGCTTCATTCAGCCTGTTTTCATGAACACCCGCGCACTGCATTATGACGGCAAGTTTCAGTCTGTTGCATCTATCCGCAATACGAGCGATTGTACGTCGTATTTGCGATCTAATTCTTGGGTGCACGAACTTCGTACTTTTAGATGGTGTCATGCCCAGACATGCTGTGCATCCGATACCTGGGTGCGTGGAAACATTGCGGCCTTCGCGTCTATCAAGCTTGAAGTTGTAGGATGTTTGCTGCGGCATCTACGGTATCCGCGCTACTAAGAAGTCGCTTGTTATCAACACCGGTGCACGAGAGCTTCCTCGATATATAATCGCTCCATGCTAAGCTCTCTTCCCTCGCAAACTATCACAGTTCAGGTCATCGTTGCCACCGTGCCTCCTCACCTCAGCTCGCCTCCGAATCAACAGCCGCGACTGACATCATCATCATGATCTCCTTGGCAGCGGAAGAAGATAGTTCAAACGTTAATCGGCAAAACCCGATATCATATTCGTTCTCACCACCGATTTCGAAACGGTCTAAGCACGCATGGCGCTTCCTGTTCTTCTCTCCGACCTTCATGGGCGCTATCGCTCTGTCCTTTCTTTTTCTTCCCCTTCTTTTGCAGTTCTCCCTCGCCCAGTCTGTTGTTTACACGAAAGACTCTGGCATTTGTGAAACGACTCCCGGTGTCCCGACTTACTCTGGATATATAAATCTCGACGACGACAGCAACGATGCATTCTGGTTCTGGTTCTTTGAGGCGCGCAGCGATCCCGACGATAAACCCTTGACTATTTGGCTTAACGGCGGGCCTGGCTGCTCGTCCATGATAGGCCTGTTCCAAGGTGGGCATCTCGGTCAATGCTTTTCGAACAGCGCCTAATAGGCGCAGAGCACGGACCATGCACAGTCAACGCGGACGAGAAGACGACCACGTATAACCCATTCAGTTGGAACAATTACACCAATAGTGCGCTCCCTGTGTATCACCGCTAATCTCCCGTTGGTAATTGATCCACGATGCAGTGCTTTACATTGACCAACCGTTCGGTGCTGGCTTTTCCACGGGGCGGAAAATTAACAACACGGACCAGGCTGCCAAGTACCTCTGGAATGGTCTCCAAGTCTGGTTTGCCAATGACACTTTCAGCAAATACACGAAACACGAGTATGTTTGCACCGTTATTTTCTCCGGCATTAGCTGATTCAATCAGGTTCATCTTGGCGACCGAATCTTACGGTGCTCGCTTTGGACCGGTGTTTACCCAGTACTTCCATTCACAGAATGACAAGATTGATTCTGGCGACGTTGACGGAGAGAAGATTGTTGTATCTAAGCTGCTCATCAACAAGTACGTCCCTGTTCCCGCGAGAATAACGCGTCATTAACTCGCGGCTGCTTCCAGTGGGAAACACGATCCTCTCATTCAAATGAACTCATCCATCGCGTTCGCGCGTGATGCACCCGGATACGGAGCCGTTATCTCCAATACAACGCTCCTTGATGACCTACAAGTCGTGTTTAACAAAGAGTGTGAACCCGCACTCCGCGATTGCTACGACGACGGCAAGGATTCCACATGCCAAAACGCCATCATGCTCTGCACGCACAAAATCTCGGTGCCCACGTTTGGTAATCGGAACCCGGACGACCTGCGCCGCATGGACTCATCTGCTGGTGATGCGGAAGAGGAGAATGGTGATGATTACAGTGCCACGTTTCCTCCGACGTATTACGCCTCGTTTATCCGGAGCGCTGGGATCAAGAAGGCTATCGGCGCGAAAGGCCAGACTTTCGATCAGTGCGACTCGAGCATAAAGTTTCGGTTCTCGAGCGATGGCGAGACGGGGCGCTCGTTTCTCTCGAACCTGGCGCAGCTCGCGGATGATAAGGAGGTGGATATATTGATTTGGGCCGGGGATAGTGACATGAAGTATGCCAATTTCATAAGTTTCATGTTTCTACTGGTGCTAAGCCTTTTCAGAGCTAATTGGATAGGTGTTCATGACTGTGTCGCGCAGATGCCGTGGTGGGGCAATAAGACTTTTGCGAATTTGGATTTCACGAATCTTACATTGGATGGAGATGTGGTGGGGACATACAAGGTCGTTCCCAATGGTGGCGTGAAATTTGTGTAAGTTCTGGGTGTCAACAATTTTCGCAGTGCCTGACTTTTTATAGTCGCGTCTTTGAAGCTGGGCACACCATGCCTGCTTATCAGCCTAAAACAGCGCAGACAGTCTTCGCGCGCTTCATCAACAACGAAGATATTGGCAGTGCCGTGTCGGATAGTTCCACGGTTGGCGATGATGGAGATGGCGATAGTGATGGCAGCGTAGACATCTCAAGAACCTCTATATCTTTGTGGTCATCAATATCCCTGCTATTAGGTATTTATTTGGCTTCAAGAACTTTCTCCTCATCATGACTTAGTATATACCCTTACATACAGTTGTTATTGATCTGACTAGCTAGACACTGATAGACTGTAGCACGTACAAGTACCTTGACACTCATTACATCCACCATCTAGACTCTATCATATAGTATACTATTCCTGAAGAACTCATTGACATGTTAACTGCAGGCCTTAGGAAGATACTTGCAAGTTGCCGGAAAGTTCTAGAGCATGGGTCATGAATGAAGAAAGCTCACAACTTGAGGAGACTGCAAGCCAAGGAATGTCCAGTTGAATTACTAAAGGATTGACTACCAAATACCGAACACCACTAAATATAACAAGCAAATCACTAACCGCTTCAAACACTCTTCTCAAACCAAACTTCGCTCGAGGCTTCACCAGAGTCCCCAGTGGGCTCAACAGACGCGCCCCAGAACCCACCCCGTATTCCAAACCCAACGCTACCACTCTTGTCAACAGCAAACTGAGCAGTATAGCTACCCCGACCGCTGGCCCAGAAATCGCCAGTTCGTTGGCCACTGGTTGGATCCAAGACAGGCTAGACAGACGTTCTCGTCAAAGTCTAAAAATTACGCTGCACGGCTTACCCGCTTGTCCAACAAGGTGAGATTCCAGGTGTCCCCGTCAAAGTGGCGCATAAAGACGTGGGAGGCCCAGAGCTTGTTCCATTGAGCGACGAGGGTCGGAAGTTTACCAGCGTTCGGGAGACCGGCGAGAAGGTCTTGGCACGAGGAAGAATCGGAGACGTAGCAAAACTCGACGTCTCCATAGGCGCCATTGCTGTATGTCCCTGCGAGATCCGTATAAGCTACGCTAGGAGCGGAAGGGCTGCTAGGTGGGGGTGTGACTGCAAGGGAGGCAGCATATCTTGTTTTGATCGTTTGCTGGTACCTACGATCTGAGGTCAATCCGGCACTCAAAGGAATGGGGGGGAAGAAACACTTACAAGCTGTTCCAGTCAGTGGGCTTCAATCCGAGGAGGCTATCCAAGATGCGGTACTTGATGACCTGAATGAAGTATGGACCATAGGTGTCATCGTTGGTGAGGACTGCGACAGCAAGCTTGGCGGACGGGACGCGTATCATGGCAGAGTGGAAGCCGGTCACGTCTCCTTCGTGCCCAACAGTGACTGGCCGATGTCAGTAAGCCGCTATAAAAGTCGTTCAAGAAACAACGACACCTACGATAGCCTCCATAAGTGCCTATCTCCTGCCCGGCTCCGTATAAGAGAGGAGTACTATAAATGCGTTTGAGTAAGGCGAAAATGTAACATGAGCCAAGGACATACTCTGTCCCGGGAACCACTGAGACACCAGTCGCTGTTAATTTCAACACTTCAGCCGGAATGACTTGTTCTCCAGTCTTCGGGTTGGCTCCTTGCAGGAGCAACGTCTGAAGCCAGACGGCGACATCATTTGCGTGCATGATGATGCCACCCGCGCCGGACATAGCTGATTACAAAATTATCGGACTGATAGAATTATAAGAACAGAGACGCATACCATTCCCGTCTTCCGTCACGTTCTTGGACCAGTACTCCAAAGCCCGGGGTGTACCCATAGCAAACACGTTCTCAGTCAGATTGGCGCCGTCTCTCCCAAAGCCTTGAGCTAGGACATGTCCCTGCGCAGCGACCATAGGCGAATAGGTCGCACTCAGCCCAAGAGGCTCGAAGATATTCTGCTTGACATATCGTGCAAAGGGTATTTTCGAAGGAAGAAGAGCGGTTGGGAGATAGGACATGATCGCGTACATGATGTTGCTGTATTGGAACTGGTCCCGGAATTCGAGCGAGGGCTTCAGATACTTGACTCTGCTCAACTACAAAACGCGAGTGTTAATCCAACAGCCCGGGAGCAAATAAGAGATGACGTACCAGGTCGTCGATGGTATCATCGAGAGAGTACATGTTATCGTGGCGCGGAACGCCGGTGCGGTGACTGAAGAGATCTATCATCGTGCTCTCTGCGGTAGCGACGTCGTCCATGAGCTGCCATGAGCCAGGAAATATTGAAGATATTTTGGTTGAAGTCGTGAGACGAGGCTCAAGCGATTTGTTAGAAAGTAAAAGTCCAGTAGAAATAGCATTAAATTGCTGTGATGATACTCTTCTGTCAGTCTGACATGTCCAGAAGATAGATGAGTTAACAGTACCTTTGAGTTGGAGCCGATGCAGAACATGGTGTCGGAATCAATGAGCGTACCATCCGACGTCGCATTGCCGTAACCCTTCGTATCGACCGTCCAGCTGCCGTCCTCATTCATGAGGACAGCCGCAACGGCGACACCGCCGGGGGTGCCCCATTCAGTAAGAACAGAATGAATAAAGTCGTCGATGTCGGACGTGAGAAGAGAACTATCATCGCGCTTCAAAGTCGCAGAGACGATGCTCGAGAACAACAAGAGAAAAAAGGCAAAACGGAGCATCGCAAAAAGAATGATGAATCAACATGTCGACTAGCTGGCCATTTTATAGGTTAGCCTTGAGAGGATTGTGAAACACGACCTACGCTGCGGCGGCTAACCTGAAGCAACCCAATCAAACCCGCCATCAGCTGCGTGTATCGCGGTAGAGAAATCGCTTAGACATAGCACTGCAAAGCGATTTCAGTCTAACACAAGACAGAACAAATACGAGAGGCTTATTCTTGCTAAAGCCTCTCTTTCAGGCTGGAAAGATAAAAGAATAGAAAGATTTACGCGACATACCATAAGACGAGGCTTGTATAATACATTACCGTGTGTTGACGACTTCGCCCGTCATGCGCGAGATTGACTATCATCATTGAATCAAAAACCCTGAGCACGGACCATTGGCGCCGGTTTCCGTTTCTGTTATTCCTCCTTCGGCATCATTCCCGTAGTTCCGTAGACGAGATACACATCGAAACCTAAGGTACACCTTTGCCAAGAGAAAAGCCGAAGGAGGTAGATGAAATATTCCCTTGGGTGTAATATCACTGTTCATCGATGTCATCGCTGACGGAGGCGGGAGATACCGTCTACACGGCACCATGTGTGAGCAAGCCTTCGCTCGGCTTGGCGATAGTAGTTCCTGACACGATTTCCGCCACAGCCATGACCAAGCGCGGCCTATAAGCGCAACAAAGCAGCTATCCTTCTCGTCTACGACCACAACCTCAGAAGAGTGTAAGGTACGATGGGTAGGCCAGGATGAGAAAGATGAATGCATCTCTTAACAACAATCGAGCGACGTCGTCGTCGTTTCATCGTTGAGATTAGGGGAAAGTTCCTGGTCTGGCGCTTGCAGATTACAGCCTTTGAATTCTTCTCTCTCCTCGGTCGTTTATGAGCAAATATCAGAGGAGACGAAAGTAGTATTGAGTTGAAGGTGAGCGCTGAGCAGTAAGTTGAAAAGAACGTGGCCTTAGCTAATAATCCAAATTGGGACTTGGCAGCGGACGTGCCGAATCTGCCGATCCTCTGTTTTGAAAGTACGGTCAATGTGCAAGCTCAAGCTGCAACCCTACAGCCTTTCTTTTATCTATACCCAAGAACTCGGCGTGCGTAAAAAGCTACACTTCGCGAGCTTAGTCTTCCTGTAGTATCTGGCGCGTCTGACGATCGCGACTGATTGCCCGGCGCGTGCACAATTGAAGATTTTCAACGTTGACTCTTTTTGCTAGGCCACAACCAGTTTCTGAGCTATCCGACGATGTTATCAATATAGCAGGCCACTAGTAAATGCGTTTGGACTGGACTCCACTCCTATGAGTCAGTTCAATTCCCTCACTCTTCCAAGACCAACATGTGGCGCGCATATTCAGGCTCTATGTGTCGTGTGGCTACCTCAGCTCTAGCATCCTAAATTTATTTTCTCAGATAGAACAAATGAAAAGCACTGTATCCCAAACCCCAGTGTCGAGGATCACGTCCGTATAACTTCGTGCGCTCCTCATCGCTTGATGACACGATCACAATTTGTTAGATGCATTGATCTGACTTAATTTTTCTCGACAGTCCTTGCGGTACCGACGCTGTAAACACGAGTCAGGGTTTCCTACAGCTCTTTAAAAGGGCCTGCTTTGGTTTCTGCAGCCAT
The DNA here is from genome assembly GCA_036872995.1 of Hymenopellis raphanipes. Taxonomy (NCBI): domain Eukaryota; kingdom Fungi; phylum Basidiomycota; class Agaricomycetes; order Agaricales; family Physalacriaceae; genus Hymenopellis; species Hymenopellis raphanipes. The sequence continues at coordinate 382,238 of JAYMDG010000027.1, forward strand.
AGACCCCCAAGTTCTCCGATCATGTCCATCCAAGATCCCCTCCCTCCGTCCACCGAGGCGCCAGGTGCTCCCATAGACACGATGGATGCTGAGAAGTCTGCCATCGCCACTGCCACTCTCTCCCCAGAACGCCCCGCCAACGATGAGCAGCCTGAGATCGAATATCCCTCTGTGGCGAAGCTGGCGTTGATTTTTCTCGGCGCTATGCTCGCCACGTTTGTCGTATGTGGTCTTTTCCTCCACTTGTCTTCCCTTTTAACGCTCTGTAGATGGCGCTGGATGACACTATTGTCGGTAAGAACGTCCCCTCACTCTCACAATAAAAGTTGAATTGAATACTCGTTTTAATAGCAACTGCTGTCCCTACCATCGCGACCGAATTCGATTCGCTCAATGACGTGGGCTGGTATGGATCAGCGTACCTCCTCACGTCCACTTCTCTCCAACCGTCATTCGGGAAGATATACGCCAACTTTGACATCAAGACCACGTACCTCGTTGCGCTTGCCATTTTCGAGGTGGGATCCGTCGTCTGTGCCACCGCGACCTCGTCGCCCATGCTCATCGTGGGCCGCGCCATCGCCGGTGCTGGCGGTGCCGCCATTCTGTCGGGCAGCATGAACATCATCGGTTACTCTGTTCCCATCGAGAAGCGAGCCATGTTTCTTGCCACAATATCGACCATGTTTGCCGTCGCCTGCGTCGTCGGGCCTCTCCTTGGTGGAGCGTTCACCGACAGGCTTTCGTGGCGCTGGTACGTCTCCTAATGATCTGTCCCTGTACATAAGTACTAAAATCAGTGTCGAACTATTACAGGTGTTTCTGGATCAACCTTCCTCTTGGCGGAGTTGCATTCTTTAGCATTTTCTTCTTCTTTAAATCACCCCAGCGACCCACAAGTTCGACGCTCACCCTGAGGGAGAAAATATCACAAATTGACATACTCGGCGCAGTCTTCCTCATCAGCGGTGTTGTATGTCTCTTGCTGGCTCTTCAATGGGGCGGCACTCAATATCCATGGGGATCCTCTCGCATCTATGGCTTATTCATTGGGTTCGGTCTTCTCATCGCCATCTTCGCCTTCGTTCAAGTCAAACGAGGAGGCCAGGCGACGATCCCACCCACCATCATCAGACAGAGAACCGTCCTGATCAGCGCCTTGTACACACTGCTGTTCGGAATGGCGTCGTTCATGTACGTCTTGTTGAAGTTACTTTTTGCTACGCAGGGGAGATTGACAAAATCTTACAGCGCCATTTACTACCTCCCATTCTACTTTCAAGCTATCAAGGGCACAAGCGCTGTCGGGTCGGGAATTCGCACAATCCCTTACTTGGCATCGTTGACCATCACAGGTATCATCGTGGGAGGACTCATCACAGCGACGGGTAGCTACGCACCCTTCCTATGGGCGGGCTCGGCTCTTGTGACAGTGGGATTCGGAATGCTGTCCACCCTTGACGTTGATTCCAGTACGAGCAAATGGATCGGGTATCAGATCCTTACAGGTATAGGCGGAGGCCCGAGTGTTCAGATTCCGACTTTGGCTGTCCAGGCCGCGTTGAGCCAAGCGGATATGTCGGTAGGAGGCAAGCCAAACGTCGCCTTGTGCTTGAAGACATTTTCAGGCTCACCTTCTCCTTTGTAGTGTCTATTGTCATGTTTTCATACTCGCTCGGTGGTGCGCTTGCAGTCTCGATTGGGCAGAACATCTTCTCGAACCAGCTGGCCGCCAATATTCCCAAGTATGCACCGAACGTAGATCCTGCGGAGGTGATAGCTGCTGGCGCCATACACTTCCGAGAGCACGTACCGGCCGACTTTTTGTCGGGCGTCTTGACCGCATACGCCAAAGCTCTCAATACGACGTTTATCCCTCCTATCGCATTCGCAGGAACGGCATTTATCGTGGGACTGGGGGTATGTCGACTTCCAATTCGTGAAAGTTTGCTGAGGACTCATTATAATTTCAGATTGAGAGATTAAATATGAAGAATCGCAAGATCAACCCCACAGCTGCCTAGAGCCTTACAGTCTTTACATTAGCGTACACTACTTTTTAATAACCCAGTTGAACTAGAGCAAGGAGGATGAAGTCAGGAAAACGCATGATCCTAAGTGACCTTTCCGTTGAGAGTGATTGACCGCGGTTGATAGTGATGTTACCGCTATCAATGAGATCAGTTGAAAGATTCGCTGAGCAGTGAGCACACCATTCGACAACACAGCCCAGGAGACTTGAACGACCAAGAAACTTAAACCCCCACTCTTCTTGCAACCGTACTTGTCAGTGCAGAATGAAGCACTGCTTTTATATTTGAAAACCGGAACTTGGCCTATATTGTACCCGATCAACTCTTGCGCAGCTACCATCATGAGCGACTCGAAGGTACATTAACAGTTTATGTTTCCAACTACCTCTCGACATGCAGCCTTGTAGGGATTTACATGTGTCCTTCCTCTAGAACTATGGCAGGAAGTGATCGACGTCCTCGCTGACATGGAGCTCGTCCGGGGGCAGAGGTCCTTGGGTGCGCTCCAGACATGCGCACTTACTTGCAAAGCCTGGTTGTGGCACGTACGACATCACCTCCACGGGCACATCACGATTCGGTCCCTGCGCCAAGCCGAACGTTTTCTAAACGCCTTGAACTCTTCGTCACTTTCTCCCTCCATCGCATCATACGTGACGGCGCTGGAATTTCACGAGACACGCACCGGGGACGAGCGCCCTTACGTCCACAAGGTGCTCCCCGACTTTGCTAGAGCCCTCAGAAATCTCAAGGTCCTGGCGCTCTTCAACATTACCCACAGTTGTAGCACGCAACTCGCGCTTCAAGACGGATTTCGCGAGGTGACACACCTCACGGTCCAGCGTGGGCGGTTTAACGACTCCAGGGACTTAATTGGACTGCTGTCCTCCCTTCCCCAGCTGCAATCTTTGGAGCTTTTGAACGTGGCATTTCTTTCAAAAGATACTTTCGAGCCGCCGCCCTACCCCGTCCCCCCGCATCTTCGCGCTGTAGACGTCGACGTGCTCGACTCGTTCACGGATGCGATGCGCTGGCTTATGAGGGCGTCTCCAAGGCCACGTATCACTGAGCTGACGTTGCCCATGCCAGGCAGCGCCGATGCATATCCATTAGTGGGCGAGTTCCTTCGGCGCACGACACACCTGCAGCGTCTCTGCATACAGTGGCAGATGCCTTCGACATTGGGATACGAATTCGTAACCAGTAAGATCAGGCTGATTTTTCAAAAACGATACTCATCATGCACAGAATCCGTCCGCAACTTTATCGATCTTTCGGTCAATACGGCTCTGAAATACGTGCACTTTGACTTGATATGCGTCATCCCGGCCTTCGGCGTCAACTTTTCATGGATGCCTACTCTGATACAGCAGCTTTCCAATGCTCCTGGGTTAGAAGAAATCAGGACCTCGATCGTCTTCAAGCAGAGGGTCTCGAATCTGGAAGATTTTCCGTGGCAGGACGTTGAGAACGCGTTGATGAAGATAAAGCTCCGGTCGGTTTCATGGTCTTTTCTGGTTAGCTTGCCTCTACAAGCAGAAGCCGAGCAGTTTGTGAGAACCAAGATGCCCAGACTCCAATCACAGGGTATTCTGAAGTTCTTAGAGGTTTAAAGGGACCCTTCTACGGACAATCTATATATCTATCGTACATATTGGATAACTTTCCATAACGATTTTTGATTCAAAATCATCTTCAGACAGGTCAGGGACATTTATTATTGGATGTATCTAGTCGGAATGTAAACCATAAGCCTGTTTATCTACATGACAAGAAATAAGAACTCTACGGTTTACTCAATGGCCACCGGGAAGTTGTTGTATTGTCTCGGTGCTGAACACCACACTGTTTCCAGTGAAAATATTGGACATTCTGGCTCAGGCAGGTTCCAGAAGACACCGCGATGGTGTTGGCAGGTGGCGCAACTATCATGCCGCCAGTTGTATCCACATTGGGATATGAACACGGCATGCCGACGCGATGCCGCCTCCCTTCTGCCGAATCCGGATGTGAAAACTATCATTTTGTTACATCTGAGTCTGGAGGGAGGGTCTGCACCCCTCCTTCAGACTCGAAATCTGAAGACACTGTTTCGCCATCAAAAGTGGAGCGAGAAGCACCGAAGACCCTTTGGGACGGTCGGCGGGCTCGGCAAAACAAGTTTTATTCAACTTTTGATTGAATTCAATCTATGCAACGTTATGGAAAGTCACCCATTATACAATCACCGCAATGGGTATGCAGGTTGGATGGAATAACATTACATAGCCGCTAACCAGTCAATCCAACAATCAATGACCCCAATGTTGTTCAATTGATCCCAACGAACATGACCGCTCCCATTCGATCGGTGCGGCGCCGCTTCCCATAGAGAATGTCGTGTCCAGACAGACTAGGTGACGATCCGGGAGTGCATAGTTTCCCTTCGACGATGCATGCGCGTGCCAACAGTGCAACAGTGGTCCGGATTGAGAAGGTAAATTATGAACCTAGCACAGTCTCATAGCGATACATATAAACGATTACACTTACAAATACAAGTAGGTAGACGACTAGTATGTCTCGTCTTTGATGACAGCTGTTTCAAAAGCAGATAACTCTGGAGGCGCGATTTTTGAGGTGGAGCGATGGAAGTTTAGGTCTTCGCCACTATTTTCTGTGTGTACAGCCCTATCAAGGTGGCTATTAACATTGCCGATCGAGGTGCGGGATTCTGGGTCCTCGTTATATCTAGAATTCCAGCGGATCTCATTCGAGAAAGCACGACTGGAGTCACCCTGACTTTGTCCTTGGCTGACGCGTATAACAATGCTACAAAACTAGGGGCACAAGGAAGGTGAAAAAGAGCGACTGGAGAACGAAATCACGTACCACGATGCCCTGTGAATAATCCTGATCAGTCGCCTGGTTGTGTGGCGCCATTTAAACAACGTACAATGGTAGGAGCAGACTGATCAAGAATGTCTTGTCAATAATAACACCGACCACGGCTCTAAAAGAAGGGCTCACAATGTCCACGAAGATACAACTTGAGGACGATCGAAGTGCGAGAGTGATGATTATACACAAAGAAACGACAGTAGTAGCGACAGCTAGAAGAAAGTTGAATCTCCATTCGAAATACAGCCATAGGACATACCACATACCTGATTCTATGACAAGGGCTACTATCCGTGTAAAAGAATTGGCCACCTTGAGATCGTTAGTTCGGCTTGTAACGCCAAGAATTCGATAAGCAATGAGTCCTGCAGAGACATGAGTCAGGTATGGGACAAAATTGCACGGGAAGTGACCTGCCGGTACAGACAACATTGACGAGTGGTGTCAAAGAGAAATAGACGGTCAAGGCCGTTGAAAGCTTAGTCGATACTCCAGTGAAGCCAGCGGCCAGGTATAAGACCCAAATGCCAGACCCTAAGCAAACTTGAGCGACAGCACACAAAGGTTCCTGGTTGAGTCGAAACTTACCAAGGTCGGCAACGGCTGCGAGAACAGGAATCACAATGACTATGAAGCTGCTATTCCACACAACGAAAGTGCGGAAGATCTAGAGTGGTGATGAGTGCATGGGAATCAAGTTGAATGGAAACACGTACCAGAAATGCATCATAAATGAGTGTGACTAGCACAAAAAGGGTGCAGACCAGTAAACTCATTGGCGAAGCGTAATTTCCCATGCCAATAACGCCCCTGCTAACGTTGGCATATTTGTACGCGTTTATGGCTCGTGCAACTACAGCGAGACATCTCTGCAACGCGATTAAGATACTGTATCCGGCAACGAAACGACAGAATTACCGTACTGATGAGCACGAGGAGTAAGACGTGTGTGGTTGCGAGGTACGTATGACCGCGCCCAGCCTTGTAGCGCTGATAAAGCAACTTGCTGCACTCCACTCCAATTACCAGGTATATCCCTAACTTCCATCAGCACATTGGATAATGTAAATCACTCAGCAGCGCACCAAACAAAAATGCAGATGCGTAAGACCCAATGAGTGTAGCGTCGTGAACGTTCAGCGCCATCGCGAAAGGAGCCTCGACGTTGGAGGTGTACGCGGTTGGATATATATACCTACACTTCTAAGCCCATACAAATACGAGGGGGAACACGCGGATAATTTAGACCTACCCGCCATTTCAGAACGAGACACGATCTAAGCCGAAGCCGTGCCAAGAGAGAGGCTCTTGAATTATGTCTAGAGAGAGAGCCTGGGCGTTTGGTGAGCGACCTTCGAAGAGTCTGATTTCCTTGCGTCTAAGCAAAACTGTCCAACCCATAGTGAAGGGCGGGATGGGGAACTAGTTTTCATCGGGCAGCCGTATCGGACGTCCGGCCCGACCGGATGTCGGAGAATGCCGAACACAGACGCGGAAACGATACGATCGCGTTGTGGCGTTCATTCCTTACAATCAACGTGTAGTAGGATCACAGCCTGAGGAACCGGTTACTTATGGTAGAGGAGGTAAGAAACACGATCCAGGGCCAGAGTGGTCTTGAGCGTCCTGAGGTGATTGAGTCGGAATCAGATTGACTAACTCGCGTCTGGGGATCTGTAGTACATTGGAGAATCATATGTTCCAGGACTTCGAGGGAAATTGAGGTTTGGGTTAAGTTACCACAGAGGCACGTGTCAATGATCTCGTCTTTCCTCGACCACCACGACTTCGATCTCTAATCTCGCCCCCACGCTCGCTAGCGAGAGCTATGCTTTTTCTCCATCGTCTTATATCCCTTAATGGACATTCTTATATAATTACTCGGCGTCACCCCCTCCGAATCTACTCGGTTCGACTAATAAATGTACGCTCAAATCAATTCACCACCCTCAAGCTTTCAACGCACTGCACGCTCGAGCATCTGCCAGCGTTAATGCTCTCGAAACACAACTTGGCCTAAGCGTCGCTCACGAGGCAATACTACTCGAGCTCCTAACCGCTCCTGAACCACACTCAAGCCCACTGCTCCAGAACGAACGCACAGTCAGGCTTCAACTTCATGCCTTAACCGACAACATACACTGGTGCCTCAACAAGCACTTGAAGTTACTCATTTGGCCACATCCACACCTTTTACTACCAGAACGTCTCTGCTCAGTGTATGCTTTGTGTCTCTCTCCTAGCTCTGGGGATCTTGCGACGAAAACTCCTCCAACAATGTGGGTGTGACAATCCCTAGAGCCTGCACACTGAGACGGAAATCCGCAAGTGTACCCTCGTTGACCGCGCAGACCTTGCCCAAACCACACCAACCGCCACAGTGCCAATCACCCGATGATACCCAATCGACAAAACAGCTCACGAAAATTCAACAACACAGAGAAACCTGACCTAAAAGCCCCACATTAACCTATTATCCGCTTAACATTAATGATCATCAGCCCCCTTATATACCCACAACTCACCAACCTCGTCGGGCCCCAATTCCAATCTTCCGCTCTACGCGCACTAACAAGACGCAGCGTAGATCCCGACGTGCCAACGAACCCGGCAGCTTGGCTACATCGAGAATGGGGAGATACCACTCCCCATGCTTCTCCACAGTTTGCTTGACACCATGATCAATATCCCGCCACCCCAGCGCCTCAACCTGATGCCAAAAGGACTCCGTGGTTCGGGCAAATTAGCTGAGGATAAGGCGTGACTGTGAGATACGACTCGCACCAGAGGTATCAGTACACGGAGTCTCTCCATAGGCTCCACCTCTTCAACCCTGCTCGCGAATGCCGGAAGGCGTCGCGACATAGGCGACCACGACTTTTTCCTGTTCAGACAGGCTAGGTGACAATCCGAAGGTGCATAGTTTCCTTTCGGCCGCGATGCATACGCGGATTGGTCTCATAGAGATACGTATAACCAATTACACTTACAAATACAAGTAGGTAGATGACTAGTATGCCTCGTCTTTGATGACAGCTGTTTCAAACGTAGGAGAAACGTGCGCAATTTTTGAGGTAGAGCGATGGTCTTCGCCACTGTTCTCTGTGTGTCCAGCCTGGCTAGGAACATTGCCGATCGAGGTGGGGGTTTCTGGGTCCTCATTATGTCTAGAATTCCAGTGGATCTCATTCGAGATAGCATGAGTGGAATCACCCTGACTTCGTCCTTGGCTGACGCGTATAACAATGCTACAAAACTAGGGGGGCACAAGCACGTCGAAAAGGGCGACTGGAGAGCAGAAACACGTACCACGATGCCCTGTGAATCATCCTGATCAGTCCGCTGGTTGTGTGGCGTCATAAAGACAACATACGTTGGTAGGAGCAGACTGAGAATGTCTTGTCAATAACAACACCGACCCCGGCTCTGAAAGAATGACTCACAATGTTCACGAAGATACAACTTGTGGGCGATTGAAGTACTAGCGCGATGATTATACACAAAGACACGACAGTAGTAGCGGCAGCTAGAAGAAAGTTGAATCTCCATTTGAAATACAACCATAGGACATACCTGATTCTACGACAAGAGCTACTATCCGTGTAAAAGAATTGTCCACCTTGAGATCGTTAGTTCGGCTTGTAACGCTAAGAATTCGATAAGCAATGAGTCCTGCAGATCGGACGTGGATCAGATAGGGGACAAAATTGCATAACAAGAGGCTTGCCAGAACAGAGAACATTGACCAGTGGCGTCAAAGAGAAAAAGACGGTCAAGGAAGTTGCAAGCTCAGTCGGTACTCCAGTGAAGCGAGCGGTCAGGTATAAGCACCAAATGCCAGACCCTAAGCAAACTTGAGCGACAGCACACGAAGGTTCCTGGTTGAGTCGACAATTACCAAGGTCGGCAACGGCCGCGAGAACAGGAATCACAATGACTATGAAGCTGCTATTCCACACAACGAAAGTGCGGAAGATCTAGAGTGGTGATGAGTGCATGGGAATCAAGTCGAATGGAAATACGTACCAGAAATGCATCATAAACGAGTACGACTAACACAAAGAGGGTGGAGACGAGTAAACTTGTTGGCGAATTTGAAGCGTAATTTCCCGTGTCAATATCGCCCCTGCTAATGTAGGCATATTTGTACGCGTTGATGGCTCGTTCAGCTATAGCGAGACATCTCTGCAATGTAGTTTGAGAAGGTACTGTATTACTATCCGACGAAGCGACAGAATTACCGTACTGATGAGCACCAGGAGTAAGACGTGTGTGGTTGCGAGGTACGTATGACCGTGCCCGGCCTTGTAACGCTGATAGAGCAACTTGCTGCACTCGACTCCAATTACTAGGTATATCCCTAACAGATTCCATCAGCGAACTGGATAATGTAAATCGGCACTTGAGCGCACCAAAGAGAAATGTAGATGCGTAAGACGCAACGAGTGCAGCGTCGTGAACGTTCAGTGCCATCAAAGGAGCTCGACGTTGGAGGTGTACGCGGTTGGATCTATATACATCTAAAAGCTTATACAAATGCAAGGGGAAACACAGACCTACCCTCCATTTCAGAATGAGACACAATCTAAGCCCCCAAAGCCGTTAGTATAGAGAGAGCTTAGGAGTATCGGATGAGTCGAATAGAATCCATCATATCCAGTCTCGTCCAGCCCCGGGTTGTGAGCGAGCGAGGGGGCGGGGAGGCACGGGAACCGTGCACGAACGATCGACCGCTGGATGCAAGGTAAGGGGAAAATAAAATAAGGAACAACGAGCGGATGTCTATAGAATCCGGACGAGTCGCGAGTCGCAACTGTGGGAGTAAGAAGCAGAAAAGTTGACCGTGGGAACAGGCACGCTTGCTTGCTCCCGTGTCCAAGGTTCAAGATAGGCCGAAAGCAAGAATCATCAGTCTAAGCTCTAAGCCTGGAACAGACTCTAACTGTCAGCCCTCTCGTTACATTTGCTCTCTTCTTAGCAGCACACATCCGATACCCAATCGACGAAACAGCCCACGAAAATTCAACGACACAGAAACCCTGACCTGAAAGCCCCACATTAACCCATTATACAAAAGTCAGTACTTAACATTAATGATCATCAGCCCCCTTATAGCCCCAATTCACCAACCTCGTCGGGCCCCCATTCCAATCTTCCACCCTGCGCGCACTAACAAGACTCAGCGTAGATCCCGAGGTGCCAACGAACCCGACAGCCAGACTATGCGTCGCCACATCAAGAATGGGGAGATACCACTCCCCATGCTTCTCAACAGTTTGCTCTACACCGTGGTCGATGTCCCGCCACCCCAGCGCCTCGACCTCTTTCCAAAAGGACTCCGTAGTGTCATCTACACATCAGTGAGGATAGAGTGTGACAGTAAGGGAGGACGCGCACCAGAAGATATCAGTACACGATTAACACGAAGTCCTTTCGTCTCCAAAAGCTCCTGCTTCACCTCCTCAACCCTCCTCGCGAACGCCGGAAGTGCCGCGAAGCAGTCCTCTGGATCTGAACTACTACATGTCCGACCAAAATCTCCGTGACGAACATGCACGGCTATGAACTGCGCCAGTAACTACATCAGCACCGCATATAAAGAAAGCGATAGAAAACATTGACACACCGGTAGCATTGGCGCGGACGGACGTAGTTTGAAAGCCTTGCGGATAGCCTTGTCCGCTAAATCATTGACCTTTTGCGTAAACTTAATATGTGTGGCGACATATCTCCACACAGGCGACCACGACCGCTCCCATTCGAACGGCGCCGCGCCGCTTCCCATATAGTACGTCGTGTCCAGACAGGCTAGATGACGATCCGGAGGTGCGTAGTTTCCTTTCGGCGACGCATGCGCGACAGGGAACGTTCGATCCTCGAACAGAGGATGCTTGGGATATAAGAGCGCGGCCACGTTCCACAAGTTGGTGTGGTCGTGCCAGTGGTCCGGATTGATGAACATTTCGCCTGGGACTTGCGTGTATGATACATCGAGGTGTAGATGCTCGGAAAAAGATTGACCGCTCGGGTTCCCGTCGCGTGGATTCCAGCATCCGAGAGACTCCTCGGCGGCAAAGGAGCGCGCGTCGCGATGTGTCGGGAAGTTTTTGATGTCTGCCCATTCGATTAAGGGCTTCTTTAGTATAGTTCGTAGCGCGTCGAGATCGAATACTTCTCCAAACGCTACTGTACCCGCCGATGTAGCTGGTAACTCGTTAATGACGCGACGTTCAATTCAAACATGGCGCTCACATATGTGGTGACTGGGTGTAAATGGTGGAATAACGGATACTCTATCGGATATCATTCCTAGATAAATAAGATTTGCCTTGATAGGTTTAGTATCACTTGGAAAGGCTAATGCGGAGAACTCACAAAGCACATAAACTGATTCGCTGGAACAGCATCAGTCACGATACATTCAAGACGTCAAACGTGGACGTACTGAAGCCGCCAAGACAAAAGGATGTAACATAATGGAGATCTGGTCGTAAAGCATCTTGGAAGCAAATCAGTTCCTCCTCGGTACGAATAGGGAGATGCGCGCACCTCGGAATCTCCCCGTTGTTGAAGAACCTTTTACAAACTGCTTGGGAGCCAGATTTGTCGAAGTCGATTGTGGTGGTGGAGACCTGGTAATCGTGACATACTCGGCTGGACACGATCCTGGCCGCTCCCGCTCGACCGGCGGAGTAGGCGCAAATTGCAGTGGAAGGTGCTTCTCGCGCGGTAAGAATATATAGCACAGAATGATCGTGCAGACCACGATAAACACGTGTTGTCTTGAACACCAACGCGAGCTCGACGTGGTACGGAACGGGCGCGGCTCCCTGCTTGGGAAGGTCATCCAGGTGGTATGTGGTGAAGTGGAAAGAACACGCCCTGGATGCTGATTGCCGCCCGTTCAAATAACGACAACATGCAAGATAACATAAGACTCACGGGCCGATATGGGCGCCTTTTCAGCGCTCCTCTAAAACTTGCAAGCTCCGTACATCTCGACCTGCCGTCAGTTGGAAAGCACCTGGTGCAGCATGATGGATCCCTGCTATGGTCAATGGCTATTGCAAGAGACCCGTATAATCAGCTAGCTATATAGACACGGCGCGATGTCAGTACAGGATAGGACAAGACGGCGGGGAAAAGAAACGGGCATGCCTCATCAACATGGCGGGGGGAAAGAACGGCTGGAGAAAGAGAGGCTGGAATCGACGCGGTATATATACTGTCGAGGTAGGCAATCTAGCCAAAAAGAGTAACAGAGGCGCAGGAGAAGCTTAACATGGCGACTCGGATCGGAAGGTGGAAGGCAAGATACGCCGGTTCCGATCGAGTCTGTCCTGTAGGTCGACCTCCAAGACGCCTCAACTAACACAATCCCACCAACCATGCAGCTTTCATCGTTTTCTTGCAATCATAAAGACACAAATACAACAGAGCCAGTGCAGTAGACAAATAAGGAGAGAAAGAGCGTGAATAATAAAAAGGAAAAAGAAACAGAAACAGAAAAAGATTCGACGGGAAACAAAAAAGAAATAAAGCACAGCGTATGTACGGGGTGATAGTATTATATGTACAAATCGTCAATGAAGACTAACTATAAACAAGGTTAATGCGATATGATGGGGCGGTAGGTAGGTGGTAGGGCAGATCATCACGGTGTAGGTGGTATGGATTTTAACTGGGATGTTGTCCCGTTCGTCTGCGGTGCCGACTTGACGCGGAACTTGGCGGACAGACATATGTGGCTGCAACCAAAAATCAGCACCAGTTAACAATAAAGAAACAAGAAGCACATACTCTGATGGATAGTGCGCATTCGGGAAACCGACTACCTTCTCCATGTACTCGCGGTCAAGCTCCCCCAGAACCGCACTGACACTCAACGACGCCGTCGAGTACCATATAAAGTCAATGACGCCTTTGAAACTCGGCGTATAGTTTGTGAACGGCAATAGCTCCCCTGTTGACCCGCAGTACGCGCTCTTCAGGTTGAGCTTGTGCCGTAGACCCTCCTCCGTGTACCGTCCATACACATGACCCATAAAGTCCGGATGCCCCGCATTCAATACGCCATCGCGCAAGAACTCGTACACCCCACTCTCCGGCACCGAGTTGGTATCAACGCAGATGATGAGCGGTATCTTGGCCCCATCGGTAAATCTGGCAGACGTGCCGGGAGGCGGCGGGTACTGTGCGAACTCCTTGGCAATCTGCTCAATCTCGTCGACCAGCAGGGCAACCTGGACGAGCTTGACGTCCCGGTACGCGGGGTCCCAGTGGATGTGCGCGTTTGCGATGATGTAACGCGTGCCGGTGTGAATGTCTTCCAGAAGACATACGACAGCAATATGATCCTTGCCCAACACTCGGTTGAACATGTCATCCGTCTTCTTGAAATCCGCTCTCCGCATGGCAACAGCACTAAACTCGATGAGATACTTTTCCACGAGCTTGAACCGCGTAGCGTTGTAGAACGTCGCACAACCATCCACCAGTCTCCGATCACTTTCCGACATCGTTTTGGCACGGGACTTTGGCCAGAAGACACCCTCGTAGTTGCGTTCGCCGAGTCTCTTTGTGAAGAACTCTTCGTACTGGGCAATGTCGACCTCCTGTAAACAAATGAAGTCGGCAGATTGAGCTAGGACCTCGTTTATGATGGCCTCCTTTCGAGTATCCCATCCCAACGCCCATGACGGGGTGTAGCCGTAGAGACGATCCGTCGCGCATTTCTCACAGAGGATATTGTAACCAAGTGCACTGATCGTCTCGCCTCCCCCTACACCTCCTGGCGGTTCTAGGTGCTTCCATTGTCGTGCTGGGGGATTTGGAGGCGTGGGACAGCTATCTCGAAGAAACGTAATGAGGGCACGGGTACCGTCCTTCTGTACGATGGTCTTGAGTGTGGGATCAAGGGGGTTGCCCTCAATACCAATGGTCTGTAGTTGGTGGAGGGTACCGAGTTCATGAGGGATGGTAGACACGTGGTTGTCGAAGAGGTAGAGCTCTTTGAGCGAAGTGAGCATGCCCAATTCCGGCGGTAGTTGATATAGGTTGTTTCCCGAAATGTCGAGCAACTCGAGATGGCGGAGGGATGCAATCTGAGGAGGGACACTCTCGAGTGCATTGTGGTTGAGATAGAGGGTGGTGAGATATGTGAAAGAAAACAGGCCAGACGTTGGTGGAATCGACTTTATGTGGACGCCACCCATGTCCAACGAGTTCCAGTTGTTTTCTGGGGGAGCGACTGCCGTGATTCTCGGAGCAACCGCCACCGGTGAGACTGTTGAGGATGGATGGTTGACATCGACGGCCTCTTCGAGCTTATTCGGGTTTGTAATGGGAATAGCGGACTTTGTGACGGACCGGGAAGCTATTGCACTCGCCCGTGCGCGATGGTGGGGGGACCGTGATGAGCGAACCATTTCGCATTTGAGTAACTGTTGCTGCCAATGTTGTGACATGATCTGGCCAGCGGGTGAACCCATTTGTGGTGGCGATGGGTAGTGGTTCAGCGACGTAAGCGAATTCTGGTGGTGATGATGGTGAGGGAGCGGTATTGCGTGTGGGTGTGAGAACAGCGCATATCCGGGTGGCTGTTGACTGGATGGCGCTTGTCGCGGCCATGGTTGGTGGTCGGCGAGCTTGTGCGCCACACCCGGTGAGTGCTGGGCGTAGTACATGGTCAAGGTAGTCGCTCCCTTCACAGCCACACGTCACATCATCTCACGTGCAGTCTACCCTATATGGCATTCCCGCCCCCGCCCTGATCTCGGATCATTCCGGAGCGGCTTCAAAGTGCCCTTGTTTTACAACTCAAACGCCTTCACCCTCTATCTGTCATCTGTCAGTGTAGCGTTGAAGATATAGCCACTGTCATTCACTTTTGTCATCAGTTCTTGATTGGAAAATGGTCATAAATCACATCCATAGACTGCGTTGAAACGGCGAATCTCAAAACCAACTCAAACCCATCCACGCTTCAACTCAACTTCAACTTGACAAGCAAGAGGAGGATTGATCGCCGATCAGGTACATACCCATCTTCTAAGTTCTGCAGCAACAGTCACCTACTCGCGATCCATGCTCTCGACCTGCGATATATTTCTCACAATCCAATTCAAGTTCACACCAAACTGGTGCTTGTTACTCATTCTCGTATGGCTACCGCTCCAGGCGACATCTCAGCTCACAGTGCTTCCGCGGGTACAGTGGTCCAAACTCTTACGCCACCATTACAGGTTTACTACCTAAACGAAGAGTCTTACACTTAATCATACAGTGAGTCTAAGAATCTAAATGCCCAAAAGAAAAAAGATGATACTCTATAACTCATCGTCCGCACCAAGACGTCCCCACTTCACAAGCCTCGTCGGGCCCCCATTCCAATATTGCACCCTCCTCTGGCTGACGACACTGAACGTTGACCCATCCGTACCCACAAAGCCGCTTCCCATACTATGAATCACTGTATCAATAACAGGCGCATACCACTGCCCATACTTCTCAATCGTCCTCTCCTTGGCGTGGTCAGTGTAATGCCAGCCCAGTGCATCAATCTCCTCCCAAAACTTGGGATCTCGTTCATCTATATATGGCACGTCAGCTCGTCTTGAAAAAAGAGGCGCGCTTCGATCAATAACACACACCTGAAGACACAATAACCCTCGAAACTTCCACCCCCGTTCGTTCCAGCAGCTCAAACTGAACCTGATGTACCCGCCGTTGATAAGCAGAAAGAGGCGCAAAGCAATCTTCCTTGGAAAGCGTTCCGCAGGAATCCCCGAAGTCGCCGTGACGAATGTGGACAGTGATAAACTACATATATATAGCGTGTCAACGCAGGAAAACGGAACGAAAGCAAATCAACTTACAGGTGGTAAATCATAGCTCGACACGCCTAGAGCCTTCCCAACATATTCTCTCGCCAACGCTTGCATCTTCTCCGAAAACCTCAAATGCTTCCCAACCACCCTCCACTGCGGACCCCACTCATACATCCAGTCATGATACTCTACACCAGTCCCCATAAAATACAAAGTGTCAAAACACGTCAGATGCGCATCCGGAGACAACTCAGCACCATTCGGGGACGCAGTCAACAGTGGCCACTTCGTGTGTGCATGCTTTGATACTCCCTGCGGATCCGGAAATATCAAGGACGATAGAGGCCAGGTACTGACATGATTCTCTTCATGTCGCGAAGAGCGATACGCAAAGTCCGGGATGCGAGTATAGGCGACGTCGAGCTTGAGGTGCGCAAAAAAGGTGTCGCCTTCTATGGCGTGGGACTCGGAGCGTTCAATCGTGGTCCAGCAGCCTATCGATTCAGAGACCGGAGGCGAGTCTATATTGGACGGGGTGGTCTTGATATCGGACCATTCTAGAATTGGGATGCGCAAAGCAGCACGGAGGTGGTCCATGTCGAAAACGTCGCCAAAGGGAAGGACGTTGGTGTCGTGTGCTGAGAAGAGCGTCAGACGGAGTCAACATGGATGTGGATAGACTTGCTTATATGGTGTGAAGGTGCGAACGGCGGGATGACGGGAACCCGGTCAGATATAATGGCGAGATACATCATGTTGGTCTAGCAAACGTATTAGAAGCGTGACATGCGTATGCGCGAAAGTTGACATACAAAGCCCATGAAGAGATTCGCTGTGATGATTGTCAGCTTCCATGTTCAAGAGAAGTTGTTGAAGGGCTTACTGAATCCTCCACGCACCCACGCCGTGAGGTAATAAACATCCGGTCGAAGATTATCTGCGCGAAACCATGATTAGTTCCTTCAAATCGCCACACGCTCTACGCACCTCTAAACGCCGGTGTAGGCGGGCCCATCACAACATTACTGATATCCCATTCCTCAACCACAGCGACCGCCTCAGGCGTCTGCTCGTGTACATCCTCCACTTCTACCCCGGGAGAACTCGCCTCAGTCGAAGACGATCTTTCCAAGCATAGAGAAGGCGAGTATTCCACTGAGGACGGCGCTATCCAGAACTCGCGAGCCGTGTACGATACGAGGCACAAAAGGATGATAACAGTGAAAAAGAATAGGCGGTGAACATGGGACGCGGCCATGAGGGGTGAGGCGGAAACCCGTCAACACCAACAGCTCTTCATATATGCATCAGAGCCAAAATAAAGGAGGTAGGGGTGGTTGATCATCCTTGTTAAAGGGGCTGACCGCTGAAGAGCGCGTCAATTCGATGCATCTCCGGCGCAGTCAGGTCCAATAGAACAATCGTCAACGCGTAATTGAGTGGCCAAGCAACCTACCACCACCAACCGGGTCTGATAACGAGTCGATGTTCAGGGTAGGACTTTCGATCAACGTTGGAACCAAATATCGCCAGGATGATCCGTTAACGGCAATTTGATGGTCCGCTTTTCCAACGTCAAGACGATGTCCCTTCGACGCGCCAACTTGATCACCTGTAGGAGGCATCGTGTCGATGTGCTGGTAGTTGACTGTCTATTATTGATACAGCCACTAATACTTAAATCTGTTATGAACAACATCTCTTTCAGTATAACTGTGTACTATATTATGGTACCCAAGCAAATATTCACCTCCATTGCGTCTCAGACGCACATACTTATCAGGTCGGAGTGGTCAGTCGGCGGACTTGGTGAATTCCTGAATCGTCTGATGTTAATTTCAAACTCCGCCCCTTGCTTCCCGCGTTGCCAGGGCCTTGCCTTGCCTTCCGACTGTCACTTCAGGTCGTCTCTTTCCTCTTTCCCTTTTCCAACGACCTCCACGGTGCCGCGTCTTACAGCACGCGAGCACTGTGAGACCTCTCTTTCGTCAGCTCGCCTATCCCAAGCGACCAATCAACATTTTGCTGCGGTGTTTTGTGTCCATTTGCCCTCTTCCGACACCGTCACTTACGTCCACGCAGCCTTCTCTATCGCCAGACATGGCTGTTCCATGCAGCCCCCCCTCCCATTCTTGCCACGACGCTCACCACCACGCTAAGGTATGCGCACATTCTTTCATGTTGCTATTCTTGGTTTTCACAGTTTTTCTCCAGGCGGTTATCTTTACAGTCGTCGATATTAGGAGGCATGGAGATGTGAGCTGGTGACGAGCCTGGCATGGGCGTGAATACGAGTGCGGTAATTGCGGGGGTTAGTATACCGGTATCTATTTTGTACTCTAGTTGTACTTGCACCTGTACTTTCGTAGCGAATAAAGATTTCTCATTGCGCTTCATCTCTCGTGTGAATCCCAGTATAATATTATTATTATTACGCCACTGGAAGCAGTGTCCAGGCTATTTGACGCTAGGATCTTTATCGTCATTTTGACGTCCGGCGTCAGAAAGACGTTGAGCTAACTCGTATGTCTCATTAGGTTTTGACGTCGCGTGCATCGGACCTTGATGTCCGGCATTGATGCTAATTATGATGATGATCGCACGTCGTACGGACGTCACAACAGTTCTGTGGTGTAGTTCAACGTTAGCGATGTAGTTCGAAGTAGAGAATGCACGGAAATTCAAGGCACGGTATGCTGACAAAGCGGGCGTACTTTCCACGGAGGCTAAAGTAAATAATACAAAGAATGGATACAGTTCAGCTCCGTGTATAGGGTATACGGTTGCCCTGAGAATCTAGACAACGAACACCGAAACAAGTTGAATAAACGCAACCACCCCAACGAGCCATCGACTGCTCGCAGAATGGATTACCAGGAGGCTCGGCCCCAATATACTGCTCAGCGATGTGATATCGCCATCCGAGCGGATAAGTCTATTCGCCTGTCAACGTCAGCCGCAAATTTGACGCCACATGTCCGCGCCCTCTTTCGGATTGTTTATCTTCCCGCGATGTCAGAAAAGAGAACGACATCCATATATGAAGACATACTCATTCATCCCATGCGCATTACCCGCGTGGAGCGTGTCAATGTAAACTAGTCGATCTGGTTTCTCCGACACAACACAGGAACATACTCCAGCAAATCGGGAGCCCGCCACACGTACGTCTTAGGCGACCAAGTATAATATCTGCAAGCCTGTGAGCTGATATAAAAAGCGTGCGCGAAGAGCTGTTTCCTACCCTGTCACCTTTCCCGTCGCAGTGAACTGCACCATCGAATTGGCGTCCCTACCACTCCACGTCAAGCCTGCTTTAAAGGAGTTCCTTACATCGCGTAGGTATGAGGATAAGACTGAGATGGAGAGACAGGAGGGATGATCGTGAAAGGGCAAGTCGTGAACATCATTAAAGAAAGAAAATATAGATAGGTTTAGAAGTGGGGTAATGAATGTCGAGTCGAGGCTGAAGGTAGATGAGACCAAGTTCAAGGTTGAAGGGGACAAAGTAAAAACCTGCAACTCCTTATCCGAAAATTGTAAAAACAATGCACAGACTATCGCATAGCCCACCGCGAAGGTCGAACTCGCAGCCTTCAGATTAAATTGGCACGGATAGGGCCTGGAAAGAATCTGACACTCTATCCGATTGAGCTAGGCGGGCGGTAGCATTGCGTGGCGCAAAGAAGTCCACAGTGCGGGCTTGGTTGAGCTCATTTTGATATATGGTGCGCGAAGGTTCTTGAAATCCAGCAGATTATGTGTTGACGCGAGAAAGAACGGGAACTGGACACGTCTCTTTATATACTGGGCCTGGGAGCGAAGGATACAACGAGGCGCCATGACGTCCAAGCTGTGCCTAAGACTGAATTAACGCGTCGAACAAACACCAAGCTCACGAAGCTATAACATGATTCCCTTTGCAACTTTTCTTCCCAAACCAGTGCCACGACAGCCATGACATCAAATCGCAGAATGCCCCATCATCCTCTTGATATCCTGAACGCGTCCTTCATCAGCGGCAAGCACGTCAGGCCCCACTGCCAGGTCCTCCTTCATGTGCACCTCATTCGCAGTCCCAGACAGCGGGACGATCCCCAATGACTGCGCCAAGCCAAAGACAACCTGCGCTGGCGTTACCTTTGCTGATTGCGAAATAGCAAGCACCGAAAGATGGCTCAGGAGAGATGGAGAGCCCGACAGTGTCCAAAACGACCTACAAAATCACGTTAGACAAGCGTCGCGGAGAAGAATGAGGGGGGGGGAATCGCACTGGTACTGAATGTCGTTCGCACGACAGTATTGAAAGACGTCAATGTCCCAAGCATTCCCTTCGTACCAGCGATTCTGGACGACCTGCACCTTCCTTACTTCGGAGAGAGCTCGAAGTACACCAACGTCATATGTATTGCTGACGCCAATCATGCGCACTTTGCCCTCGTCTTGCAGTGATATGAGGACTTTCCATGCCTCCAAGGTTGAAGTCATGTCACGCAAGGGCGAATGCAGAACGTAGCTGTCGATATAGCTCGTTTTGAGGTTTTCCAGGGACTTGCTGAACGAGGCTTGCACTTGCGCGCTGACACTGTCCGAAGGGTTATAAGGAAGTGGCAGCGAACGGTCTTGTCCGGAAAGCGAAGTGAATCTAGACGAGATGAGTAGGTTAGATGACTCAGAGTCATGAGATCCTTACTTCGTCTGAAGAAAGAGGTCTTCCCTTGAAATACCATGCTTCGCTTTTAACTCTTCCAAGGCTTTACCCACAAGATCTTCGCTGCGATTGTATTGGGGACCGCTGTATCGTGACTCAAAAAACGACTGATAATTACCGATAATGTTTAGGTTGACACGCTGAACAAGTTCAGTTTCGTTACATCGGCCAACTTCCTGTGACCTACCGGTGTCAATGGCTCGAAAACCGTTCAAAACAGCAGAGACGACAAGAGCCGTTGTTCTTTCCTTCTTCCTGCAGGTATAAGAGTGAAACGGAGTCCCGCATGGCTAAATGGACTGTATACCAAGCTGTGCCATAGATAATGTTTACAGCGCTCGCAGACATGGTGGTGAGAGAACAACTTCAAATCGCGTTACGTCACACGGGCCGTCATCTAATAGCCAGTCAGCCTCGAAGAAAGTGAATATCGAGACAGGACATACCAGAAATTCACCACCTTTGTGGCCTTTTTCGGAGGTGGTGCACTCCCAGCCAACTTTTGTGATACCATTTTGGTCAACCTCTTCTCGTCTTTCTCAACTTCAGAGGTAGTCCGTTTGAAAACGTGGAATCCATCCTCATCCGCGCCAACCCCTGCACCCTCGTCCACTACGAAGACCGACGGATTATGAGTCAAGTCTACAAGTCAAGTTTCAGCAAGATAATACGCGTATGAGTGGAGAACACACCTTGGTTTCTTAGACCACAATTACGAGCGAGATGGCTCGTTTCGCCACAGAGTTTGCAGCATCCGCCATTGGGATATACGCCACGCGCTTTGTTCTCCGGGCACGCTGAAGCCAGATGACCCTTGCCGCTGCACACGAAACATGAAGCGAATGGTAAAGGATTCGTTGGGTCCTGTGGCTTTTTACACCGCGATAAAGTATGCTTGTTAGAGCCGCATCTTCAGATCAAGTTTAGCAATCGTACGGTACCACGTATAGAGGACAGACCTGTAACAAATGCCAACTTCTCGTTTGCCGCCCTCGTTTTTTGTTTTCGGGCAATGTCTAGCCGCATGGCCTTTTTCACGACAAGCAAAACAGGTCGTATCGGCTTCCCGCTCTGCTATACGCTTTTGACGTCGCGACTCGGTCGCTTCTTTGCGATCTGTTTTTGTTTCTACAAGATTGTAAGGTGATCTTTATGTGAATGTTTACAACACACTTTTGGATTTTTGCGGTTTCGTAGATGACAAGGCGACTGGGTCACCACCGGCTGCATCAACTTTGTTTTTCGTCCGTTTCCTCTTCTTCTTCGGAGGCTCGACTCCCTCTGTTGTTACGATTTCTTCAGCGTCTTTGTTTTCGGCTACTTCAGTAGTAATGTCACTGGCTGCCGCCTCGGAAAGCCCAGTTTCAAGGTAGGTCCTCTTGCGGCCGAAATTCGTAACGCGTGTCATTGTGGAGGAGATTGTGGTAAGAGGGAAAGAAGAAATTTGGCCGGTATAATCGGGCCGGACATCCGAAACGGGTGCGCGATGAAAACCATGTCGGCATCCCGCCTGTCCTTTCACTATTTCCTTTCACAATGGGTTGGACAGTCCTTGCCAAGTCCTTTCTTAAACGAGGAACTCAAACTCGTCACTCACCAAAGTCCCAGGCCCATTCGATTTAGACATAATTCAAGAGCCGGCTTAGATCGTGTCTCGTTCTGAAATGGCGGGTAGGTCTAAATGATCCGCGTGTTCCCCCTCGAATTTGTATGGGCTTAGATGTAGTTCGTATATATATCCAACCGCGTACACCTCCAACGTCGGGGCTCCTTGCTCAATGGCACTGAACGTTCACGACTCTGCACTCCTTGCGTCTTACGCATCTACATTTCTCTTTGGTGCGCTCAAGTGCCAATTTACATTATGTATCCAGTTCGCTGATGGAAGCTGTTAGGGATATACCTGATAATTGGGGTAGAGTGCAGCAAGTTGCTCTATCAGCGCTGCAAGGCTGGGCACGGTCATACGTACCTCGCAACCACACACGTCTTGCTCCTCGCGCTCATCAGTACGGTAACTCTGTCGTTTCGTTACTGGATACACTGGCAGGATCTTCTCAAACCACATTGCAGAGATGTCTCGCTATAGCTGAACGAGCCATGAACGCGTACAAATATGCCAACGTTAGCAGGGGCGTTGTTGACATGGGAGGTTACGTTTCAAGTTCGCCAATGAGTTTACTCGTCTGCACCCTCTATGTGCTTGTCGTATTCATTTATGATGCATTTCTGGTACGTATTTCCATTCAACTTTAAAGTTGATTCTCATGTACTCATCACCACTCTAGATCTTCCGCACTTTCGTTGTGTGGAATAGCAGCTTCATAGTCATTGTGATTCCTGTTCTCGTATCCGTTGCTGACCTTGGTAAGTTTCGACTGAAACAGGAACCTCCGTGTGCGGTCTCTCAAGTTTTCTTAGGGTCTGCCATTTGGTGGATATACCTGTCCGCTAGGTTCACTGACATATCGACTAATCTTGTAACGGCCTTGACCGTCTTTTTCTCCTTGACGTCGCTCGTCAATGTTGTCTGTTCCGGCAGGTCACTTCCCGTGCAATTTCGTCCCATATCTGACCCGTATCTCTGCAGGACTCATTGCTTGTCGAATTCTTAGTGTAACAAACCGAACTAGCGACCTCAAGATGGTCGGTTCTTTTACACGGATAGTAGCTGTTGTCGTAGAATCAGGTATGTCCTGTGGCCGTATTTCAAATGGAGATTCAACTTTCTTCTAGCTGTCGCTACTACTATCGTGTCTTTGTGTATAATCATAACTTTCGTGGTTCAATCGTTCTTAAGTTGTATTTTCACGGACATTGTGAGCCCTTCTTTCAGAGCCGAGGTTGGTGTTGTTATTGACAAGATATTCTCAGTCCGCTCCTACCATTGTATGTTCTTTTTATGGCGCCACGCAAACAGCGGACTGATTAGGATCATTCACAGGGCATCGTGGTACGTGATTTCACTCTCCAGTCGCTCTTTTCCAACATTCCTATACCCCTAGTTTTGTAGCATTGTTATACGCGTTAGCCAAGGACGAAGTCAGGTTGACTCCACTCGTGCTATCTCAAATGGGATCCGCTGGATCTCTAGTGATAATGAGGACCCAGAAACCCCCACCTCGATCGGCAATGTTAATACTAGCCACCTTGATAGGGCTGTACACACAGAGAACAGTGGCGAAGACCTAAACTTCCATCGCTCCACCTCAAAAATTGCGCGTGCTGAAACAGCTGTCATCAAAGACGAGGCGTACTAGTCATCTACCTATTTGTATTTGTAAGTGTAATCGTTTATATGTATCGCTATGAGACTATCCTGGGTTCATAATTTACCTTCTTAGAGCTAGATCTGTGGGTTTAATCTATATGGTGCATGTATTCGTATTGGCAGCCAGGTCTGTACCATATACCGTTGCGGCCCATACGAGTATGACGCCATTCAGGCGATACGGGTCAGCTTTTAGTATTGTACAAAACCGTATACGGGTCGGTGGCGCGACGTCGTAGGGGCACTCTTAAGGTGTGCGCTGTCCCACAGTGCACACTTGTCATGTCTATGATCCTTCCCCGCCTCGCTAGCCCCGGACCCGGAACCGTAAGGAGCGCGACGTCGAGGTGCTCTACAGTATAGTAACTGATCAACTCTTCCACCCCTTCAATCTGCTTGCATGTCCAACTACAAGATTTGGCCCTTGCCCCTTCTCAGGCTTTGAGCATCTGTGTATACTATCCCGCGGGTTGCTCAAAGCCAAGAATGAGTAGCCTACCACCTACATAGTTTACTCTACAACTTGCATTCCAAAGTCCATGACATTAACATACACCATCCCCTCCATCCTCAAACATCCCATCATGCGTAGGAACAGCCACAGGCGGCAGCCGATGGCTCACCGAACTCCCCGGTCTATTTGTTGACCTAGGCGGCGGCGCAGGACTCGCCTTTGCCGAGCGCGGCGGCCCAACGGCGGCCTTTCCCTTTCCTTGTCCCTCGTCCCGGGCCTCAGAGGAGACGCACTCGGCGGCGGCGTCCTCGTCCGCAGCGGAGTAGGCGAAGCCAGCGGCACCCGTGTCGCCGGAGCAGACATCGGCCCCGCGTTGAACGAACTATTACTTGGGGTATGGGCGCGAAGCAGAGGCGGGACAGGCGGAGGCGCTTCCGAGGAGGAGGGAGTCGGCGAATACACGGACGCGGACGACAATGCTGAGGAGGGAACGTCAGCAGATTGAGTTACCGTCGAGGAGGAGGTGGAACTTGGTGTGGGAGAGCGGCGGCTGTACGAGGTCATCGTAGGAGATGATAATTTGCTAGCCAACTTGGGTGGTCTGGGTTTGAGTTGTATGTCGTTCATGGTCAGGCGAGCAGGAGCTAATCGCGGCTCGGGATGCTTCATTCCTTCGACGAGGACATCATCGAGAAGAAAACGGAAGTCAAGGCCAAAGTCCTCGAGTAACTATGCCGGTTATAAGCAAATGCCAGTGCGGTTGGTAAAACTAACTGACTAGTGACGAGCTCTACCACCGAGCCTAGAGGAATTCAGGCACCAGTTCTTGAGAACGCTGGGTAAGCAAGTGATCAACAAAATACCTTAATCTTGTTCATACAGGAGTGTTGTCACCGTATACTTGTACTGGGCATATCAAGCAAATATCATTTGTACTTATTCATTGCTACTCCGGAATCATTCAACAACATTCTTCTCTGTCATCAGATCAACGAAACCCCTCAGCCCTATTCAACACCATCACCCATCTCGACAGCTCCTCCAAATGGCCCTGAATTGTGCACTTCAACTCGCCGGCAGTCACCTTCCTCTTCTGTATACTCTTCTGCAGCTGTCCGTACAGCAAGTCAATCTGGCGCAAGTCGTTGAAAAGACGATGTCTTCGTTCCCTCTTCAACGCAACTTCATCTGTAAATATCATCATTCTCGAACTGACGATGTTTGAAGAAGAGGAGGAAATATAGCATACTGTCGTACTTGTTTCGCCAAAGCATGACGGCTGGGGAGACAATCTCGTCTTCGTCGACGACGAAGGCTGCGGTTTGGTGATGGTCATCTGTACAAATGTCGTGGTTAGTAAATGCGTGACCACGAGAAAAGGAACGCGTACCATTAACGCGTCGCGTGTGCGTCTCCAGATACTTTTTGAGTTCTTGAAATCATGAGATAGCTACCCATCTCGCGAGGGAAGACGTTGCGCCTACCGTTGAGAGTGTTCTCCATATCTGTGCACCTGAGTTAGTACAGATCTCGAGAGAGAGAGCTGAACGGACAGTGCAATTTCTCATTTTGGGCTTGAGCCTCTTTTTCCGCCATCGTCTGCTTTAAAGATTTGATCTCGTCTCTGAGGTCCTGATTCGTCTTCTTGAGCACTTCGATCTCGTCTACCAATGCCGACTTGTTGTTCTCCAGGGTTGTTATGCGAATTTCATTGGCTTCCTGCATGTCTTTCCAATCTGGCGAGGCAAGGTCAGCAATGGCATCGGAACACCTTGAACGACCGACCAGCATAGAACCGTCGTTTCTGCTCTCCTAGTTCTAGAAAACAAACAAACATTCAGGTGCCTCTGGTGCTGAAGGAGATCTCATACCAACGTTTATGTTTTCTTGGGAGATGAGCAAATCTGTGGCGCGGAGGTAGGCCTTCTCGTAGTCTTCCTTAGTCCAGCCGTCCCGGTCTTTGCGCGAGAAATGTCAGGACACGACATGCTATCAAAGCAAACGCACCGGGATCACCGATATGAATGTTTCGAGACGCCTGACTCGGCGGCGGAGTTGCGCGCTGTCGGGATGGCGCCCGAGTCGTAGAACGGATGGGGGTCGTAGGAATGTCCGAAGGCGAAAAGGTCTACCAGATATACATCAGTATGCTCGTAGAAGGTTCGTCAAACCTACTTCAGTGTCAATGTCCATGTCATCAGTCGTGTTTTCAGGTTTGGCTGGTAGCTGGGGTGCTCGTCTCGGAGGGGTGGCTTGTTTAGGTCTCGGTGTGTTGGGCGGACGATTCCCTTGTTGTTCCATGAGTTGTATAGCCCGACGTATTTTATCTTCAGAGTACTCCGCATGGTCCCAAAGTATAGTATGGACAACAGCGTCTGTGTGCCTACTGCACGAGAGTGACTTCTGGGCTTTTTTACAAGGCAGGCAAGCGATGCGTGTTACTTGACTTTTGCAGGCTTTGGGATCACGACAAGCAGTACAAGGCTACCAGTCGGATATTAAGCGAAGGATGGTTAGGACAAGGGCGGGGGGACTTACTGTTGTAACGCCGTGCCGCTCTACCCACTTTTTTTGGTGGTAGCTATAACTCGAGAATTCGTATAATCTGGTCTTGGTTTCGCGGATGAGTTGCATGATTCTCGTGTCTTTGATCCTAGCGACCGTCTTGCAGGGAGAGCGAACTGCTTTATGAGAACGACTGGCAGACGAGTAGCGAGCCATTGTGGATGTCGCGGGGAGTGAATACCAGTATGGGGATCCGAATACTAGGAGGCAGCTTTAATAACTTGATTCGCACCGTGCAGCGGGAATAAAATTTATCAAGAAGCGCAGATCGTTCATATGAAGTACGCGTCACCAGCCAACTTCTTCTGAAGTGACTGCCTAGGGAAAGCGACAGATGTAGGCGTGGTGGTCCGTTTGCAAGAGGGCGAAAAATTTATAGGTCAAGTCGAATAGAGCCAGGTGCCAGTGAGTATAGGTACTGAATACTGACTCGATAACTCGCTAGAAAGACGCCTCCGCAGTCAGCCATCCGAAGATCGCGAAGTTTACTAGGGCGCATCATTCATAGCGGCCCAGTACCGTTGCTATTGGTATGATTCTTGAGCTTCTGACATGGCTGGAAAAGTAGAGAATTTACCAATTTGGTTAAAACGCCACATAAAGCTCGGACCCGAGAGTTTAATATGTCTGTCCAGAATTCCCCGTTGCTCTGTGATTGCTTCCAGTTGATTAGACATTCGGGGTCCGACCGCTGGGTAGTGGGGATACATGGCTCATGGCAAACTTGTTAGCCTCCTTCATTTCGCGCACTCCAGGGGCAAGGTCATTGGCAGGCGCCTCGGAGAGTCCATTTTCAAGGTGCGTCTTTTTGCGGCGAAAATTCGTAACGCCTGTCATAGAGGATATGTACGAAATCGTTGAACTTCTTGTTGTTGTTGTGGTGGGAGGAAAGGTGCACATTTTGCCGGTATAATCGGGCCGGTCCGGACTGGAACATTTCGAGCCCTTTTTGGCAGCAAACAAATCACATTTTAAGGAGTATCTGGTGCGTATACAGAGCAATTATGAGATATCAAGTATTGTACAGCTATCGTGGAACGTTGGCAATTAAGTAGAAGTACTATGGATACAAGTTTTCTGAAAACTAGCCTCTTTGTTAGTTGGAATTTTGAAGGATGGGAGAAAGGCCACTAACATAATCTACGTTGGAGGTCTGCCCCCTGCGTCACTCGCGAAATCTTGCCAGTACGTACGCGTAAGGGGCCAAGGTTGAGTGTAGTTGAATGAAGATCCTGCGTAAGTCTCTTCGGAATGAAAGTGAGGCGCAAATGGTAGATGACCTTCCGGCGGGATTGTGTGCGCATCGTGGAACAGAGGTTGTTCATATGAATGTACATCGAATTGCACAGTCCCATAATCCTCGTGGGTGGCGGGGTACAAGGGTACTTCGGACGAGGTGGAATTCCAAGTAAACTGCGAGTACATCTCTGCATCATTAGAAGAGGTCGAAGCAAAATGTGGAACATAAGCTTCAGGTAGAGACGAATGCTGAGTGGACTCTGTTTGGACGTTCCTCTGTATCTTGCGACCGCGGCTTTCAGGCTGGGAGTCGGATGAATGCAATGGCACCGCCGCCGGCTCCTTCGGCGGCATCAAGTCAACAAGCATTTCTCTGAGCAACAGTCTCGAGTCAGTCATCGTATGCTAGTGTTGGGACGATCTTACTCGAAAGCATAGGCATACATCAACCATCTAGGCAAAAATTAATGTCTAGCAATCAAGCGTGATACGACGTACGGCTTTTCGCACGCCTTCAGCATATCGAGACACGTTTGAGCATCCTTCATGTTCTGAGTATCGAGCACCCTTTCAGTCCGTGGGCTGGACCATGCATCGAGAAGGAGAATAACAGCTGCAGTGTTCGCAAATGCCTATACTCTTGTGTTCAGAACCAGACGAAGTCAGATGAAGAATTTCTCACGCAAAGAAGCCCATTCTCAACGTATCCCCTCACAGTTTGAGCCTCTATAACCAGCACACATGAACGAGCAGCATTCAGGCATATGCCAAGAGAAGGATATAGCGGCTTCATCATCTTGTCGGCGGACGGCGCAGGTATGTAAGGCCGGTGAATCATTATCTGTACGTACGAGCGTGTTGCGTGTAGGAAACAGCTTTGCCGAAAGACAGCGTCGTTTTGACGGCTGGGATCCCACTTGACTAGTCTTGTCAGTACACTGCTCATTGAAGGAACGAGATAGGTGAAGGCTCACGGTGGAAAGGAACGCCCTGATCCCATTCCTGTAACAACTTCTCAAACTTGGATAAAATCTGGCGCTCGGGAAGTCGGGTTTGCTCGTATGTAAGAAAAAGCGGGCGTCGAGCCGGATACTGAAGAGTTTCAGCTCGTGATCGAGAACTGAGGAAGGGTGACTCACGATAACTTGCTTTACGAAGAGTAAGATCTTAACAAGCTTCAAGAGTTCTATGAAAAATGAGATCGACGACGGTAAACCTTCTGGTTGCTTGAAATTCTGTTCCGGATTCGGATGATCCCAGTACTCGTCATCGCAATCTATTGGTAGATCCACGTCAAAGCTGGTAAGTTTCAACAAAGAGTTTACGGGGATTGTTTAAACCACTCACTCTTCGAACATTATTGGTATGGGTCGCCCCAGCAGAGCCGCAAATATGACATCAACAGTCAATAGTATCCTGCGGGACTAAGACCTCAATAGGAGGCGACAGTAATATGACATACCAGAACACTCTCTTCCAAAGCTCATCGCGAGCGTTCGGAAGGTCGGATCGGTGCATGTGAGCACCAGTTTCGATAGCAAGTCGAAGCGATGTGCCCGAATCAATATAAACGTTCTCGGCAAGACCAAGATGCACGGTGTAGATCATATACAACTGGTGCGCAGGTGAGAGCGGTGTAAGAATGATAGCAACAAACGCACACAACGTAACTGTATCTCCTGCAGTGAGGCGGGCCCTTGTGGGGACGGCGGCGGTAGTGTAACCTGGTCGAAGAAGGGCCATCCAGGATCCGATATACCGTCTGCGAAAACTCGACTATCGTTCGTAAAGCGAGAACCGATGGCACAGACAAGAAGAGTGATTCCGCCGAACGTATCGTCGTAAAGATATAGTCGGTCTTCGATATCCTTCATGAAGCTTGGGCGATGCAGAAGTGGCAAAAAGCATTTCTGAGATTCTGAAAAATACAGTTCAATGAGATTTCGCATCAACGCGTCCTCGGGAAACACAAAGTAGGGTGGACATAGTTTAGCACGGGGGTTATGCCACTATACAAATCGTTAACAACCTATAGGCGGGTAACCATCGACGTACAGGTCGTGGCGCCCATGTTTCCTCTCGTTTAGAAGAGAAATTCGGCTGTAAAGAGAAGGGTAGTCCAAGATACACCGCCTTCTGCTCGGCAACAGTGCGAATGAGGTATAAACCACTATGGAGAACATTTGAGCTGATGTCAGTTCATTGAACAGTGGGCAATACTTGGATGGACCGAAGAAGCGTCTTTCAGGGGGTTCGAGAACAATGCGACTCATGGCAACACTCAGCGCAGCTGGAGTCTGATCCTCGTCATTTCGCAAGAGGTTTCGTGTCCCTTCAGCTTTGAATGTGAATGGTTCGTCGTCGTCGTCCAATGCTTGGCTCAAATCTACATCAGGTAATAACTACTCGGGCTATCAGTGCAGCCGTGGTTGATGGAAGCTGAAAAAAGTACCTTCCTGAAAAGCATTATTAGCTTGTCGAGGCGCCGTTCCAGGGTTTCGACATAGCTGGACTCAAGTCAGATTTCAACGCGACGAGATCAGGACGTAGATACTCTTTTGCTAATCCCAGATTCTGTACAAACATTCAGTCAAAATCCTGAGAGACAGTGACCCTCGGGGAGTAGCACCTTGGAGACTTCCACATGTGTACATTGTGCGTTTGACTTGATACAATTCGTACACCTATTCCCAGGCGTTTCAAGCGCGTCACCTGCAGACATCACTCGCATACAGAACAGAGGAGCAGCGGTGATCGACTTACATCGAACTAAACAAGATTCAGTACGCGTTTCACGTCGCCGCCAGTGAGCGCTCACCTTTCTTCCGCTTGCACTACACTACTCAGTCACTGCAAAGGTAGGTGGAGGCGAAATTGACAGACCAGATCACATGCTCGTGGAAGGCGCCGCTTTTTTGAAGGTGACCGATCCCGGTCAGCTCTGCTACTACTAGAAGCCATCAGAGTGCAGGAGTGAGGGATCGACATGGCGCCGAGTAACGCTGGGTGTCGCTCTGTGTCGCTCAAGTTTCAACTCTCCGTCGTTCTCGGCCTTCTTACATATTGCAATGCAGTTTACATACTACGGCGCTTAAGTCGACGGGATTTCCTTCTGAGCCGATGGAGAGGGGAAGGCGACGCGTCGAGGGAATCGCTACCTCGGACGACAATGCGGAGAAAGATGATGGTATTGCAAGGGAAAACGCGAGCTGACGCGAGCGAACATAGACTACGCGCCGGAAGGCGCAGACAAACAGAGACAAACAAGCAATCTATCGGTGGCGGAACCTGGTGGAACTTGAAGTTGGAACATTGGAATATGACCAGACACCCTACTGCACTGAGTTGGCCTACTTTCTGTGACCCGGGACTGCAGGAAGTCTGGCTACTTAACGAGACTACGCATTCTGTTGGTAGTCGCACAAAAATAGCTGCGAGGATCCTGATGCTGGACAGATTACCCACGAGTTGAATGGAGGTGAATTGCTCTACGTGGCCATTGTAGTTCTATCTAGTTATCGGTGTGAACGATCGACGAGCCCGCTACTTGCCAACCTCAACGAGTTTCCAATGTAGAAAATGCCAATGTACAATCCACATAAGGATTCACGTTTTCCCATGATAATACATGTCATCGCTGCCCTGAAGGTGGATTGAACGGAGGATTCATATACTCATAGTCATAAACGTGGGTCCGACTCGCAGGATCTGGGTATGCCTGATCGTCGACGTCGTCCGGATATCCCATGGCAAAGTCCCTGCCTCCATAGCGCAGGCCCGAATACAATTGAGAAGAAGATGGTAGAGGTTCCGTCCGATGAGGTACAGTGGAGATTCCTGACGAACCAGGTAGGTCGTAACTCTGTTGCCTCAACGGTGCCAAGTCTTCAGAGACCAACTTGGAAAGGGTGCCACTTGGTACCTCTCAGCGTTCAACCTGTCAAGAAAAGAACTCGCACATACCCAAGGACGAACGGAAACTGAGACCATCTAAACACACAAAGAAAACATTTCAGTCTTCGACTGACGCAGAATACGATTTCTAAACGTACGGTCTCTCGCATGCTTTAAGCATCTCCATACACACGTAGACACCTTTCATCTCCGGTTTCACAGATACAGGAGCATTACGTGGTAGATCTCTCCACGCACTGAGTAGAAGAACTAGCGCCGCCGTATAAGCATACACCTTGAGGAGATCAATTAACCCCATAGAACTCTGTCATAAAAAGCCCGCGTCCTACCATGGCTTGTACAACTTCGAGATAGCCACGTTCCTTCTGTACTTCAACTATCCTTAGACATGACCTAGCCGCATTTACGCAGATAGAGAGCGATGGGAATAGGGACGTTTGTGCAGGGAGGGTCACTGACGGTGCCGGAATATATGGTCGGTGAGTAAGAATCTGAACGAAGTAAAACTTCATATGCAGAAAGGCCGATTGGCGAAAAAAGAGAGGATGTTGACGATGCGGATCCCACAACACTGGAACAGACAATATTCAGTTTATTGCTCAGGACCCCGATGGAAGCACGCACAGTGAGAAGGCATCGCTTGTAGCCATTTATTCAGCGCAGCGTCGAATTCGGTTAGAACTTGAGGCTCGGGCAGTTGATTCTTGCATTCACGCTTCATGGGATACTTCGAAGAACGTCAATAAATGAGGGCGGAGCTCCTTGTTCCGAGACCTACAACAGCTTGTTGTACATCTGATAGTATCTCGACCAGCTTGATCAATTGGATAAAGAACGTGAGAGACGACGGCTTGCTCGTAGGTTGCCTAAAATTGAGTCGGGGATCGGGATGGTCCCAGTACTCATCATCGCAATCGATGGGATATTGCACATCGAAACTGAAGGAGAAGTTAGAAGATGCATCCGCGAGGCCGCAAACTTACTCTTCGCAATGAATCGCACTTGGGCGTCCAATGATAGTGGCGAACGATACGTCCAGAAACAGGAGCACCCTAGAATGACATGCGGCGCTTCTTCAGAACATTGCTCCACACTGAGAACAGGATCATACCAGAAGACACGTTTCCAGAGTTCATCTCGAGCGTTGGGTGTGCTTGAGCGACTCACGTGCGCGCCTGCTTCCTGTGCCATTCGAATGGCAGTTCCCAGACGTATCCACATTGTTTCCGCTAGTCCGACGTGTTGAAGATACATGACATAGAGCTGCACATATGTGAGATAAATTAGACGGACGGAGGGCGTGCATACATACACAATGTACTTGTAGCTCCACCAATGAAGCCGATGTGGTGGGTAGAGGAGGAAGTAGGGTGACCTGTTCGAAGAACGGCCAACCGGGGTCATCGACCTCAAAGGCGTAGACACGAGGGTCGTTGGTGTACCGTGAACCGAGAGCACATACCAGGAGAACGACGCCGCCAAACATGTCGTCATAGATGTGTCTGCGTTCTGCTAGAGATCGCTCGAATGTTGGTCGATGTAAAAGGGGAAGAAACGAGTTTTCGCGGAGAAAGTACAAGTCCACCAACGATGCCAGTAAATCTGGGTCAGGGAACGCATATTCGGCAGGTGCAAACTTGGCTCGAGGTTGGTGCCACTGAAGACGTATGAGCGGGAGAGCGGTAGGGTGGTCAGAGCACGCACCGGCCTTTGCCACCACGTAGCTTGGCGAGCTGTCGGAGGCTCTTGCAGTCTAGCTGGGTCTTGGCCAAAATGTATCGCCTTTTCATCTCTTATGAGCCTCTCGAGGTAGACATTGCTAAGGAGAGTAAGCGCTTGTCAGATTCGGACCGAGGGAAGTAAAAGTGATACCTCGATTTTCCATACACCTGTTCCACCGGGTCCTCCAACGTGAGCCTCTCTGCAGCCAGATGGAGAGTAGCCCATGTATTCGTGTCGTCGTTGCGTACGAGTCGGACGGCCCCTTGAGATTGTGGCGTACCGTCGTCGCCCAGCTCCTGGTCGAGGTCAACGTCGGGAAGCAGCTAAATTTTCGATTAGTGCGGGTTTGGGGGCAAGAATCGAGGCTTACTCGTTGAAATAGTAGCGTCAGCGTCTTTACACGGCGTTCTAAGCCCTGGACGTATCTACGGCAGCGATGAGATCGCGCGCGCTTAAAAGATATCAACTGACCCTTGGGCCGATCCCAGATTCTGCACGACAAAGAGCTCTCAGACTTTGTGAGATACACGGACGACTGGGAGAGAGCTGACCTTCGTAACTTCAATGTGTGTACACTGAATGCCCGCCGTAAGACAATTGGTGCAATTACTGCCTGGCATCTCTGCTCCGTGGCCTGGAAGGAGTTTAATGTGAATGGCACACTATCCTGTCATCAGCCGTACATCGTACTAGAAAGAAAATCAATAGGGCAGCTGAGACGCCACAGGGCGTGACGTACTTTTTCTTTTCTTGCACTGAAATGAGTGGCGTTAGATTAGCGGTGGAAAAGATGCTTTGTGACCAACGTTATCGCACGCGCGTTGTAAGCGGCGTTTCTTTGAGGCTGGACCGTCAGAGGAAGACATAGTATGAGGAGCAGTGCAGACAACGCGGACTACTTATGTTTATGGCACGAAAAGCAGTATGACTACAGGCACCGCCAGTTTATGACGTTTCACGGACCGGGAGAAACACTTCTCGTCACTTGGAACAGGCGCTAATTTTTCTTAACTAGGGAGAAAATCTGATTGGCCATCTACAAAAAATCACAATTAGTACGTGAAGTCTCCAATAATGTCAATTATATAGCTCACAATGGGCTTGGACAAACGTTATTGAGCAGTTCCGAACCCAAATCAGGAAGAAGGCGCATTTCATTATCAGCCAGTCTTGTTGGTAAATGACACCCACCCCCGGATGGATACGATCATCAGTGAGTATATACACCGAACACCGACCCGGAAGCGCTGTGGTCTATACGAAACGGTGGGAATACAAATTGAGATTCTACTCATCGAGATTGATTGCACGACCGAATTTTGCATACAAAGCGACCTTCAGCTGGTTCATTTCCTTTTGACAATCCTCCGACCTCGAGCCTAGAGAAGATAATTTGTCGTCTAGTATGGCTTGATCTCGTTCAAGCCGTTTCATCGCGCGGCTATGAGGCATCTGCACAAAGGTCTCTCCGACCTTGTACCTAAACGGGAAGGTTATATCAACTGCGCAGATTAGATGAACGGAGGACGCACAATACCGGGTCGTCTTCGTCCGCCAGTTCTAGCTCGGTTGCTAGATCATCAAGTGCCTCTTTCGTTTGCTGAAAGGAGATCAGCAACTTTTGAAGTCGATCAGTGCAATTGTCAATTGAAGCACCTGTAATTCGTGAAGTTTATCTTCCAAACTCCTCATTCTGTTGTTCAGTTTTGAGAACGTGTTTATGCGCTGCTGGTCCTCTATTCGATGATCAGATCCAGTCATCCAGGTGCGCACAACGCGACGCACCCCAAGTCACTTCAGCAGCATCCTCATTCTCGTCGTCATGTTCGACCTGTAATCTCAATCAGTCCTATTCATGCGTCGAACGGCCAAGAAATACAGCACCAGCCGCAAGTTGTTCATGGTAAAAGGCAACTTGTACGCGTAACGTAATGGCGGACATTACCGATCCAAACGGTGACTCAAACGGGGGTTCGATTCGCGGACAAGGAGATTTAGAATTGAAAGGCTCTTTCCCTACGGCGAGTTTGAGACGTTTTTGTATTACACAGATATATTATTCAGATACAGGAGTTACGTATGAAAATCACGAAGATCAGTCCCCAGGTGTTTTCGGAGTAATCAAATCACGCCACAGTTCCTTACGGGTCGATGCGGAGCGCGTCCGAGTCTCCGAAAAAACTCTTGTTCCTAAATTGTAAGACTTTACAGGCGCGAGCTCGTATTTGGCGATTACATGTTCAAATAAGGAGGCCCTTGTTCTGTCCCAAGTCCAAGAGCGGTCAAGAGACAATCCGACATACACGTAGTTGGTGCATGTTGAGGCATTAAGTAAATCGCGACGTCTAGACGTTTATCAATGTTGATTGGCGCCGACAAAAAGATCAGTGAATAAGAATTCTATGTAACAAACCTTCTCTGAAACTCTACTTCGGTGTTAAGTATGCCATCGCAGAAAATGCAATGAGTTGATCATTCAGATAATGAATTAGCTGACCATACAATGATGGCACCGGTAAGCGCCCCCTTCCAAGCATGTTGATGCTGTGGTAGGGATCGTCGGGTACGCCATCTACATCCAACACCAACGGCGCCTACTCTCCTAGATCTTTGGAAACGCCGGTCATGAAAAACTTTGATCGAATCGCTCTCTACCTCCATAGCTAACCAACAAATGCATAATCAGCCTATCAGCAATTCGGAGCATCTGCAGCTACATGCGCTCTTCCTGGGGCACGTCCGCGAGGACAATGGAACTTCAAGGCTGAGGGTATGAGGCAATCCCTGGCCGTGTGCGGCATATGCACAGTGAAGGTCGTTCACGGGAGATCGATCCATGGGGAGATGAGGTATATTCCGCGAAAGATTGTGGGACGGACGGAGGGAAAGCGCGAGAAGTTGAAAAGCAAGTTTCCGCCGGCAGAGTCACAGACCAGATACCTCTGAGAAGAGGGTGTCTCGGTTGCTGTAAGATGCGAGACGGCGTTAATGAGTTGCTGTAGAGGGATGGGGAAGATCCCTGTGGGAATAAGAGTTACATGGAAACGCAATTTAGCGGGTTTGAACAAGAGGAATGGTCAACTGACAATATGAAAATACGGGCACTCCCACTCCATCGTGTCCCAGTCGTTTGGTCACTTCGTTCTTGACATGGGACCAAAAGGGCGCAGCACTTGAGATGGCAGACATAAAATATCCGCCACTTATGGATCTGTTGTCATTTGTAACTTGTGAATACCAAGAAACAACTGACTAGGAACGAATAGTAGGATCACGCGCTCGGTTTTCATAACGAGCTCCGTGTTACGGGGACATTCTCGACGTAGCCGTCACCTTTAGACCAGTCTGAGTCATTGTAAGCAGTTCCTGTTGACCGTTGCAAAATGTTGTATGGCAGAGTCGTGCCGCAACAAATCAGCTCATCGTATATGGCACATACTATTACGGGGTTGCTGTCGCGAACGCATAACCGTGCTACACGCGTAAATAGGCGGATAACATCTTGAGAAGGAACATCGGGCATTCTCCTTACGGCAGAACGTTTGAAGTTGACGGGACCATTTGTCAACGCTGTAGGTGGCGAAGTGCCAGAGGCCAAGATTGATAGCGCAGTCCTGATTTACAACTTTGACGGCAAACACCACAAGCAGAACCTCTTTGTTATAGCAGTATGAGCAACATGCTAGAAAGCCCAGGAAACAGATAACTCTTATACCGCAGTCCCAGTCGTCAGTAGATCCAAGCTGTTCTTTTCTAGAAGCTTCAGGCCGAATCCTTTGACTCGAGACAAGCAAAGCAACGAGACCTGATCCCAGGCTTTTTATCAGATTCAAGCAGGCAAGCAGCCGTGGCCCGGTGAAAGGCAGGTGAAAGGATGATGGAAGGCTCGAGGCAACGCGCATGATGAGTGAGCATGAACTACTAATCGGCAATCATGACTCCCGGGCCGAATACAAGGTTGCTTTCTGCGGTCATGTCTTCCTCGTCGCCCTCGCAGAGGTTGACGACCTGGTCCCAGGCATTCATGTCCAAGTCGGCGTTCGACAAGGTCAAGACCCTGTACTTCATATATTTTCTGGTCATCCACGTCATAAAGGCGCACCGGCATGTTCGCGCTAGAGGACTGGTGTCAACCGGCAAAGAGTTCTATACTTGGCTGGCACAGGTGGGCAGAATCGAGTCTACTGTTGACGCGCGCTGAGAATGACTGGTAGCGTGTGATAATGCTGTTACTACGCCTGCCAAGTGCACAAGCCAAGGTCAAATCTCAAATGGACCAAGCTAAGCTGGATATTGAAAATAAGCTGGTTCCTAAAGGTGAAGCTGTCGTGCGCCACCTGTCACTGGCCCCCGAGGGGAAGTCCTTGGAATGGATTCTAGCGGAAATGGAGAAGATGGACCATGAGCTTGAGCACTCTACCGATTACCATGCCGGGAAACTTTCCGGAGCCGTGTATCATGGTGGTGACGACATGGAAAAGGTTGTAGTAGCTGCCTACGCGCGCTATTGCGTGTCCAACCCTATCCATCCCGATGTCTTTCCTGCTGTCCGCAAAATGGAGGCCGAAATTGTCTCCATGTGTCTGCGACTGTTCAACAACCCGGACGGAGCTGGTACAATGACATCAGGCGGTACTGAATCGATCCTCATGTCTATTAAGACGCATCGGGATTGGGCTCGCGCTGTCAAGGGAATAACCGAGCCAGAAATGTACGCGATCCCGCATTGCCGCGCGTGCTTGTTGACGAACGTGGTGTAGGATCATTCCAGAGTCAGCGCATGCGGCTTTCGACAAGGGTGCTGCGTATTTCGGGATCAAGCTCCATTTGATGCCAGTTGACCGGTACACACGGCGTGTCGACATCAAGCGAGTCAAGCGCGCTATCAACGCGAATACAATCATGGTCCGTGTCGATCTAACTGCTTACCCTCGCCCTGACGCGATCGGATTAGCTTGTCGGGTCTTCAGTCAACTTCCCGGATGGGAATCAGGATGATATCGTCGCCTTGGGTGCCCTCGCGGCTGCGCACCATATTGGACTTCACGTAGATTGCTGCCTAGGAAGTTTCATCGTTCCATACCTCGAGAAAGCTGGCCTTGCAGAGGGATCTAACGGCAAATACAAACTAATCCCTTTTGATTTCCGCGTCAATGGTGTCACCGCCATTAGTTGCGACACGCATAAAGTAAGAATAGACAGACCCTCGTTTCCGCTCCATTCCTGACTGTTCTGACTAGTACGGGTTCGCACCCAAGGTATGATTCAGAAGAACCCTCTTCAGCATTTGTTGTTCATCAAAAAATCAATTCCAGGGCACTTCTGTTATCATGTACCGCGACGCATCTCTTCGCGAACATCAATACTATGTTTATCCGGACTGGATGGGTATGTCTGTTCTTGACATTTATGCCCCTCTTCCTAATTTTTACGATCTAGGTGGAGTTTATGGAAGCCCCAGCCTTTCTGGATCTCGGTAAGCATTGTTCATTTCATGTTATCGCCTCCATTTAGGGTGTATCCAGCCCGGGAGCTCTGATAGCAGGTACATGGGCCGCGATGCAATACATGGGTTCCAAGTACGTCACTCACCGCCCTTCACTGTTGCACGATCCTGACGGCGGTTGTAAAGTGGTTATCTCGAATCGTGTCGCTCGATTGTCACATGCGCGCGACACATAGCTGATACTATCGCCGCATCGATTCCCGAGCTGTATCTTCTTGGCGACCCACCGGCATCTGTGGTTGCGTTCGCATCGAAGCACCCTAAGGTGAACATTCATGAGGTGGGAGACAAGATGTCCGCAAGGGGATGGCATCTGAATGCCCTAAATGGAACTCCTGGCCTTCACATTGCGTGTACGGTGAGTATATATTTCTGTTTTCAGTCGAACTTCTTTGACGATCATCATCTCACAGCGCTTAACTGTGCCGGTGGCAGATACATTCATTGCTGACTTGAAGGATGCGGTGAACGAAGCGAAACTAAGTCCGTCTGGCAAAGGAACAATGGTTGCTCTATACGGTACGTTGTATGGTCTTTTCTGGTCTCGGTCCAATTCGGGGGTGGTACGGTGTCAATGGAGGAGACGTGGCAACTTCTTTCATTGCTGATGCTGCCTGCCAACTTCTATCATCATTTTCGATCTTTTTGCTCTTGTGGAGTTGGACTTTCTGATCATTATGTCCTGATTTCTAGGCCTTGGGAACTCAAGTGCGGTTGGTCCTTCAATGGTCCGTCAGCTAGCGACAGCATTCTTGGACGCTATGTACAAGGCTTAGTGGTCCACTTGCGAGATCAAGAACGCGTGCACATCTATAATAGGTATGAGTGGTTGAAAGGATTTTTCTCGGAGCAAAGGACGATATCCTACTAACACGCGTATAGCTTGTTCTATCCGTCTCTCCATATGCTAATTGTGGAAATCTATGTTTTTCTTGTATTTTGTATAGAGGTGATGACTCGACCAGAGCACGCGCTACACCGCGTTCACTTTCGACTGCACCGGTGGACACATGTCGTCTAACAGCGGCGATTCGCGAAAGCCGTACCTCAATTTTCTCTCCAAGAACTCCCGTACATGCGGTGAGTGTTGCACGTTGGCGCGCCATGCTTTACGTCGCGATAACCGGAGTTCAGATCCTCGACCGTAACACGTCGTTTTCTGAGGTTATCTGAGGCCTCGGACGGTCGACGTTCGGAACATTTATCCTGATGTGTCTCGATCTTTGATGACGGAGAATGGATGTGCCTTGAGTGTATTGAAAGGATGATGCCATGATTTGCTCCTCGCCGCCTATTGTTACTAACGTAGCAAGAAACAGCGCAGGCGTCAACCAATGAGAGGGAGACGTGGGATTCGGCGGCACCAAGTTGAGGAGACCGAATTAGTCTCCGTTATCGTGTGACGGTGGCTCGATCCCGCCCGTCGCGCCCCATTATCAGATGATCTTGCGGCGTTTCGTTGACGCCCATGAAGAACATGTGCAGTTCGCGCAAAAAAGCTTTCGAGGTCGAGAGCGTCGTTAACCTAGGCGGGCTGGCTATTCTGGACGGAGTCGATTTATCGATGCCCGTGTCCCCGACACTACCATCTGTTGCTACATGCTTCCGGAGATTATCACTTTTTGCGGGTAAGCATCGTGTCCGATGGGCCGTTATCCGGAACGGGATTTTGCGGAAAAACCTGACAACTAGACCAAACACGAGGAACATTTATCTTGAGCAGCTCGGTCCGTTAAAAACAATCACTGTCAGGGCACGACGCCCTTCGTCCGGAGGCTACCCCCTCCTTGCGAGGTCTTCACATTGAAACCCGTCCTGTCGTCCTACTTAGCTGGCTTCCATTGCGGATCATTCCACGCGTACAATCTTCATCGCAGTCAGGATCTATTGAGTCCGCGAGTCCGTAAGTGGCCCCTGTCTCTCATGAAGTCACCGGTAATGGAACTCACTGCTCTGCTTCCTGCCTTTCCTTAGTGCCATGGCCTTTGTCTTCAATAGGCCACCCACGCCCCCTCCACGGGAGGTGGTACAGAATATAGACCTGGACGATGACTTCTCTTCTTCGATCCATGCCCCATCTTCCTCCCATCCTAGCCTTACCGCTCTCCTTGGCGACGCCGTTGACATGCGCGACAAAAACCCGCGCCTAGAGATCCTCCTTGACAAGGAGTACATCTATCTCAAAGGCACGGGCGTCGATGTCGAACCCGCCCGTCTGTCCGGTCATGTCGCCCTCTATCTCGCCGAGTCTACATCCATTAAAGAGATCACCTTGCAATTTCGTGGAAAGGCGAGACTCCCTGTTCCGCCGCATGAATCGTGAGTGTTTAAAACGAGGCGCGATCCATGTTCATTGAACCGTTCTAGGCTTTCATTGAACTCGTCTCCATTGACATACATTGTCTGTAACCATGAATGGTCCTTCCTCGAGGGAGAGAAGAAACATAGTCATACGTTGAAACCCGGACGCCATTTCTTCCCCTTCCAACTGCAGCTTGGAGGGTCGTTGCCATCCAGCATCTTCACCAACGCGAGCGGCGGCGCGTGTGTGGCTTACAAGTTGCGCGCGCATGTCGTGCGTTCCGGTTTGAGCCACAACCTGCAGGCTCTCGTACCCGTCACCCTCATTCGATCCTTCGCTGCTGAAGCGCTCGAATACCAGCAGACCCTCGAGATCGAAAATACCTGGCCGGAGAAGCTCATGTACTCCATCATGATTCCGCACAAGGCGTGGGCTGCAGGTGACACCTTGACAGCTCTCGTCAAGTTCTCACCATTGGTCAAAGGCGTCGGAGTTTTAAGCATCAATACCATCATCCAGGAAACCACGAAGGTTTATGCTCGGACAGGTGCCCAGGAGCAGTCGCGCACTGTAGCTTCGGTCCGTCACGAGATCATCAATGGGAAGGCGGTTGAGGCGCATGACTTTGACCATCGCAAATGCCCTCAAACGCCGAGCTCTTCCGTTCCAAATACGCCCAACCTGACTGCGTCTAGTCCGCGGGCGCCAGGCGGTTACTTCTCTCTGACGCCTTCTGGCTCATCGTCATTGGAAGCGGCGTCATCTGCTCATCCTTCATCGTCTGCTGCGACGTCATACTTTCCCTCCGTTCAAGCTCCCGAGCCTCAATCTCAGGGCAACGAGGAGAATCTTGAGATGAGCCAAGACGATGTGGTCACGTTCCTCACCTTCCCGATCCCACTCAATATTACGCCCACCCACGCCCTTGACCCGATTAATGTCAGCCATCGTATCCGGTGGAGCATTCTCATCCTCAACCTTGATGGCCACACGTCTGAGCTGCGGTGCTCACTTCCCTTGCATCTTCTTGACAACAGGCTCCTTGACGAAGCGCGTTCCTACACTTCTGCCACCAGGCGTCTACTCATTGGCGGTCCTGAGGTTCCGCCGGAGTCCCTCGAGGATGATATGGAATTACCCAGCTATACCGCGCACGTCAGAGACCGGGTCGCCAATATGTTCCTCCCAGAGAGCGCCACCATGAGAGTTACCAATCCGTGGGTGCATGGAGGAATTAGTCCCACGATCGTCAGCAGCGCGACGCAAGAGTCTCTTTCTTCGCCGTGGCCGCGCTCTCATTCGGGGACGTCGACGCCGCTAGAAGCTCACCTATTGTCCCATCTCCCTCACGCGCCAGGATCCGGCGATAGCACGCCCCTCGATTGGGTCAACTCTGAGCTTCTGCTATCGCTATCCGAAGAAGGTCCTCCGCCGCTCAGTATGCCTTCGAGGAGCCGGAGTAGACCTCCACCGCGTACGCCGTCAGATCATACAGATTCGAATCCTGGCACGCGACCTGCCAGTGCTGGGGCAAGTCGCCGATCCAGTCGTGCTGCCAGTCCTGACGGTTCTCGTTCGCCCAAGTCGCTTCATGTCGCCGGTCCGAACGAGACCTATGTGCATAGCGGCAATGCGAGCCGGAATCTTCACAGCTTGTTCAAGGCGTCGTTGAAGCCGTTTAGTTCGTTGGCGCATCCTCACTGGTTGTCATCGCGGTCGAATTCGCAGACGAACATTGCGGAGATGCAACAGCGCGCACAGCAACAGCAACAGCAACAACAGCAGCAGCAGCAGCAGCAACAGTTCACCGCGCAAGGCCGGACCATTCATCTCAGTGATCCCAACTCTGGCACGGCGTTGTTGCATCGTGCATTCACCGAGGTGCCAGACTACCGTATGGCTGCACGGGGATTCATTGGGGGCGTCCCACCGCTCACGAGCATGCGGGGTCTGCCGTCATACGAGGATGTTGAGCGGACACAGAGCGATACAGATCTGGTGGCGAGGTTTTCTGGGCTTGAGGCGAGCTTTACGCCCTCGTCGAGCGCGCCTGACAGTCCGCTGATGATGGCGGCGCCTGCTCCGCGGATAGCGGCGAGCACCTCGTCTTGATATGATCTGTATTTGTATGTCTGTTTCTCTTGCATCTCGCCTCGTATAGACACCATCTGTTCGTTCTTGCTTGTTGTTCTTGTTGATTAGCTTCTTTCATGGACTTCGTCTTATATGCATTGCAAACATACCTCCACTCATACTGCTGTATCCATTACCCTTCATAGATTTCTATAGACACGCACTTGATATAACACAATAAAGATATCTGAACATGAATTCGTTTAGTGTTGACCTTGAGTTTGTTCGTTGCAACTTCGGATGAGTCTCGGTGATTCATGAAGTTTGTATTTGCACTCTGGCTACGATGGATGCCGTATCCCAATTCAATCGAACTGGATCTCCTGGTCAACCTTGAACGAGACGCAGTAGCCGAATGGCTGGCTTCTGTGTCCATGTGAAATTCAGGAAAGCTTTAGTTCTCATTTTAGGGTTCTCGCAAGTTCGCTAACCTGTTGTAAGACTCGAAAATACATACACGCAGAGGACTATGGCGTAGTGGCTGTTCTCCTTGTGATGCAAAAGTCGTGTAGGTTTTTAGTTTTATGGTCAAACCCGTTCCAAGGCACAGCAAGTATCACTATCATGTATAGACGCCCCAACAGTAACTACTGTACTAGTAGCATCCTGATAAATCAAGAGAAATGTACAAAGAAATTACACTTTCAGTCAGATAAAGCAACTTTAAACACCGGAGTTCGGCCGAGTAGACATATCACGATGGCCAGTATAGATACTAGCTCTTGGATCCCAGCGCCCGTGCATCGGTTCTAGGAGAGCACCGTTGACGACAACGAACATGATGCTCATCACCATGATGATGGTGAGAATAAT
The DNA here is from genome assembly GCA_036872995.1 of Hymenopellis raphanipes. Classification (NCBI taxonomy): domain Eukaryota; kingdom Fungi; phylum Basidiomycota; class Agaricomycetes; order Agaricales; family Physalacriaceae; genus Hymenopellis; species Hymenopellis raphanipes. Next base: position 426,611 of record JAYMDG010000027.1, read on the forward strand.
CCACCCCATCCAGGTGAATGCGAGCATAGCGGTGAGGATCCTACAAGGCTGGTACTGCTGGCACCAGCTCAGGTTACCCCAGATGTTCTACGACGTGATACATCTTAGTATCGGGAGAAAATAAAAGCAAGTGAGGAACGCACGGTTGCAACGCCAGCGCCGCAAATCCAGAACATCCAAAGTACGAACAGCCCAATCAATTCACCCCGGAACGTGTAGAGGTATCGGTTCTCGACACGCTTATGGATGGTGTATATTCTATAGAGGACCCAAGTACGCGTCAAGAGAGACATGGTGAATTGAGCGGGCTTACGTGAATATGCACCATGTCATGGTAAACAGCGTGGTCACCAAAAGCTCTGCAACCACAGGATCTGATATCCGCTGTCAGGCGCGTCCTCTCCGCATAAAACAGTAGTCAACGCGCACCGTAAAAGTCGACCCCTCCATTGAGAGGATCACCGTCCGGGAGGTGGGTAGTGTAGTGCAGTCGCGCTGCGGTGAGACCCAGCAACACCAATGAGAAAATTCCCTGTTAGAGAACACGAACGATTGAGAATGAAGATCGCCACTTCGGATTGAATTGGACCGCGCACAAGAGCAAAATACAAAGCGATGCGCACTGGGGGCAGGTTGAAAGGCATAGCACAGGTAGTGGAAAAGCGGAAGGAGCGAGCGCTAAAGAATGTCTATATAAAGAGTCACGGCGCTTGCAATGAGGCCACCATATGTGCGATCAGAGTGAAGGTGTACACAGTCAGTGAATAGTTGCCGAGGTTAATTTCACACGCCATCGTAATCTCTTCACACCATGTTCGCCAACCTCATAGCGTTCTTGAGGGACGTGCTCAAAGTAAAGACGGACCCTCTCTTTAAGATGAAGGGGATGTCATTTAACGATGCGTCCGAGTATCGGCTGGCTCACTACGGCAATTGCGGGCTGTGTTGGATGGACATGTTGGTGTTCAAAGACGACAACGCGCCACCGGAAGTCCTGGAACGTTTAGAGGACTGGAAGGTGATCAAGAAGAAGTGGCTCACTGTAAACGAGATCAACTATCTAGTGAGGTACAAGTGGGCTTTGCCCGCGACGGACATCTCGTTCGACGTGCAGGTGGTGGCGGAGGGTGTAATCCACTTGGTCATGAGGGACGACATGTCCGGGTACAAGCCTCACGAGTTGATGAAGCTTCACGGGAAGATCATGATTGGCTCTAGCATCCCGATTTTTTTCAAAGAGGACGAAAGGATAGTGGTTTCGAAGAAGACTTTCAGGGAGCAGCTAGAGATTGCGAATTACTCCATCGCCATGATGGCGATCTTATGCAGGTATTCCTCGGATGACTCGGAAAGGATTTCCTGCTCCTCATCGGCGGGCCACGGAGACAGTTTGGAGTTGACTGTACAGGAGAAGGAGAGGTTCGAGGAAATCAGGATGTCCAACTCCGAGGTCACGGATTTCTTTAATGCCTACCAGGAAAGGAAGAAGTGGACGAAGATCTCGCAGTTCAGGGAGTCCAAGATTGTCAGAAAGAACTTCTTGGACTGCTTGAAGAAGAAGGACCTCATCCTGAGGAGATTAGATATGGAGGTCTGCTCTAGGCTGTTCCACAGCCATGATTGTAGCAATGCTACGATCGGCTTGTCGGACGAGCAGGCGTCTCGGTTTCCCTTTGATGGGGCCGACCAGTGCAACAGATGGTCAAGCTCATGAAGGAGGCCATCCACTTGCCGGAAACGACGAGATGGGAAGGCGTCATCCAGGTGAGGAGCGAGCACAAAAATTGCAGGAAGAGGAAGAGAGAGAACGAGGAGAAGGAGAACGACATCATAGCCAGGAGACATCGAGAGAAGAAGAAGCAGAGAGAGGCCTGAAAGGCCAATAGGAGGTCTGACAAGAGCTATGTTGACAGCGAGTAAGACGTGAACTTCGGGCGATCCCGACGGCAATGGACTCATCTTGTCCTCGTCGCAGGTGATTGAAATGAAGAGCGGGTACAGCCTGTGGTAATAGACTTCTACACGAAGAGGAGCTACGCGTAGGGATGCAATCTGGAAAGATCCGGGGCAATGGCAGGTAATTTGATGATGATGCAATCTTACAACTGTTGATGCTATCCCAATTCAGTCGAACAGAACTCTATTATGGTCAAACCCGCGTTCAAGGCATGCCGGAGTACAGTAAGTATATTCACTATCATGTATAGACCGCCCAACAGCAACTACTGTACTAGCATGTCCTGATAAATAAAGAGAGACGTACATAGAAATTACACACTTGTTCAGTCATAAACTATAGCGCCTCCTCGAAACTTTAAACACCGGAGTTTGGCCGAGTAGACATATCACGATGGCTAGTATAGATACTAGCTCGCGGGTCCCAGCGCCCGTGCATTGGTTCTAGGAGAGCGCCGTTGACGACGACAAACATGATGCTCATCACCATGATGATGGTGAGAATAATCCACCCCATCCAGGTGAATGCGAGCATAGCAGATAGGATCCTACAAGGCTGGTACTGCTGGCACCAGCTAAGGTTACCCCAGATGTTCTACGACAAGATATGTCTTAGTATCTGGAGAAGACAATGCAAGTGGAGTACGCACGGTTGCAACGCCAGCGCCGCAAATCCAGAACATCCAAAGTACGAACAGCCCAATCAATTCACCCCGGAACGTGTAGAGGTATCGATTCTCGACACGCTTATGGATAGTGTATATTCTACGGCGCGTCAAGAAGAGACAATGGTGAATTGAGCGGGCTTACGTGAATATGCACCATGTCATGGTGAATAACGTGGTCACCAAAAGCTCAGCGACCACAGGATCTGATATCCGCTGTCAGGCGCGTCCTCCCCATAAAGCAGTCAACGCGCACCATAGAAGTTGACTCCTCCATTTACAGGATCACCGTCCGGGATGTGGGTGGTGTAGTGCAGTCGCGCTGCGGTGAGACCCAGCAACACCAACGAAAAAATGCCCTATCAGAAAACGAACATAAAAATCGCCAATTCGAAAAGTGTACCTGGAGACACGCACAAGAGTGAAATACAAAGCGATGCGCACTGGGGGCAGGTCGAAAGCCATAGCGCAGGTAGGGAAAGGCGGAAGGAGCGGATGACGTTGGAAGATGAAGAGAGCGGTAATGAAGGTTTATATAAAGAGAGTACAATGAGGCCACCGTATGTGCGATCGGAGGTAGTGCTGTAATAGCTGCCGGCTAACCTACATCAGGCGAAACGCCCTAACAACCCTCTCTGAATTTCGCCTGATGGTCCAGATCCTTGGAAATACGTCTCCGCAAACGCCTGTAGTCGTCATCATGGAGCAGAACAACTTGGTCCGGACGGAGCAGGAAGATTTCTAGAGGTACGCGATGGCAATCTTAGTACAGTCCTATCGTCGCACTGGCTCCAAAGCTGTGGTACACGCTGTATGTGCGAGGAAGAAGGAACAATAAACCGCTATCATCACCTGTCAAAAGAGGTTTACCACCATGACGGAACATATGAGTCACCGAATGCGATGCCTTCATTATTGTTCTTCGTCAGACGCGTGGATGCTGCGTGGAGGACGAGTGGCGGCATCCCGTACGATGACGCATTGCACAGCAAAGTTCGACGTCGCGTAACTGAAACGAGGTCGACCTTCGGCTTACCTTGAACGAAATGAAGTCAGAAGTGCGTAATAGACTCAGAGTTCAGCTAGCTGACTGCGGGATGAGGTACTGTAGTTTGATGAACAGCTCTTGGAGCCGTCTAATAATCCAAATGCGCCACTGAAATGAAGCAAGTGATCTGCAGCTCCGGTTGCCTGGCATACTTATATCAGTCTGTAGATCTGGGTATTTAAAACCTTGGAGGTGTACCTTTCGCCGAGAGAGGGACGTCGATGACCTGCTCCGAGTCGGGGGCAACGTAGGGTACATCAGTGAACTCAAGCGAAGGAAGGGCGCGAGCGCTAGATGTTAGCGATGGTCACTGAGGTTGGAAGCGCCAGAACGCCTGAGGTTAAACTTTTGAGAGGAAGTTTGAATCGGGTTTATCGGACCGGACTTCGGATCCGACGGCTTATCATTTATCTAATCTCGGCTTGGTCAAAGCGGCAAATGTGTCACACCGCTGTCACACCCTCTACAGAACAACTCTCATGTAGATTCCTCGAACAAGGAGTCGTCGTCTGTGATTTTCGAAGTCTTCTCTCTAGTATCTTGTGAACTACTTTACATTGGCTTAAACGCTGAACAACTTGGCCTTTGCCCTATACGACGACCATGTGCTCTACTGGATCGTACAACTGACGCGGTGTCGGAGATGTGTTCGAATTTGCACTCCAACATTCCATTGGATAAGATTTACCTCTCTTCCGATGATCCTCCTCAGTCTTTTACCACGCTACATCGGACACAATTTCTATAAATCGCGCAAGACGGTCGACTTTATGGACCGACTGCTCTTCCTCCAAGATGCTCGCCGGTGTCTTCCTGGCTTTTGGCGCGTCGCTAGCCGTTCAGAACGCGTATGCTATCACCGCTTTCCAGCAAAAGTCGTATAACTTCACTGTGCCGAATACTCCCTTGGCTTCATTCGACGTTTCTTACGTCGCAGTGGATGACGCTCTCAACGGTCTCGCGGGTGCTCTGGGCGCCAATGCGACCGTTGAATACCCTGGGGACGTTGCTTATGGATCCACTCAGGCGCGTGTCTGGGCGAAACAATGCAAACCATATGTGCGTGTCTTCATTACGTCTACGTCTTTTGTGTTCAGTGTCATTATTCACATAGCCTGATGCCATTGCGTACCCTCAAACACCAGAAGACGTCTCAATCATAATGCAGTTCTATTACGCGTATCACGATCTTTGGGGTAACGAAGGGTTTTCTGTTATGTGCGGCGGCCATGCACAGATGGGTGGCGCCCAGACGACTAGCGTGATCATTGACATGCAAAATTTGGACACCGTTGAGGTTATTGAACCCACGGTGGAAGGAGAATATGCTATTCTCAAGATCGGAGGCGGATCGAAAGCTGGGCATGTTTACGACGCGCTTGATGGAACTGGTTGGGCTTTCTTGGGTCCTAGGGCTGTTACTATAGGTGAGCAGCATGAGCTTCGTATGGTTTGAAACTTTGTGCTGATTTCCATCAGGCGCTGGCGGCTTCCTGTTGGGTGGCGGCATCGCATATCAAACTGGAAGATACGGCACTGGTGTTGACAATCTCGTCGGTGTTGAGATCGTGCTGGTGAACGGGACCATTGTTTACGCCAACCCCGAAAATGACTACAGTGACCTTGTATGTCGCTTCTCCTGTGTCTTTGTTGCTAGCTAAAGACTTCTAGTTCTGGGCATGTACCGGCGGCGGATGGCTCGGCTTTGGCGTCGTGAGCCATTACTACGTTCGTGCGAATCCGGATCCGGGCGAAGTGACTGTCGGCACCTTCTACTTTGGACAAGATAACGTTGAACCGGCATGGGAGCTCGCGACAGAGTTCTACGAGACGAACACCAATCACGACGCGTTCCCCGCTATGGTGTATGGCTTCAAGTCCGTTTCGAATCCCACTGGTGTTGTTCCTATAACGGACAGAGAACTGACTGCCCAATGGAATGCTCTCTACTTTGGCAGCGAGGCCAAGTTCAACGAGTCCTATGCAGGATGGTACGACATCGCGGACACCGTGTCAATAGTCTCTTATTCGTTGAAAACGCTGCAGCAGTATCTTGCCGTCAATTATCCGTACGTGTGCTTCATCGTCTTCCACAGCAAGCGTTCTCATCTCCTTTTAGGTATGGATACCGTCGAACTTTCTATGGCAAGAGTCATACGAATGCTACAGTCGACTTCTGGTCCACGACGTTTGGAATCTGGAACGAGACTATCAACGGTCTGTTAGCAGCTGGCGAGGATCCTGGAAACTCTCTCTGGGTTTCGGAGTGTACGTGAAACTCTAGCATGTTCTTCCGTCTTTTCATCACTAAGCTTCGAGCAGATATGTTTCCCGCATGGAATGGCGCCGGACCGATAGTGGACAGTGACACGGCGTGGCCTCATGCTACTTCTGCGCACATCTCGCTGATTGCGCTGCAATACGTGAACGAGACCTTAGACTCGTACATTGAGGAGCAGGATATAAAGATGGAGGCGTACCTGAGGGATTTCCAGGCTTCGCTTGATATGCCGCCGATCTACGACTATCCGAACTATATCAGTCCATGGAGCGTTACCTCTGAGGTTTGGGGAGAGGATAACTTTAATAGGTGAGGATGGCGGCGTCCCTTTGCCCGAGTCTGACTGACGTCCTTTCAGACTTATTGCGATCAAAGAGGTATACGACCCGGATTGCTTGTTCAACCGTGGGCGAGTTATCCCAACGACGGCTTGTACGGAGAAGGGACTGGCTAATACTTTCCTGTGATGTTGACGATGTAAATGTCGTCAGAGGTTTGCGGGAGTCACTGATATTTTTATCTCCATAATAACAAGTAGCATTTATCTTTCATGACATCAATCTATAGGAGGGAACGGAGGAATGATCTGAGGAAAGAAACGATGATTACATTTCAAAGATACAACCTTGGACCTCATGCTCAATTTCACAGTCATTAAGCGTAGATGATGATTTTCACTGAACGACTCGTGGCATTAGACGGCGAGTAGATAACTGTTTGACGTGGATTGGATGGCCGTGGACAAAGCGCTCGACCCGCGGTAACTTCCGAACCTCTTGTTCAACAACTCTCATCTACACTTTATGAATCTGATGTCGCAGCCCGCTCGTTCACCATGCGGAGATTCGCAAGAGGCCTTTGAATCATGGAGCTTATCTGGTCGATTAAACGAGCTGCTTTCTGGCAATAACGCCCCCAGCGAAGCAGAGTCCAACGAGCTGCGCGCACACTTATCAGAGTCCCAGACTATTCAGGAATCCTTGGAAGAGCGGTTAATCAGTGCCGAAGAGACTGTCAGACGTCTCAAATCGTCGCTAGCACTCATAGCTGTTCGATCTAGTGACATTCAAAAGGCTTTACATCCCATACGGTCGCTTCCGGACGACGTCCTTGCCGAAATATTCCTCTATTGCGCGCCAGTGCAGTATGTTGATCCTGAGCCTGATTCACTGTGCCCAAGGGATCACCCTTGGAATCTATCCCACGTCTCGCGTAAATGGAGAGACGTCGCGTTATCTCGCCCACGACTGTGGGCGACGGTGTATATCAATTTTGCGGCGTATAGGAATCTGTCGTATCGGAATTGTGTGTTTAAAGGCATGCTTTTCTTCGAGCGGTCGAAAGGGCTTGATCTGTGTTTGACCATCCGGAGTGGGCCACTGCAGGAGATCGACAGTCACCCGTTGACGGCGGTGCTGGAGAGCAGCACGGCGCGCTGGAGGTATCTTGATGCGCGCGTCCCGGCGCCGTCGTTGCAGTGTTTTGCTGGTCGTCCGTTCCCCATCTTAGAGGAGCTCTTTATCACTCAGCCTGAAAGGAGTCCAACCACTGGAGTGGCGGTCACGACTTTTGAATCCAGCGCGCCAAATCAGGACCCGTGATTATCCTCCCAGATGTCAAGCTGATAGTCCCGACATGATTTTGGTGGCGAGGCAAAAATGTCTGGGTGGGAGTCCCGACAAAGGGCACTTTCAGGGCCGATCCTCTGATCCATTGTCCCGACAAGTCTGAGGTGACCATTTTAGGTCAGTGGACAAGTCCCGACACACAGTCCACGGTAGACAATGAACATGGCTGGTGACCGGTGAAGTGTAACCAATGTTAGTCATTGTTTGGAAACAGTACTCAACTTGTCCACACCGTCAATCTCATTGTCTGAATTGGTATAAATGACAACGGTGTCTGCCTATTCCATATCACAAACATGGAGGCGAACGAGCCCGCCATCGTCATCTTTGATGATTAAACATCAACACCGCCAAGAACACCGCATAGTGCGCATCCGAGTGGTTATCCTGCGGCTGCACATTTCATGATGTCCCTCCTCAGGCCTCATGTACGGAGAAAACAACTTTTCTCAAGGCTATTTTCGAGCTTGAATACGGTGCACAGAGCGAAATTGAATTTTTAGCGATTTTTAGGCTATTTTTGGAATTTTTTTGAGCTCAGATACATAGTCCCGACACGTTTTGGCCGGCCTCAATGTAAAACCCAGAGTCCCGACGAACAGTCAGCGAGCCCCCCAACCCATAGTCCCGACAAATTTTTGAAAAAGCCAAAATTTCCGGACTGACCTCTGGCACTATAATCACGGGTCCTGCCAAATCTCAGGCTTGTGACGCTGTTAGAGCGTGGTATAGCGGAATGTGTGCGGCTCCCTTGGGGGCGGCTTACTGAGCTGCGCTGCGGCGGGAGTGTCTTCAAGGGCTCTGCGTTCGTTCTGCGGCTACGCGAGATGAGGAATTTGAGGCTTTTGGAGTTGGGTGCCGTCGTGACATCGGGCGCGATTGTGCCCAATATTTTACTTCCCGCTTTGGAGGAACTGGTCGTGGATCACGCGGATATGTCGCAGACTGGAGGTGGCTTGTTCGACCATGTCCTGCCGGCGCTTACTATCCCCTCTATTAGGCGCCTGAGCATTGCGCCTACCATAGGCGACTGGCTGTCGTTATCGGTCTATCCGGATTTCTCTCGGATAACACATCTTCATGTTGCTTTTGTGGAGCCGGTGTTTCCTGAGCCTTCGCAGAATGAGTTGGAATTCTTTCGACGCATGGTGGGTGTGGAAGAGTTGTGGTTGACACATGACGAACTTCCTCTCGAGACATTGCAACAGCTGACAGTTGTTGAGGGGGAAGCTTTTCTTTTCCCTCGTCTTCGGATTCTCGACGTCCATGATTCGCATATCGACAGGGAAGGGAGCAGTGCGATCTTTCATACAATGTGTGAGTCTCATTTGCGCGACAAGGGTGTTTTGGAAGAGTTGAAGGTTGCTTTGCTACTACGTGATTATTGCCCGCTTGGCTTACACGGTAAATCAGATTGCGCGGCTGGAAGAGGTGAGAGTGCCAGACTTTTGGTATTGGGCTCTTGAGGAAGGTGAAAAAGAAGAAGAACGGTGGCGCGAAATATGTAGTTTGACCAAGGTTCTTTATATTCCCTATGCATGAATATTCGAGTACCTTTGAAAGAGGAAGATGCCTCCGGGGATATAGACTTGAAGTCGGTATGATGATGATCGGAACTCTGAATGCAGCTTGGCTTTGGCCAATGACGACGACCGCGCCGGACTCTGTTGACTATGACATTCGGAGAATTCTAGCTCCTTCAAACGACGGCAAAGATGCCCAGGCGACGTCGTTCAGTCTTCTAGAGACGCTGAACACGCATTTTCCTGATGGTGAGACCGTCGCGGACTAGGGTCTAAATCTTACCTCGTCGTATGTAGAGGCATCACTGGCGGAAACCGAAATCCTACAGCAAAAGCTCGCAGAGGAGCAGCGCGCTCTGCAGGAGGAAATCAATGCATTACGGGCGCAGCTGAAGGAGAGCCAGGACTCGAATAGGATGCAGCTCATCCAAGAACTCATCTCGGTGCGACTTCAACCGTCGTCTATTCCTTGGCTGCTCTTCAACTAACTTTGAATATAGGAACTGTTGGGCCAAATGTCGCGAATACGCGAAAAGGCAACTGAATCCGAAGCTGTTGTCCGGAATATAACCAAGGATATTCAAGTCTTGGATTTGGCCAAGAAGAATTTGATTAATAGTTTGACGACGTTGAAGAGGCTGCAGATGCTCGGTGCGTGGTTTACGTGACTTCTGACCTTCAACGCTTAATATTACTTTAGTTAACGCGTTAACACAGCTGGAGGATCATGTGAAGGAAAAGAAATACACCGAGATGGCGCAGACTCTGGCGGCTGTCAAGCAGATATCCGTTTCGTTCAAGCCCTACACGACTGTCCCTCGCGTTGCCCAAGTTTGGCGTCGTATTCAACAGATGCAAGGCGAAATACGCACCCTTGTGGAGAGTGACTTTGATAAATTGTAAGACCTATTGCCCCTCTTGAAACCATCGGTCTGATCGTTTCGTAGCTACTTGGAAGACCCGAACAAACAGGTCAAATCTTCAACTATAGCCGACGCGTGTTTGGTTGTCGATGTCTTGGGCGAGGACGTGCGGAACAGTCTTGTCGACCGCTACGTGGCTATGGAGCTGAAGGAGTACCGCCGGATATTCCGGACGACGGACGAAGCAGGTCAACTGGACAACATCCCCCGGCGCTTCTCTTGGTTTCTACGATTGCTCCAGGCGCACGATCTTCATCAAGGACGCGTGTTCCCAGCTGAGTGGAAAGTAAGTTGGCACCTCCTGGCCAAGTTTGCTGAGATTACAAGGTATGCTCTTGTCGTCTTGTTGATTCATACGGCTGAGAAGTAATAGAGATGATCTGTCGGCCCTGTTGTCTAAAGCTGGCGCGTCGCTGAACGTGAAGACTCTTCTCGATAATCTCCAGCTCGCCTCGGACTTTGAGGCTTCGATTGCCAAGAAGTGGGCAACACCGGTGCGTGAATCTGCTTGAGCGCGTTGTAGAATGACATGTTAACCTTTTTTAGTTTGCAGATATCCTTGCTGCTACTGCCCCTCCTTCGGGGCCGATCAAGTCCATAACGTCGGCATTTGAACCCCACATGGGCGTTTTTGTTGAGGCTCAGAACAAGTGCGTTTTCGAGATCTTGAAAGTTCGAAGGTCTAACATTGCACATCTAGGGCTCTATCAGACATGCTTGCTCCGCATCGTAAGCCCAAGCCACCCCCGCCACGTACTTCGTTGGATGCCGGGACTCCCAGGGCTTCGGGAGAATTAGAGGAAGGAAGCTCCCCGATTCTCGTTCTCCCGTCCTCCACCGAGTTGTTTTATTTCTACGCTCAAAGCTTGGAGCAGTGTGCCAAACTGTCTTCTGGACAGGCTTTATTTGATTTGGCCCTCGTACACAAGAAGTGGTTAAAGATATACGCCGGCAAGTCTTGTTTTGGTTGCTCATGGTCTTGACTAAGTTTACTATAGACGATGTTCTCACTGCGAGTTTGAAGAAGTGCGCTAGTTTCTACTTGTCAAGGGCTTCTTCTTAAAGAGCTTCTCTTCTTAGGCCTCCTCCACTTCGGCGTTCAATGGAAACGAGGTTCGACTTGAGCGCGATCCAACAAGCCTCCCTGGTCATCAACACTGCGGACTACTGCCAAGCGACCGCGCTTGAGGTATTGTCGATGCCCCTCATTATTTGTAAATGCTAACGTGAATGTTAGCTAGAGCAAAAGATACGCGAAAAGATTAACGACGAATTCAAGGAGAGAGTATCGTTCCAGAACGAGTGTGACGTGTTTGTTGGGTACGTTGAATCACATCTATCCGATAGTGTTGACGTGCACCTCATGCGCCTTCCCCAGATGTGTATCGTCGGCGATAGCAATTCACTTGCGGGAATTGGAAACGGCGTGTGATCCTTCGTTTACGACGATGACCCGAATATCATGGGCGACGTGGGCTCAAGTCAGCGGCCCTTCTGCGTATACGGGCGATCTGGTGAAGGCCATTGAGCAAATAACGGAAGCAATCAAACCTGGCATTGAGCAGAAGAAGTATCTGAGAAATCTCTTTGACAAGGTTTACAAGTTGAGTGCACGGAAGATGTCCGTGGGTTGCGTATTGACTGAAACTTGCAACAGTCTACTGTTGGCGAGGTTCACGGCGTCCCTGGTCAAGAGCCGACCGCTGGGAGAGATTGGAGCGGAACAGGTGTGTTGCCATTCCGTTCAATGTGGCATTTCTCATCTCGCCGTAGCTCTTGATTGACCTGCAAACACTGAAAGCGTTCTTAATAAAACTGCCCGGGGAAGGTCTGATGACAACCAGGTACGGCTCAATAAATTGTCGCAATTTTTTTCTGTGTTCGTTATACCGAAGTACCTTGATAGCTACACTCGTGGTTTGTCAAAGAGTACGGCAAGGTTGGAATCTCTGCTCAAGGTCATCGTCACACCTGTCGTGCGTTTTAATTCTTTTTTTTTTTTCAATTCATCGTCGCCTTCTCATGTGCGAGATTGCCAGGACCCGCCGGAGGGTTTCATCTTGAATTACACGCTCCTCATTGGTGATGCGTCATTCTCCAACTTCCAGAAGGCGCGTGTCCGTTTCCTTCCATATCGCCATTTCGTAAAACCTTGACGCCTTAATTCTTCTTGGTTGTTAGATTCTAGATTTGAAGGGCACACCAAAGTTTCAGCAAAACGACCTGCTGGACTCGTTCCTGACGATTACGAGCACGAAGAGCGAGCTGGATAGCACGTCGTTTTTGTCGTCGCTGGACATGGACCCGGCGGCGGCGCAGGGGGGCATGGTCAGTCCGAGCATCATCGGCGCGCCGAGCGAGGGCATCTTTTCGGGGCTGGCGTCGCCGCCGCTGAGCGGGCCGCCGACGGGGTCGAGTATCGGGGACGTGAACCGGCCGGGGGATAGGGTGTTTTCTGATTTTAGGCGGTTTGTGAGCTTTGGGCTGCGTAGGGACTCTCAGGCGCCGGTGTAGGCTTGTACTTATGATCGTGAAGGCCCGGTGAAAAGTAGGAAGACAAGAGGTACTACAAGGTGTAAATGTCGTGAATGGCAGGCCGCGTAGCGTAATGGTTAACGCGTCACTTTCCGGAGGTGAAGATTGCAGTTTCGAATACTGCCGTGGTCGTCAAACTTTGCATTCTCCTTTTTGAGTTTCATTGAATTTCAGTTCGAATTTCACCTTGGGTGGCGCAATACACCTCCGGAGGGGTTTGAGACAGTATTTTGCCCCCCGACCCAAAGGTGCCGGTATTTTATGGTTTCTAACGGTTATTTACACTCATCGCGCCCAACTCCCGAACTTCGAAGCCCTCATCAGCCTCTCCATAACCTTTGAAGTCGTTGATCGCATGATAAAATTGTGAGAGGTAAAACACCTACCCTCCAAGCCCTCGAGGTTTCAAACTGGTGAATAATATTAACTGGTTAGAAGCCGGAAAAAACCCAAGCTGTAACACAAAACCAGTTTTTTTTTGCAACCCTAATACCAGAATCCACGAGCTACTCATAGGACTCAGGAGTCAGCACTGGCTAGTGTGACTCTAAAGTGCACCCTTGTTTTTTTGCTTTCGAATTTCTACCTCGTCTAGGATACAGAGGTGCGCGCGACTTGTGACCCTATTCCAGGGGCTTGCCTCGCCACTGACAATTGTCCTTGACTCCTCGAAAGAAGCAGACCACCGGAGAGCCTCACACAAGTTCGGACCTGGAACACTTTAATTGAAAGAACAGAGAGGGACGGACACTCCGCAGGCTGACAAGTCGTAAAGTTACACATTAAACCTCGGCTAACACTTGAATTAACACGTCCTTCACCGTAGTCCGTTCGCCGCCTTCTCTTAAAGGCATAGTGGCCCCCACCATGGCGCCGCGAAACACGCCATCGTCCGGATCTCGGACCCTCAGTCGATGCGACATCACTCGGGGTGCAATCCGTGCGACATCCGCCTCGGAGACATCCAGCACTTTGGGCTCGTCGTTATTCGGCAGAGGCAGCGCCAGATCCACCTCGACGCTCCCCTCTCCAATCCCGTCCATCACGTCGAGGAACTTGTCAGCGTCTGTCGTTTCTTGGCTCGTCTCCGCGGTCGTGGCCGACAGGCTGTCGTTGTACGCTGCGGTCTCCTGTACGAGCTGCATGCCCGTCGGATCGCCCCCGAGGACGCGAGCGGCGCGCGCGAGGTCCTGAGCGTCCGAGATGGCGCGCGCGGTGAGGAAGGACCCGTCGACCTCATAGTGATGACGCGTAGCGGAGAATATGTCCGCGAGGTACAGCGACAAGCGCGCGGGAAAGTGGGTGCGCTGGTACCACTTTCGCAGGCAGGGCAGATAGGTTATCGGGATCACGGGAGAAGGGAGCTGGGGATGGGTGTGCTTGGCGAGAGCACGGATGTCAGGTGTCAATGTGACGGCCGCACTCATCGCGAATTGGTCTAGCTGTGAAGGAAGGAGAGTCAGCACCCGTATCACTACCCAGAATTGATGTGGGAGACGGACTAGAGTCTTATGGATCGCGGGCCGTTCCCTGGGATCGTGGGGACAAACATAGACCATGAAGAAGTTGTCCGGGAGGTTCCATACCCCGTCAAGGTCGAGATCATCACCCGCACTGGCTGATCTCCCTCTTTCGTGGGAGTCGAAGATTAACCTCTTGTCAAGTAGCACTCGTGTCAAGGCCCGCTGGGAAGGAAGACTAGCGTGCTCTAGACCCGCCACTACTATGGCATTTGGCAAAGGCCCTCTGCTGATTTGTTCTGTGGCGTTTTGTAGTGGAGTGGGATCCGAGTGTGAATGTAGAAACGCAGGAAATACCGTGTGGCTGGTGGAGAAGGGATTGGAGGAAAGCGTACCTGTCCCACCATTGATTGTCGTCTTGTCGTCGAACGGGTCCGTACGAATCGAAGTAGGAGACAGTAAAGATGCCGCATCGGTGTATGACAAAGAGCGTGAATAACGATGTGACTTTTGTTTCGTACTTCGCGAACCAGAACGGCGCTTCTCCGCTTTGTGGTGAATGATTTGATCCAAAGAAGTTGTTGAGGATGATAGGGCTCCCGGCAGGAAAAGCGACTGGAGGAATGCATTCGTATTCACTTGTTCGAAGACGGCCTTTGATTGCGCCCTGCGTATTCGTAGTTTATGCGTCACGAGGCCGAACAGAGACGAAAGGATCTATACGACTTCGATCAGCAAGCTGACCCTGCTATTTTGATACATGAGGCAAGAGGAACTCACCGCTGTGACAATTCTCAGGACCAAAGGAATGTCCTCTTCAGAGGTACGAAGTAGTAAATGCTTATCTCCGGAAATGAAGCATAGAAGTATAGACTGGAGCACAACAGTATCAACCGGGAGACCTTGTCCGTAAGCAGAATCCTCGATATGAGCCAGAAGGGCAGAGAAGAAAGCTGGAGTTCCGACAGGTATATGCTCATCAGCATATGGTGTCGGCTGTGGCATTGTAACTCAATTGAAGGGGAGTGTTTCAAGGGAGTCGGAGACAGACGGCCCAGAAGAGATTTCTAGTGGACGAAATGTGGATCAGTGGCATAATCACGTTAATGATGGAAGCAAATGCCTTGTCGGAATGATGCAATGAAGCTTCAATCCATGTAGGCTCCTGTTAGTGTAATAGTGTGTGGTTCTTGGGAACGCATCCGTTAGTGCGCACAACCGGACGTGCTTGCTGTCTAACCTTGAAGTATAGGTGGGACGAGTATTGTATTTGCGGAACGTTTCTAGGAAACGTTGACAGTGAGAATAAAGTCAAGTTGTTGAGGCTCCTAGAGGCCCAACAGGGGTAGGAACAACGAAGTTCGGGTAGAATGAATGCCCTTTTACAAGAAGTAAGCGTTCCCGAGCGCCGGTTATGGGGCGCTCAGGTTGTGCAAACTTGTCGTTGATGGTCAAGTGTGAAGAGTGTGGGAAATATGCTTTGGCGAGATTGGCTGCTGATCTGATTAGATAATTAATTTCCCCTTGTGGTCGAGGTGTCAGACCGTTGACGTGCTTCTCTGCTTGCCATTCCTGGCAACGAAGTCCGAACTAATTGCAGCGTTTACGCATGACGGATTCAGGGTTGCATTCTCGGTTATGCAGCGTGTTTAGGTTATCTTGCTTCTTGTCATAAAGTCGCTTCACGCTGGCAGGCCGAACGGTCCTTCCCCTCTGTCTTGCTTAGCCAGTTCACACGGAAACTGGTTTTCTACTGCGTTTTTGGGGTCTTTTATGTTCATTGTCCATATTTCCTTTCCACCCTTATAGCACGGCTTCATGAATCGATGGGGAGCACTGTGCAATTCGAGGTTGACGATACCTCACCCATGATTACCTACTTTCCTTTCGGCGACACATTATCCACCGCGAATCTCTCTGCCGGCTGGAATCCGTACTTCGATGGTTCGGGCTTCCTCTCTGCTCCCGGCGAGACAGGGAGTGGAACCAGCCAACACATAACCGCGCGCGACGGTGCATCGTTGGTGATACAATGGCACGGTAAAAAGAGTTCACCAACGTCTGAAGATTCTCGCTTAACTTTTGTACAGGAACAGGCATCGAGCTGTATGGCAATGCCACGGATGCGTCCTACTCTATATCCATCGATAATTCGCCCTCGAATTCGGAGTTGTCAAAGTCCGACACCAAGAATGTTCTTTCCATCATCAACAATCTTTCCAACAGCGACCATACCCTCACTCTAACGGCTCATACCACCTCAACTGATTCGACGCAGTCTTTCGTCGCTTTCGACAAAGCTTTGCTTACTTCCTTGCCTCCCAATTCTACAGCTTCTAATAAGTGAGTCCTCCCGTCGTTGCACGTATTATCGTGCTCATCCAATTGCAGTTCAAACTTCACGTTGCAGACCATAATGGACAGCGGCATTAATTTCGATGGACAGTGGACGTTTAATAATGGCTTGGGAAATGCATTCCACGAATCTAACACCACTGGCGACGCAGCCCACGTCTCTTTTCTTGGTACGTACCTCTTCACGCGCTGGTCGCGTCCCACTGACATTTCATCAAGGAACATCTTTCCTGGTAATGGGTACCACATCTCCTGATGGAGGCAACTATTCGGTTACTCTGGACAACACTCAGATTTTCCTCTCCGCACGATCTTCGTTCACCAATAACGAGACGTTGCTATACTATTCATCCGGTTTGGATCCCACAGTTGTCCACAACTTGTCGATATCTAATGAAGATGGATCTCACCTGATCCTCCCAGTTGGCGGTTTCCGCGCATTTGCTACGATGAACTCGAAGTACGTTGCCATACCTCCGTGTTGCGCGTGCTGTACTTACGCACTTGACAGCCCGACCGCGAGCGCGACTTCATCTGGATCTTCATCAGGATCTGCCCCCTACCCTGCGGGAACGATAGCAGCACTGGTATTGGCTGGCGTCCTTGTGCTCGTTCTATTGGCCTGGCTATTATTTTATCTGCTCGTCTATCGACCCCGCATGAGAGCCAGGCAACATAATGGTCCCGGGCATTCCGGATCATTATCAAAAGAAGCCGAAGCAGGCGTCCTGGATATCAGGCCAAGAGGAGACTCCCTACCTCCTGATGTTTACGATCCGCGGAGGGTTAGCACTGGTTCAGAGTTCAAGCGATGGAAGCGGAATGCTGAAGGCAATGGTAATCTGGGCATTGACCTGGTCTTCCGACATCCCGACTCGACCAAGGAGGCGGACGACCATGGCAACCCAGCGAAATCATCTGATGTCCCCGCGCAGTCCCAAGGGAAAGGTAAAGGCAAAAGCACCAGGTGGTCGAAGTTTGGGAGGCACGAGAGAGAAGGGTCCTCGCCTGGGTTTACCGTAGACCTGCCTCTGCCACCAGAAGCGGCTACTACATCTCAACAGGGATCGCGAAATGGTTCCGTTGGACGTGGTTCTCGTTCTTCCAGCTCGGCCCGTTCGTTCCTGTCGACGCTTTCGTTTGCATCCAGAAAATCGCAATCGACCGCTCAGCGTCAGAAAGACGCTTCAACCTCCTCTCGCCCTGCAATCTCGAAATTCCATACACGAAAATCCAGCCAGAAACCTCTACTGCAATCTCAAGGCGCGTTCGCTAACTCCCCCGTGGGAGAAGGCGGACAAACTCAGCCGCCACCGACCACTTCACTACCTCGTATTCTTGTTGACGACAGAGGGAGCGTCAGATATTCCCAGGACGTGATGAGCATGCTTGGACGTCAGTCGGTACTGAGAGGGCTAGGTCCGCGTACAAGCGAGCGTTCGCTTCCCCAAAACCAGGCTATCTTTGAGGATCCTCCTCCCCGCCCCTTCAGACGACCAGATGTCAGCCCTGTATTGAATATGCGGGAGTCTAGCCCATTTAGGGTGGACTTCGGTAGCGCCGCTCAACGCAGTAGATTGCCAAGTGGCGTTGGTAGTGCGGTTGGTGTTGCAGACCCTTCCAGTAGTAAGCGGGCTTCGGGGGCATCACATGTCAGGTTTGAATTCAGTGATACGAGCACGTCTGGGGACTCGAAGGAGAACGAGGCTACTAGCCCTGTTGAAGAGGCTCAAACACCGCGTCCTACACCCACTCCCCGAGCGGCGATAGTGTCTTTCCTCGATCTGAGTTCGTCGGACGACTCGACTCGAACTCGGTCATCGGATCAGAATCATTCAGAGCCAGGTCCTAGATCGAGATGGAGTACCACAACGGGGACAGCGCCTCAAGATACTGATAGTCAGTCAAATAGCCCCCATTCGCCTTCATCCAGCGCCGTTTTCCCTTTCCCTACATCACTCCCCGCGTCGCCACATCACCCGGAAGGACACAGACCTTCGCCACCGCGCATACACAGCACGCTCTCTGACCCCCAATCGCCTCATCCCCACCGTCTTCACCAACACCCCTTCGAGCAGCCGATCTCCCCGACGGACAGCGTCCCCATGTCGATATCTGCGTCAGACCTGCGATTTGGCAGGCAGGGTTCGGAGGAAGCCGTGCTCTCCGCGAACAACCCAGATTTCCTCCCTCCTCACCCGCCTCTGCCGCAATATTACGGAGAGGCGATATAACGTCTTTTTTTCGAAACCCGTTATGAATCTGATGCAAGCGACGATTATATCGACTCTTTGGGACTGCGGTTCATTCCATCTGGTTTTTACGTTGGCGAACAATTACTACTTTCATTTGTACCGATATCAAAGCAGCTGTACTTGTATCGATTGTATCTTATGCTCTACTAAACGTGATATCGCTCTGCTTCATATATACACTTCTTATCCCACTCTCAAGTATTCCCCAGCTTTTCTCATCGACTTCCCCCTAGGTGAGGTGTCAAAGGTGTTCCAGTTGATTCATGCTCCAATTTCTCAACGAAAGACGACTTCTACGGAATCCGATATAGTGCTCCATGAACTGATGCTCTCCAAATTCTCGATTGAATTCCATTTCTCTGGTACGACAAGTTTTTGCAGAGCTGAACAAGGACTCTGTAAACAATATCAATAGGCGGACGGCACGTAAGGATGGAGTCGAAATTTACCTCAAGGGCTGAACGCACAACAGAACGCGAGTTGACAACGTTCAATAGTAAATCCATGACATGGTCGGTGTCGCTGTCAAAACCGCTTTCATGAAGGTCGACGGTACGCAGACAAGGCAAGCGCACGGTGCCATCTTCAGCTCCACCTGCAACAAGGCCAATAAGGAAATCTCTGGATACTTTGCGGTCCTCCAACTGAAATTCCTCAAGACCTGTCATAAGATCCAGGAAGTTCAGCAACGTCTCGGTGCCGCCAATATAACCGATCTGCACGTATTCGTCATAATCTGGGTCGGGCATCCGAAGCATGGCCCCTTCAATGCGCAGAGCGGTAATCTGATGGAAATCAAGATGTGAATCGAGACTTTCAAAGCAGATGTAGTGGGTGGGGAAGGCAAGTGAGAGCTCGCGAATGCGTGGGAGCCTCAAAAGACGGAGAAGCTCTGCGACAGTCCCCGGGATGCCTTCGTTATGCTCGATTAGATCGATACTTTTCAGCGCCGGAAGAGTTATTTTATCGCCTTCGAAATAAGTTAGCCCAAACCACAACTTTAAGCTCTCCATGTTGATGGAGCGTTCAAGCAGGGAACGAAACGGAACGTCTAGGCTGAGAGTATAACATGACATATGTGCCAACTGGTGGCAAGGAAACGATTCCAACATCTGGTATGACTCGCCTGCGCCACCGGAGCTATAGAAATTGAGAGTCTTCAGGCATGGGGCATCATTGAAAGCGTCCACGCTGGTATTAGAGTTTCCAATTGTATCTTGGTAGCGGATGCCCAATTGCTGCAACAACGGAAATGAACATCCGGAAAACAGCTGCAAGGACCAAGTTGGAAGGCCACATGTCAAGGTCCTCCAGCGCTTTGTGCTGGCCTCCAGGAAGCTGGTCAGAGGATGGTCTGAAATCCCCTCCGACCCGCTGAAGAGATGCATGGCGAGGTCAAGATTACCGGACCGCTCGAACAGCAAGATGCCCTTGAAAACGCACTGTCTATGGGAGAGGTTCGTATATAGTTGGAAGTCAAGATATATCGTGGACCAAAGGCGAGGAGTGGATATTGTGATTTCCCGCCATCGCCGGCAAACGTGGGACAGATTCCAAGGATGGTTTTGGGGGCAGAGTGTGTCGAATTCTTGGTCATATTCAAAGAAGTCAATGTCACCCTCGTCCATAAATGGGGTACACCAAAGAAAGATTTCTGAAAGGATATCGCGGGGAAGGGAGCGAATGGGATGAAGAACTGTTTCAACTTCAGTGAGGGCGCCCAACGCTGTCGAGTGTAAATCCTGCAGTGCAGAAAGTGTCTCCTGGGCCTTTTTAATCTGCTTTTGTAGCGAGTCTACAAGTTCGGAGGATTCTTTTGCTATTTGACGCATGGCGTCGACTTCAGCATCAAGTGGCGGGGTATTCACGGAAAGCAACTCCGAGACGCGAGAAGAACGCGGTACGACAGGCGACGGGTTGCGTTGATTGAGTATTCCGCATGTGGGGCAAGCCGTTTGGGACATTTCTGAGAGAAAGATGGCACGCGTCGTGAGGAACGGCGAACAATGTACTTATACGAATGTGCTTACCACAATTGGAACGGCCTTAACCTTAAGGTGGAGCTATATTTTCCAAGACGCTCCGTTCGACAAATGCGCGTCTAGAATCGAGATATGCGTAAGAAAGGTGTAAGATGGTAGGTGATGGGAGTCCTGAAAAGACGAGAAAAGAGTCACGTGCCGCCAGTCACTAGCAAAACGACACGATCAAGCGCGTGGCTAGAGCTATATAAAGTTGGCATACGCTTAATGTCGGACTACTTCATACGACTATTATCAAGAACTAAATCTGACTCCCCTCGCTACGTCTGAACAGAACTGTTACAGACGTCCTCCAGCAGTACTGGTTGGAGCTACGCCGAGGAAGCGAATTTCGGTGCCGTTCATTGGACTCACTATGCAAATCGAACACGAAGAAAGGGTGAGCGTAGCGGATGTTACAGCCCTCACTCGATGCAGAAAGCACATAAAAACTCTGCGGAAACAGTAGACTGACAGGTGACAGGGGCAAACATAAGTGCAATTGAAGGCTAGTCTCACTTCAATTTGTGGCGTACGATGGATCTAAACGGTTCATGAGTACGCACCTCAAATAGAACAGGGATGAGAGCTCACCAAGACAACCAATGAATCCTGCAACCATCTTTCGACGAGCTGCCCGCCCGGGAGGGGGCACACCCCCGTGTCCAATGATGTATGATTTAAGGTTGTATGATGACATGGCTCGCAGATCGTTCACGTTGTGGATCGGAGGAAGAGCAGCACGACCAAACTGAAAAAACAGATCAGAGAGGTAGATGCGGAAGATGAGAGAGTGCACACTCTGGCTTTGGATGGAAGACTCCAGTCCAAGAAAGGGACTTCTTCAAATGGGATGGCCAGTCCTGAATCTCGAAGCTGATTGGCAGCCTACGTGGTATAGAGATAAGCGTGAGGTTTGTTCAGATTATATGCATTTACTATAATGATGTCCCGTCTGGAGTAATAATGTATCTCTGCTCGTATCTGCGCTAACTGTCGAGGCGTTGCATGTAAAGGAGCTACAAGGAGATATAAGCAGGTAGAACGAACAGACAGTGAGTATTACATACGTGAAGGTGAAGGTGAAGCTGGAATGGTAGTAGTAGCATTAGATGCAGGAGCGGGAGCGGGAAATTGATAGATCATAGGAGTAAACTTATAAACTGGGGCAGCGGCAAGAGCTGTAACGGCGCCAACAACGCCCTGGACGAGTGACTAGAAAGTTGATGAAGTGTTCTGTGGGGGAAAGTGATTACGGCTTCTAAAGTACAACGGAAGTCTTAGAAAAATGAAACGTGAGTCACTGTGGCGATCATCCAAGGGCACGGAAAGACGGAGGCGGCCGCGGTAACATCGTTCTATCTAGGAAGAAAAGCGGAGGTAGGGGATCAAGGAGAGTTGGGAAGATTGAGAATAATTTGCGCCAGGGCATTGCATCAAGCTCGAAGTAGATGAGAGGCTCCAGTCCGCTTGCCGCCAGCACATTTGTATGTCGATCATCAGTACTCACCGTGACTCGCCTAGGCATCCACCGTCGGGTCCCTTCCTTCTTTCCCTGATTCGAATTCTAGATTTATAAATATTCCTGCATACGCCACACCACAACTTCCCCATTCAGCATTTCACCACCTCGAGCCAGACTTATGCGTAGTCATACTATGCTCTTACAATTGCTTGAGATTGGCTTCGTTGTCGGTCCATTGAATCTGACGGTGTACATTTTCTAGGTCTCACAAATCATGAGCAAGCGGCCAGCCTACCGACATAACCATCACTTCGCGTCCAGCCCGATATAGCTTAGCGACAAGTCTTTCACATTGCAAGGCCAATGGCGTGGATCACTCATCGGTAGCGACAGCTCGACCCGTGTGCACAACTTTCCGATACTCCCTGTATATGGACGACAATGCTCTGAATCTCTCTCCATATATCAGTGAAAACCCAATTGGGTCAAAGCAGAAACGTCGCTCCAACGGTCCCAATTTCGTAGAGCAGCTGGCAGTATCATCTTTTGTAAAAACGCGCGGGGGTTCGTCACAGTCTGCAATAAATAACAATGAATCAATAAAGGCAGACATGCCAGTATAGACGGAGCGTACCTCTAGACCGGTGGAGCGCGATTCTGCTATTTGAAGCAGCAGCGAATTCCTCTGCGAGTCGACGCCACTGTTGAACTTGCATTCATGCAAATCCAGAACACGAAGAGAGGGAAAGAGTAGCGGGTCTTGCTGAGTCGAGTCGGCACGCAGAGCGCTTAAAAACGCGGTGGATACGGCATTGCCCTTCAGCGAGAATTCCTGTACGCCAGTCATGAGGCGCAGGAATTTGAGGAACATACCATTGTCGATAATGGCCAATACGTTTTCAGCAGAATTGGCCCTATCAACCACAGAACAGTCAATGCATAAACTGGCTATTCGGTGGAAGTCGGGGTGCTTGTCGAGCGTGATGTAGGATAAGCCGGAACTGGTATTGAATACAATCGAGAGGTGTCGAAGGACTGGCATCTTGAGGCAGTGGAGAAAATTGACCGTAACGCCTGCATTGCCGCCATTGGGTGTAATGATGTCAAGTTGTCGCAGCGCTGGAAAAGTGAGCCCCAAGGGTTGGGGGACAGATTTAAATTCCAACACCAATGTTTCAAGATTGACGGCTTGTTCAACGATAGAACGAAACGGGAGATCGAGCGACCAGGTGTAGCAGGTCATGTTCGTCACCTTGTCCCAAGGCAATGAGCCGAGATCGCAATAGTAGGAGTCAGGCGCGCCAAACGAGTGGTAATAATTGATCACCCTCAAGTTCGGGGCATACCTGAAGATGATGTCGATATTAACACCGCTTGACCAAGCACCGGTTTGACGGCATACTCCCATCTCCTGTAGCAAAGGAAATGCAAGACGTGAAAAGGCCAGTAATGACGCCCTTGGGATGAGCCAATTAAAAGTTCTCCACCGGGACGTGGTTGCTCGTAGCAAAGCGGTCAAAGGATGATTGAGGATATCGTTGGAGTCGCTACTCAAATTCATGGAAAGAGGCACAGTGGAAGACCTCTGGAGTACCAAGGTGCCCAAGAACAGACATCGTTCATGAGACACGCGACCTTCGTACATTTCGAAGTCGAGATATATGGTCGACCAGAGACGAGGAAGAGACAGGGCTATTTCGCGCCACTGTCGGGAGACGTGCGATAGATTCCAAGGATGGTTGTAAGTGCAAAGGGTGTCAAATTTCCTGGCATATGGGTAGTATCCGGGTTCAGGCGGTGGCGCACAGGCGGCGAATATCTCTGCGAAGATGTCGCGGGGAAGAGAACGGAGGGGATGCATAATCTTTTTGATATCCCGTAGTTTACGAGACTCGGCTTCGCGCGCGCTGCGGAGGACAGCAAGCTCCTCTTGGGCCTCCTTGATCTGCTGCTCCAATGATTCTAAGCGCGTGGTAAAAGCCTTAGCCATTTGACGAAGGTCGTCAATTTCGGTATCGCACGCCCGTAGTATTCACTCCAAAATGCGAGGCGAGTTGGAAGAACGTGTTCGTTCGGTGATAGCGAGTCTGCCACAGATCGGACAGGAGAATGAGGACATCCTGAAGAAAGTATTTATGTCAACAATTTCCACTAGGCTTGTCGCTGCGAAAAGGGCCTACGCAAAATACACGATGTCCGACTGTCAAGATGTCTCGGTCGAAAGGATGACTGTAGGCCGCTTGAACGTGACTGTTTGTTTACTACTCTCCAAGTCTGTACTGATTGTTCAACGCATTTAAAATGAATCTTGGTTGATAATGGGGCACACAAGAAGACCGATCCTGCTTGACGCTGACGGTATTGGTTCAAGATGCACAATGCACGTGGGGCCGTCGTTCAAGGAAGAACAGATTCCATTCAGTTCATCACGATGAAATCAATATGCAATAAACAATTTTGATTACTTTGACAGTTTCCGGCGCGGCTGGGAGCCGTCATCGAGAAAGTGTCCAAGTTCAATAAAGTCTGGGGTTGTATTCAAGACTCAGGTCGAGATAACAAGTTCGTTCTTGTCCTCCTTGCTTGCAGAGCCGGTGTAATATATACTATAGGAAGATCGTTCAGCTGGTAGAAGGCTGAAGGACGTACTCCTTTTCTGTCTTTGCCGGGGTCTGCTGACAATACAGTTGTAACCGTAGTTTCCCATCGTCAGCAGTTCACTTCGCCCCCACATGACTGATTAATCACCAGCGCGAAAATTTGGCGGAGAGCGGTGTGAATTTCGCGCCACCCCGCCCGCTCCCGTCAGTGACCTTGACCTTGTCGCTTGATAACTGGCGCGACCTTATTGGCCGATCAATTACCAATTACCCCATACAAGTCACGCATGGCTGACAAGGCTGCTGCTTATTACCTCGAACTCGTGATTCTGTTACTTGCCTCTTTACCACCATGTTCAGCGCCTTTTCCAGAGCTCGCGCGCCTCTGCGCCCGCTACGTGTCGCGGCCGTCCACGCTGCGAAGCCCAGAGCTGCCTTCAGAACCTCCTTCCGTGGTTACTCTACTCCGCCACCTGCTCAAAAGTCGAATACTGGAATCTATATCGGCGTCGCTGCAGTTGTCTTCGGGGGCGGAATCTCCTACTTCCTCTGGGACGCTGGCAAGTCTGCCACGCCAAACTCTGCCTATGTTACTCTCAAGGCAAACCCAACACCAATGAAGGAGGATTACCAGAAGGTGTGTTCTCTTCCAGTTGTAATAACCAGTCGTTAATGATTTCTCAGGTGTACGATAAGATTGCTCAGGTGTTGGACGATGCCTCGGACGCTGGCTATGACGGTAAATTTGACATCCCGATATCATCAGCTTGCATGTAGACTGTTTATAGATGGTTCGTATGGTCCCGTTCTTCTCCGGTTGGCTTGGCACTCGTCGGGTACGTACGACAAGGACACCCAGACCGGAGGCAGGTAAATTTATTCTTGTTCTTATGCTTCTTCCTTGATGCTGACCTAATCTAGCAACTACGCCACAATGCGATTCGCACCCGAGTCACTTCACGGTGCCAATGCTGGATTGAATGTCGCTCGCGATCTCATGGAGAAGGTTAAAGAACAATTCCCTTGGATTAGCTATGGGGACCTCTGGACTCTTGCTGGTGTGGCTGCCATTCAGGAGATGGGCGGCCCCAAGATCCCATGGCGCGCTGGGCGGATAGACGGTATCCAAGAGCAGGCTACTCCAGATGGTCGTCTACCTGATGCTACTCAGGGCGCCGACCATCTCAGGAATGTGAGGGGTTTGCGTTTGACCCTGCGACTCGCTGACTGTTTGTGTGGCAGATCTTCTATCGTATGGGATTCAATGACCAGGAAATTGTCGCTCTCTCCGGTGCTCACGCTCTCGGTCGCTGCCACAGCACCCGCTCTGGATTCGAAGGCCCCTGGACGTTCTCGCCTATTACCGTGACCAATGACTACTTCAAACTTCTCTTCGACGAGAAGTATGTCTTTTATGCTTGCCTTATTATTATTAAATTCGCTCATCATCGCCCAGGTGGGTCTGGAAGAAGTGGAACGGTCCCAAGCAACTCGAGGATAAAAAGACGAGGAGCCTGATGATGTTACCGTATGCACGTTCTATCGAGG
The DNA here is from genome assembly GCA_036872995.1 of Hymenopellis raphanipes. Classification (NCBI taxonomy): domain Eukaryota; kingdom Fungi; phylum Basidiomycota; class Agaricomycetes; order Agaricales; family Physalacriaceae; genus Hymenopellis; species Hymenopellis raphanipes. The sequence goes on from JAYMDG010000027.1 coordinate 452,874, forward strand.
TGTCCTTTGGCGGGCTGACATGAAACTGTAGGACCGACTATGTGCTTACCCAGGACAAGAGCTTCAAGAAGTATGCTAAAGCGTATGCCGATGATCAAGATCTCTTCTTCAAGGAGTAAGTCCTGGAGTGCTCGCGCTGCCTTTGTCTGACGCATGCTTCACAGTTTCTCTGCCGTTGTCGCCCGTCTCTTCGAGCTGGGTGTCCCACCTCACCAGTGGCGTTCGCAAGAGCCGTGGATCATGAAGTCGTCCTCAGACTAGACCTAATCTTTTAAATTAGAGGTTTTCGGTGTAGAGGCCTAGATTAGACCGACGCGTAGATCTAGATGTCTCGTGAGAGAGAGGATACACTCGTATATTTACTCAATCTTTTTCATTTATCATTCATTAGGTGAAAGGAGGACCGGGGAATAGGAAGAATTATTTGCGAAGTGCGATGGTGAGTCGAAGGGCTGAGTGACGGAGGAGTGGAAGCTCCAACACTCGCTGCATATCATCGGCGTTTGTTCGGAAAGGTACTGGACACAGGACTGGTCGTACTTGACCAACACTTGATAAAGATAAAGAGGTGCCGATGAATGTCCGATCGATTTCAGGTGTACTTACCAAAGTGGCGCATAAAAACGTGAGAGGCACAGAGCTTATTCCATTATTAATAGGCGAACAAGAGTCGGGCGTCCATTCACTAACGCCGGGGAGGCCAGCGAGAATGTCTTGGCATGAAGAGTTGAGACAATACAAGGCTTACAAACTGTCGGTGGTCTTCAATCGGATCCAGGAGGTTATGCAATATGCGTACTTGACGACCTGGATGAGGGTGTCGTCATTGGTGAGGACTGCGACAGCAAGATTGGCGAACGGGACCAGTACAGTAGGCGCCGGACAGCTACTGGTCACAAATGAGCTGGACCTATGAGGGGAGAAGAGCCACCCTCTCGTTTTCTGTTACAATGTTGGACCAATATTCCAAAGCCCTTGGTATGCTCTGACAAACAAGTTATCAGTGACATTGGCTAGGACCCTCCCAAATCCTGCGAATAGATCGCACTCAGCCCAAGAAGTTCGAAGACATTCTGCTCAACATATCGCGCAAAGGGTATTTTGAACGGGAGAAGAGCGATTGGGAGATAGGACACGATCGCGTACATGATGTTGCTGTATTGGAACTGGCCCCGGAATTCAAGAGATGGCTTCAAATACTTGACTCTACTCAACGACAAACCGTGACGCGAGTTAGCGTGGTGGTGGGTCCAAAAAAGGAAGCGACGAACTAGATCTTCAGCAGTATCATCTAACGCGTAGTGCACATTGTCGTGACGGGGAGACCCCAGTGCGATGACTGAAGAGATCTGTGATAAGTGCTCTGCAAGGGGTCATCCATGAGCTCCCATGAGTCGGATAGTTTCGTGGCAGTCGTGAGACGTGGCCCAAGATCGAAAGTAAAAGTCCACTACAAAGAGCATTGAATTGTTGCAACCGTGACTTTTGTCAGTATGACGCGTCCTCAAGATAGTAAATGAGTTGGTCCTAGTTGGCCTTTGAGGTGGAGCCAATAAAGAACATCATGTCTGAGTCGATGGGTGTGCCAGCCAACATCGCGTTCCAGTAACCCTTTGGTGTAGACCGTCCAGCTGCCATTCTCACTCATAAGTACGGCAGCGGCCGCGACGCCACATCACTCTGCGCTGAGAATGGGTCGAAAAAAGCCATCGATTTCCGACATCAGAAGTGAACTCACAGCTGGTGAAGGCGATGGGGAAACGATTCAGGCAAGGGAGAAAAGAAGACAGGAGGAAGCCGGGCGCATCGCGAGAAGAAATAATGATGAACGCCTTGCAATTGGATAGTGCAAACCACAGAGGCAGACTGAGCACCCATAGGTATGGGGAACTGTTGTGGCTCTGAAGAAGCCTGGAACGGCGTTGGTTATCATTGAACGTTGTCAATGAACAAACCCACCTAGCAAGATGGTGAAATGGTTATCTTGAACAAGACTACCAGAAGACTGTTATAGAGTAGAGCCTGAGTGAAAGCCAAGGCAGTGCTCGACGGATAGGGAGCTTCTTGCAAAACTATCGTCTGTGGTGGCTGCGGATAACTTTTTTGCTTGAATTGACCACCGTGCGGCGTCCGGGACTGTTTCAACTTTCAGACTAAGTCTGTTTCAACACTGTTTGTGGCCGCTACGTGGCACGTGACGAGTCTTGGTCTCAACTTGAACTTGTACCACGACCTTCAACGACTCATTCTCCTCGCCTTCTACGGGAACTCACAGCTGACACTCTGTTCGTTGAATTCGTCTTTCAGTGCAGCTTAAATAAACGTTTTACAGCGTCTTGATCTTGTTATCTTAGTTGACCGCTGAGAGGGGTACGCTTCTCACCCCATTCAATACACCCACCTTACGCGTTACTTCCTAGAAATGCTACCCGAGTCGTGTTCTACTTGCGGACTGCTAAGTTCGCGAGGTTCCTCATTCCCTTGGGAGGCACCTCATTCCCCTCTCGTCTTGGAGCTGCTTAGCGTGAACACCGCCCCGGATGACAGCGAGGTTGATGACCTACGTCGAATCGAGAGGCAGCGCTCCGCCTCAGTGGAATGTTTGCAAGCACAGATTAGTAAGGCCGAAGAGACACTTTCTACGCTCCGGGCCATGCACGCAACGGCATCGGAAAAGCTGGGCGACATTAAGATCATTTTCCATCCCATACGTTACCTCCCTCGGGATATCCTCGAAGAGATTTTTTTCTTCTGTACCCCAGTACAAGACGACCGCGACCTCGAGGATTACTTTTGGCACCCAAAATTTGACAGTCTCTATCCACGCAATCATCCTTGGAATTTATCGCACGTCTCTCGCCTGTGGAGAAATATCACACTATCCCTTCCCCGTTTGTGGTCGACAGTCTATCTTGATTTCGAGCATTACGAAACCCTGTCTTATAGACAATGCATGTTCAAGAGCGGGTTGGTGTTCGAAAGGTCTGCTAGTTTGGATCTCGACATAACACTTTCGAGCGGCATGAATGGTATAGAGGAGCATCCTATGACGGGGTTCCTTGAGTCAAGTACGACGCGGTGGCGGACACTGTATAGCCGCATTCCGACGAGTTCGTTGCAGGCGTTTTCTGGACGCCCGTTCCCATTGTTACAAGAGCTTAGCATTGCCTATGTCGATGGGGCCGGCGATGATACTCTGGTTGACACTTTTTCGGATGCGCCAAACATCAGGACTGTCAATTTCTTCAGCTCCTGTGGTTCCGCCGGACAAGAATCATCAGCTGTTCTAGGTGCCTTTCCTTGGAACCATGTGACGAAGCTGTTGTCCTACTCATTTCTGTTGGAGGGGGCGTTTCGCTCTGTCCTCCAGCAAGCGACAAACGTTGAAGACTTGACACTGATGTTTGGTCTTGCCACTGTCGATTTCCGTCCGACTGATTTGCTCTATCTTCCATCGCTGAAACGCCTCGATGTAATCGAAAGCGACGAGGGGCGCGAAGTGGGCTGTGTGACGCAATTCCTCAATATCCTGAGTGCCCCATTACTGCGTCACCTCACGGTCACTTTCTACAATGACTTTTACATGTGTTTCACCCCTCTCTCTTCACATTCCGACTTGCATCGAATTACAGATCTTTTCATTGACTGTTGCATGTCCGCGAAGCCTGCAGCCTACACTCCGCGGGCAGATTACATTCCTGGCATGCTCAAGTTCCTACGCCTCATGCATGGTGTAGAAAATTTTCACTTGAAGGACGAAAACATGCTCTCCAAGTTTCTGCAGTCTCTCCAGGCGAACAAAAACGCGCATAATGTGATCGTCTTGCCGTCGCTTCAAGAATTGGACTTGCATCGATGTCAAGTTCACAATGCTAAGGAATCTGATCGGGATGCGCTACTACTTCTCATTGTTCAGTCCCGCCGTACAAGTACAGTCAATTCGGAGGTATATCCCACTCGGTCCATTGCAGTACCTCATTCGTTGACTCGTCTCATTTTATTAGGCTTCTCCTTGTGCAGTCTTGCAACGCTTGATACTCCCGGAAGCTTGGAGGTCATTCGAGGCGGTCAACGCCGACCGACAGGATCTCATATCCACTCCGTTGCAATTGGTTTTTCGCTGAAGTTGGGTGGCCACTCGAGAGAATGCGGAAGTGGGAATGAAAATCATGTCCCCGTACTTTGTAGATATAGAATCACACAATCGTTCACGTACCGTACACTTACTTTGGCAATCTTGAGTTTTTCTGCAACATACACCGCTCATCCTTGGCTTATTTCTCGCCGGCGGGTCTGTAATGCATGTAATGTGCTGAGATTGCATTAAGTACTAAAATGTTACGGCCGACTTCACGGTCCGTGTTCCCGTGAACAAAATTGACCTTGTCACGGGACGCTTCCTTCCTTGCTAGACGTTGATAGCAGCCTTGGCTGCTGTCATAAGGGGCTGACTAAGCGAACGAGATCAGATGTTTGGTGACTTTGCTACTTGCTTTCAGTTCACATCTCGTTCGCGGTCAGCCCGTATATTTCGACACCGGAACTCTTCGAGTTGTGTTTTTTCTATTTCAGCCTTTTACAATATACTTGCCTTTATCACACCGAGCATCGATTGACCGCGAACGACACCATGTCTCAAAACTCGGGACCATCCATGGGCGCTGATATGCGCAAGCTTAAGGCGCTACAAGACAAGGAGCGCCTTGCCAGGAATAGTCGGAGAGCGAAGAGGAGAGAGCAGGCCAAGAAGGATAAGAGGGACCCTGCCATCGAGGTTTCGGATGATGAAGGCGAGGATGATTTCAACAAAATGTTTGACTTACTGGTGCAGGCTGCTGCTGGAACTACCACTTCGTCTGGACCGACATCTGCCGCACCACCATCTATGGAGAAATCCCTCGCCGACATGTACTCCGACGCTACCACGTCCAAGAACCAGGACGTTTATGATCCTCGACAAATAGTCTTCTCCGAGGACTACAAAGCGCTCGCTTATCACAAGATTCCCATTCCACTCTCCATGTTTCAACCTTCATTTCTGAAACGCTTGCAGGACAATGATGAGATATTTGCGCGCACAAAGATCACTCGTACGAATGCCGACGGTGGGAGCAAATCGTACTCTGTCCTTGACGTCTCCAAAGCTCCTGCCGAATCCACGATGACTACTTCTGAATGGGTCGAAGCATACAACACCTTCATCGACTTCTTGAACTCCTTTGCCGGTCCGCAGATGGTTGCTGGCGTCGCCGCGCACATGCACAAGATGCTCAGCGACCCAGAATTCGAAGATTGGTTTGTGGCATACAAGGAATTTGATCATTCTTATCGCGCGCGCATTTTCAGAAGTGCCTTTATTCCAGATCCTGAGACTGCCGCATGGGATAGCGGCGTCCAATCTGCGAAGAATGCGTTCATGCGTGATCGATTGAAAGCATCAAAATCTCGAGAAGGCGATATCACTTCCCCTGGACCTTCTCGCTCCACCCGCGGCTCCAATCATCAAAATCAATTTCAGCCTTACCCGTCCGAACGGTCCTTTCGCCCCAAAGGGCCATCCTTTCGGAGCATCCCTCTCTGTCTTCGATGTGGCGACTCCGGCCATACAGCGCGCGACTGTAACGCATCCACCGCGTCGCGCAAAGGACGAGCATTTGTCGTTGAATACAAAGAAGACACCGGGCTTACTCGCATCTCCGATGGAAAATGGCTCTGTGTCAAGTACAATCTCATCGGGTCTTGTCCCATCGCGCCTTCTACCCGGCACGGAGCCCATATATGCTCACTCTGCGGTGACCCTTACCACGGAGCGAAGGCGTGCACTCGTAACTGAGTCGCACAAGGTCATCACTCCCTACAATGCTGATGCTTGGGAGGATGTACTTCGACGGTTTGATCTCACTTCCAAATATCCGAACCTCGCACACGACATTCGGTTCGGTTCTCCGGGCTCCCATCGGCAATCCTCCCCTTCTATCTTCTTCCTTTCTACCTCAAAATATGTCTTCTGCTATTAGCTCAGCGGACGTTATTGACTCTTATATTCAAGACGAGATCGCTGCTGGTCGCATGACTCCCGGCATGTCTGTTGAGGAGGCTCATGTATTTTTCGATGGCGACTTCCGTACGGCGCCGATGGGCGTCATTGTACAGAATAACAAACCTCGCGTTGTTCATAACCTTTCCGCACTTGACGATAATGGTTCTTCCACCAATAGTTGGCTGAATTCGAAGGACTGGCCTATAAAATGGTTTTCTGCCATCATGTTTGAGAAAATTGTGAGTTCTCTCTCCTTGCCCTATTCTTTGTATCGTACCATATTACCTGTTTGATGTAATCCCATTGACTGATTGGGATGCGAAATGTTGAATGTCAGAATGAACTCTTGACTGACCGAGTTCTTACCCTTGACCGATGGGTTTCTTACGTCGTCTGACTGTTTTCTTATCCTTGACTGACGGGATTCTACTTTGACTGACTATGTTCTTGCCTTTCACTGACAGTATTCTTACCCGTGACCGATGGGCATGTTCAGACATGTGCTTGCTACCGAATGAGCACTTTCTTCTTGATCTTCTTGACTGAAGTCTACCACTATGCAGCAGTATAGCTGACTTACTGTTGCTTGCAGGTTGCTGAGGCACCACCGGGCACTCAGTTTGCCGCCTTGGATTGGGTCAAAGCATTTCGTTGCTCTCCCGTCATTCACGCACATAAGCGATTCGTGCCGTCTCTTTGGCGTGGCCTGATACACGGCAATCATTGTTTCCCGTTCGGTTTGACGACATCCGGAAATGTCCAAGGAACAGTCGCTGATGCTTTCCTTGACATCCTTGATGCGAACGCGATTCCATTGTCTGTCAAGTGGGTTGATGATTTCAACTTCCCACGATTCCCTACTGAATGTGTTAGTCTGCCATCTGGCGACATCGAGTATCATTACGCCTTTGATTTGGACACGATTCTAGCGATTTCACGCCCACTCGGAATTGTATGGCACGATGTCTCCGAGAAAGGCCACGACTTCGCATACGAGACCGAATATGTCGGTTTCCTTTGGGATGTCGAGCACAAACGTGTTTATTTGTTGGTCAGGAAGCAAGAGAAGTTCTTGACGAAAGTTTCCGACATACTTGCCGTAGCCGTCGCTAACGGGACCGTAAAGTTTGATGTCGTCGCATCCTTGCATGGATCCTTGCAGCATATATGCTTCATCTGCAAGGAAGGTCGTGCTTTCCTTCCTGCCCTCTCACGTTTTGCGGCAAACTTTCAAAACAGATGGGTATCACATCATATTCCTCCTGCCGTCCGTCGTGACCTCTTGTGGTGGAGATCCTGTTTGGAAGGACCGACTTTGAGCCGTTCAATCAAGCCGCGAACCCTCGTTGACTTAGACATCTGGGTTGACGCCTCAACTTCTTGGGGCATCGGTTTGGTAGTCGGCCATCGTTGGGCAGCGTGGAGGTTCATTGACGGATGGCGTTCTGGTGGCCGCGACATCGGTTGGGCCGAGTCTATTATTTTGGAAATAGCCGTACTTTGGATCCTAATCTCTATCGACGTGCCCGATGACTCTGAATTCGTCGTGCATGAAGATAATACGGCGGTGATCGGCGCTTACTTACGCGGGCGCTCTCGTAACGAACAACGCAACGCGTCTATTCGCCGCCTATCCCTTTCACTCATCTCCCATAACCTAGCCTTGTGTCCTGTTTACGTTGACTCTGCTCACAATCGGGCTGACCCAATTTCACGCGGCATTTTGGGTTCGATGACTGACAGACTCGATGTCTCCCAGCTCCGCTTGCCTTTGGAGCTGGATGAGTGGTTAACGAATGTTTAAATTTCATCCTGCGCTGTCTGCAAATGCAGACCATGGACGTGTGAAGGAATCGTTACATCAGGCATCGGTTCCGCCGCGCTTCACGCGTGCCATTCAAAAGCCTCCGAGCTTACATACTGTACGGTTTCGACCGTAAGTTCGCATAACGCGTCACGCGGGCCCCGGAACCGAACTTAGCTTAAACCATAACGCATCACGGACCTTTTCCTGGAGGCGCGCAAGGCCTAAAAAGGAAATTTTCGGTCCCGCCTACGGCGGGAGCATCCGAATCGGGCCTTGTGCCTGAAAACGAACCTATATTTTTAAGTTCGTTCGCATAACGCGTCACACCCGGCGAACTTACGGTCGAAACCGTACAGTACTCCTTCTCGAACTCGAAAGCCACGTCGTCATGCATCCTCAGCCATTAATGCTTCGTCGTTTCGACCTTCCGTTCTATCGGATGAGCGTTTTACCGCTTGGGCGTCTCCTTATTCTGAATCTGTATTCACATCTTTATCGAGGATCTTTCCTCCTTCTCTGATTACGCGCTGGCGAGACGTTATGTTGCAATCTGTTTCGCTCAAAGTGCGCGGCTCTTACGCAGCTGGCCTGATGCGTTTTACGCAATTCTGCGACACGTTCAGTATTCCGGAAGATTTGCGAATGCCGGCAAGTGAACCATTGCTCTCGATGTTTGTCGCAGAGATGGGTGCTGGCAAAGTTCAACCTGGGACGATTAATAAATGGCTTTCTGGCCTCGCTTTATGGTATTCATCACTGTATCTTGAGCAGTGCTGAGTAGACTGATATTTACTGGCAGGCATGAAGTCAATTGCGCGAAGTGGTACGGCAGCCATATTCTCGCTCGAACAGTGAAAGGTGCCTCCAATATGGCACCAATCGAAGGCCTGCGACAACCACGACTGCCCGTGACGTTTGAACACATCATCGCTCTTCATAACCATCTTGACTTCCATTCTTCTCGCGATATCGCTGTATGGGCCGCTGCTACTGTCGCGTGGCATGGTTGTACCCGTCTCGGTGAACTACTCTTACCGGCATCTACTGCCTTCGATCCACGTCTGCACGTCCACCCTTCTTGCCCGCGGAAGCATGGAATCGCTCCCAATGGGCATTCTTGGATCAATTTCTTTGTTCCTTACACAAAAACTCGTCGTTTTCTTGGGGATTGGATTTGCCTCACATCCACTGACGACGTGACCGATCCTATAGCCGCTTTTCAAGGGCACATCACATCCAATCCTGTACCCGACTCCATGCCTCTATTCTCCTTCCGTGATAGTGCCGGTGAATGGCGGATCTTGACAAAGGACGCATTTCTGAAACGTTGTGCGGAAATTTGGCTTGCGGAGAATCTTGACATCGCAGGTGGTCATAGCTTTCGCATTGGTTCCACAACAAATTTCCTACTCCATGGTGTCGATCCATGGGTTGTAATGAAACAAGGTCGTTGGACCTCAAAATCCTTCTTGCGGTATTGGCGGAAAATTGAGGAGATTCTTCCCTTATTTATTGGTGATGCGATGGACAAATTTACTTCGTTACATGATGCTGTACTTAAACTTGCACCTATATCTTCTAAATAACGGATGGGGGTAGTCGTTGTCCTTCGGTCTCCGCCTGTACTCTACGATGCTCGTAGAGTGTTTTTGTGGGAAGGTCGTCGACCGTTGGTTTCTCACTCGCGAGAGAGCTCACTCTCTCACCCCCATTTGTTTTTCTTTCTGGAAGTGAAGCTTAGGCAGCTAGACGTTGATAGCAGCCTTGGCTGCTGTCATAAGGGGCTGACTAAGCGAACGAGATCAGATGTTTGGTGGCTTTGCTACTTGCTTTCAGTTCACATCTCGTTCGCGGTCAGCCCGTATATTTCGACACCCACCCTTCCCGACCCCGAGTCTTGATTCCGAAGGTCGTCGACAGAGAGCTCACTCTCTCACCCCCATTTGTTTTTCTTTCTGGAAGTGAAGCTTAGGCAGCTAGCGCTCCCCACAACAAACGCGTCAATGCTTTCACTCCCTCGTTATCCCTCGGCAAGTAACTCGCTTTAACCGCCCGTCCGGCTCTGCTACCCTCGTTTAGACGTGTATGCTTCAAACTTCAGCTTGGCCTGCTGGACACAGACGCTGATTATGCATTTTTTCAGCTCAAATACATCATTAAGACATCTCCATTCCAGGTTGCTTAGTCATTTTTGCTTGGCAAGTGTTCGTTGCCCCCTTTTCACTCTCGCGATTTGACGCGTCTACCTCGTTAGAGATGTCACAAATATGCTGCCCGACATGTGGCGTCCTCAGAACGGATCCCTCGTCGATTGATAGACCGCCTTCGCCACGCGTTTTAGAGCTGCTCTCCGTCAATACTCCTCCGCAGAATGACGCTGAAATCAACGATTTGCGTCGAATAGTACAGGAATCTTCAGTGCTTATGGAATCCCTTCAGGACCAGCTCAAGAGAGCCCAGGAAACAGTTTCCACTCTCCAAGCCTTACGCGATAACACGTTGCGTCGGCTTGTCGACGTCAAGAATATTCTTCATCCCATCCGGTCGCTTCCCCAAGACCTCCTCGCCGAAATCTTTCTCCTTTGCACTCCAATCATAGATGAAACAATGCGCGACTTCGACGAATATGACCCAGAATTCGATACGCTTTGTCCTCGCAACCATCCTTGGAACTTATCCCACGTCTGCCGCAGATGGCGAAAGACCGCACTTACCCTCCCTCGTCTCTGGTCCACAATATATCTAAATTTTGGACAATACGGAAGTCTAACGAACCGACAATGCGTCTACAAAGGCAATCTGTTGTTTGAGAGGTCCGCTAGTATGGACCTCTCAATGACTCTTGGTGGCGGGGAAGAGGGCATCGTTGATCACCCTTTAACGGGTTTCCTGGAAGCGAGTGCACCGCGCTGGAGGACTCTGAACGTGCGTCTGCCGTCTTGGTCTTTACAGTCCTTCTCAGGATGGGAATTCGAAACGCTGCGAGAACTTGGTATCGGGTACCAGGCTGGGACCGACAATACCGATTACTACATCGACATCTTCAGGAATGTTGGAAACGTCAGGACTGTCAGTTTCTACCACACTGCTGGCCGAGACGAGTCCTATGATATAGTTGGTCCCTTTCCTTGGAGTATAGTAACCAGGCTATCGTGCTATTCATTTTCAGTGGAGCACCAGTTCATGTCAATCCTGGAGCGTTCGACTGGTCTTGAAGAGTTGACGATGAAGATTGGCATGATTTACATCAATGTTGATCTGGACCAGGTGGTCTTGCTTCCACTGCTCCAACGCCTTGACATAACCGAGTATCATGATGGCGAACCGGGCACTTTGGCGGAGTTCCTTCATCATCTGCGCGTTCCGTCCATTCGACGCCTCGCGCTCACCTTTCCCGCACATTTCATCTATTTCCAGTGCCTTCCTTCGCACCCTGATCTCCATCGCGTCACAAGCCTGCAGATTCAATGTTCCATGGGTCTGATTCCTGAAGGGGAAGATTATGTACATATGAACTACATTGGAGGCACGAAGACCTTGCTCAAATTCTTGGCCCTTACGACCGGGGTGGAACGCTTCCAGTTGAAGGACGAGGTTTCTACAGAATTTCTCGATGGCCTTGTCGCGAAAGGATGGGTGAAAGGAACTACACTCTTGCCATCTTTGCGCGCGCTGGATCTCCATGAATGCACCTTTGTTAACAGCGCTGATGCGCGCCAATCACTATTGTGCATCGCCGAGTCGCGAGGATGTAGGGCACTAGTAGGTCTCGTTGCCTCCTGTTTTTTCTTCGCTGATCTAAACCTTTCAGACTCGTCCTTGTGCCGTGCTTGGAAGGATTGAGCTTCCCAAGAGCCTGTTCGGCAACACATCAGGTCACGAGCAGTGGACAATCGTCTCAAACTCACTGGAAGTCCAAGTAGCCAGATAACAAAACTACAATGTCGTTGTTTCAAGACCAGATTGGCAACTCGTTTGTATAGCCCTCTTGTCAGATATTCTTGTTTCCGTGGATACTTACGGGCAATAATCTTTGCCTCGGCAAGGAAATTCCTGTCGGAGTTTGAATTAGTAGATCTGTCTGATTCTGAACGCTAATCACTGTGGCGTTTTCCTTCAACTTACTATCAAGTCAATGTACAACAACAATCTATAGTTATCACTGACGAGTTGTAAGTCCGAGTTCTCAATTTGAAACTTTTGCAGCGCGTGGAAAAGAAACCTTGCCGGTGATGACGGACAGGTCGCCGACTCGGAGCCGATTCATTCCCGCCCACATTCGTCTTCCACGGCGAGGATGGGCACTCTCCTTTCTAAAATACGCTTGACTTTTGAGACGCTACGCCAACTTTCTGCCTCCTACAATGAACTCGACAAGAAGCTCTCCTTATCTCCTGGGCTCCCCCTGCCCAATCCCTTGACACCATTCTGGGCCAGCCCACCCTCTCCGCTCGCGCGCCACGGGGCAGAAGACTGCTTGCCGACGTCTGCTGATGTGGTCATTATTGGGTCCGGTATAGCTGGGACCTCTTTTGCACGGGAGTTCCTCGATAAATTACATCTGACTGGGAAGGAGCCCGCCGTCGTAATGCTTGAAGCCCGAGATATATGCTCAGGTGCAACGGCGCGGAACGGTGGGCACATTACGCCACAGCTGTACCATACCTATCAGGCACTGGAAAAGGATGTTGGGGCGGAGACAGCTAAGCGCATTATCAGGTTTCGGCGGGCACATCTACAGGCACTATCGCGCGTTGCAGAAGAGGAGGGACTCTTGGAGTACAGCCAATGTCGAGAGGTCGACACGTATGACGTCTTCTTTGAGCGTTCCGTGTTCGAGAGTATGAAATCGAAACTGGAATACTTTTTGAAGGCGATGCCGGAGGAGAATGGATTGTGGGAAGTGTTGGAAGGACCTGAGGCTGTATGTGACTTACAGCTTTGCGACAGAGTATGCGGCGCTATCAAGACAAATGGCGGCGCAGTGCATCCTTATCGTTTAGTCACTGGTATCCTCGCGCGCTTGCTAAAGTCATATCCTTCGTGAGGAGCTGTGCACTTCTATCCATTATCTTTCTAATGTTCTTGTCTAGATTCAAATTATACACCCACACACCATGTACCAACATTGAATGCTCAGGTGGCTCATATACAGTCGTCACCACACGCGGTACGATAACCGCTAAACACATCGTGCATGCGAGTAATGCCTGGACGTCACATCTCATCAAGCCTATGCGGCGCAAGATTGTTCCCATTCGCGGCCATATGACAGCACAGCGTCCAGGTACTGGCCTGGGCCATGTTCTGACCCGCGACGGTAGCTCCCATTCGACGGCTACACAAGGACCAAGCTGGCAGGGAACGCGATCCTTTGTTTTCTACTATTCAACGAACGAAGACAAATGGGATTATCTTACTCAACAGCCTCAGACGCCCTCTTTAAGCTTTGGCAAGACACCCCATGCAGAATTCATGTTTGGTGGTGGTGTCGCGGCCGAGCTTGGAGGGTCCGCCTTCTTAGATGCCGTCGGATGTGTTGATGACCGATCGATGCACTTCCCGACCCAGGCATACCTTGGAGGCGCACTTGCTACGTACTTTGGTGAGCACTGGGGCAGAGAAAGCACTGAAGATGAACAGGATTCGCAGTTTGAGGCAGGCAGAGTCAAGAAGGCATGGAGTGGGATACTGGGAATTTCGGCGGATATGATGCCTTGGGTAGGGAAACTTCCTAGCAAAATTTCTGGGAGACCGACTTTTGAGGACCACGCGGAGTGGATCGTGGCGGGGTTTACTGGAGAGGGAATGACACATGCCTGGGTTAGTGGTAAGGCACTGGCTTCGATGATTCTCGGACGAGAAGAAGAGGAAAAGTTGCCGACTTGGTTTCCTGAGGTATTTAGAGTGACGGAGAAGAGGTGGAAGAAAGCAAAGCTTGAAGACCATATCTGAATCGATGCAAATACAACTAATCTGATTGACTGGCATCGCTTGCGTTGGCAATGGCCCTGAGCAAAATTCCTGCTACCCTGTTCCTGCTACCCTGTAGTAGGTTTGGTGCACTTTGAATTCAGGGATTTTCGCCTAAAACGGCAAAGTGCCTGACCAACATTGACGTCATTTCTCACGCTTATCAGGGTCCGTGCACCATTCACGGTAAAAGTAAGGTCATGTGCCACTGAGTAAGCAGAAGGTTCTCGTCGCAATTAAACCAATTAAAGGAAAAGTAAGGTCACGTGACATAAGGTGACTAAGGCGCACATGGATGGGGCGCCGCGTGGCCTTTACACCTTGAGCTTTTGGTGGTTGATGGCATCAAAATGCCAGACTATGACATCATTGTCGGGCATTCAGCTTAAACCAGCGTTGTTTTAGAGCTTAATTGGTAAATAGATGTCGGAAGCGGGTGACAGTAATGGGGAAAATTATATTGTTTGGGTTGAGACTGGTTGTGGATATGTTTTGTGGCACTGCGGGTTTTTTGCAGTGTGGTCCTACCCACGTGGAAAAATGGGTGAGCGAAATCGGACCGCGTCACCCGCATACACCTTGAGCTGCACTTTTTGATGGCATCAAAATGGACAAGTATGACATCATAGTTTTGTGAGCTAGCTGCGAATCGAGTATTGCAGTCGAGGTATCGTTTGCAAGGGCGGCGAGAATTTTTAAAATTGATTGTGTTTGCATGGTCGTTCAATTTCTAGCGCTAGGTGCGCTGCTGGACGAATTTTCCATCCGTCGCGCAGGGCGAGTCGCGCCACGTGGAAAAATGGTTGGGCGAAATCGGACCGCGTCCCCCCCATACACCTTGAGCTGTACTTTTTGATGGCATCAAAATGGACAAGTATGACATCATAGTTTTGCAGCTGGCTGCGAATCGAGCATTAAAGTCGAGATATCGTTTGCAAGGGCAGCGAGGATTTTTAAAATTGATTGTGTTTGCATGGTCGTTCAATTTCCAGCGCTAGGTGCGCTGCTGCTGGACGAATTTTCCATCCGTCGCAGGTCGAGTCGCGGCCACGTGGAAAAATGGGTGAGCGAAATCGGACCGCGTCACCCGCATACACCTTGAGCTGCACTTTTTGATGGCATCAAAATGGACAAGTATGACATCATAGTTTTGCAGCTGGCTGCGAATCGAGTATTGCAGTCGAGGTATCGTTTGCAAGGGCGGCGAGAATTTTTAAAATTGATTGTGTTTGCATGGTCGTTCAATTTCCAGCGCTAGGTGCGCTGCTGGACGAATTTTCCCTCCGTCGCAGGTCGAGTCGCGGCCACGTGGAAAAATGGGTGAGCGAAATCGGACCGCGTCACCCGCATACACCTTGAGCTGTACTTTTTGATGGCATCAAAATGGACAAGTATGACATCATAGCTTTGCAGCTGGCTGCGAATCGAGCATTAAAGTCGAGATATCGTTTGCAAGGGCAGCGAGGATTTTTAAAATTGGTTGTGTTTGCATGGTCGTTCAATTTGCAGCGCTAGGTGCGCTGCTGGACGAATTTTCCCTCCGTCGCAGGTCGAGTCGCGGCCACGTGGACAAATGGGTGAGCGAAATCGGACCGCGTCACCCGCATACACCTTGAGCTGTACATTTTGATGGCATCAAAATGGACAAGTATGACATCATAGTTTTGCAGCTGGCTGCGAATCGAGCATTAAAGTCGAGATATCGTTTGCAAGGGCAGCGAGGATTTTTAAAATTGATTGTGTTTGCATGGTCGTTCAATTTCCAGCGCTAGGTGCGCTGCTGGACGAATTTTCCATCCGTCGCAGGTCGAGTCGCGGCCACGTGGAAAAATGGGTGAGCGAAATCGGACCGCGTCACCCGCATACACCTTGAGCTGCACTTTTTGATGGCATCAAAATGGACAAGTATGACATCATAGTTTTGCAGCTGGCTGCGAATCGAGCATTAAAGTCGAGGTATCGTTTGCAAGGGCGGCGAGAATTTTTAAAATTGATTGTGTTTGCATGGTCGTTCAATTTCTAGCGCTAGGTGCGCTGCTGGGACGAATTTTCCATCCGTCGCAGGTCGAGTCGCGGCCACGTGGAAAAATGGTTCGGCGAAATCGGACCGCGCGTCCCCCATACACCTTGAGCCGTACTTTTTGATGGCATCAAAATGGACAAGTATGACATCATAGTTTTGCAGCTGGCTGCGAATCGAGCATTAAAGTCGAGGTATCGTTTGCAAGGGCGGCGAGAATTTTTAAAATTGATTGTGTTTGCATGGTCGTTCAATTTCCAGCGCTAGGTGCGCTGCTGGACGAATTTTCCCTCCGTCGCAGGTCGAGTCGCGGCCACGTGGAAAAATGGGTGAGCGAAATCGGACCGCGTCACCCGCATACACCTTGAGCTGTACTTTTTGATGGCATCAAAATGGACAAGTATGACATCATAGTTTTGCAGCTGGCTGCGAATCGAGCATTAAAGTCGAGATATCGTTTGCAAGGGCAGCGAGGATTTTTAAAATTGGTTGTGTTTGCATGGTCGTTCAATTTGCAGCGCTAGGTGCGCTGCTGGACGAATTTTCCCTCCGTCGCAGGTCGAGTCGCGGCCACGTGGACAAATGGGTGAGCGAAATCGGACCGCGTCACCCGCATACACCTTGAGCTGTACATTTTGATGGCATCAAAATGGACAAGTATGACATCATAGTTTTGCAGCTGGCTGCGAATCGAGCATTAAAGTCGAGATATCGTTTGCAAGGGCAGCGAGGATTTTTAAAATTGATTGTGTTTGCATGGTCGTTCAATTTCCAGCGCTAGGTGCGCTGCTGCTGGACGAATTTTCCATCCGTCGCAGGTCGAGTCGCGGCCACGTGGAAAAATGGGTGAGCGAAATCGGGCCGCGTCACCCGCATACACCTTGAGCTGCACTTTTTGATGGCATCAAAATGGACAAGTATGACATCATAGTTTTGTGAGCTAGCTGCGAATCGAGTATTGCAGTCGAGATATCGTTTGCAAGGGCGGCGAGAATTTTTAAAATTGATTGTGTTTGCATGGTCGTTCAATTTCCAGCGCTAGGTGCGCTGCTGGACGAATTTTCCCTCCGTCGCAGGTCGAGTCGCGGCCACGTGGAAAAATGGGTGAGCGAAATCGGACCGCGTCACCGCGCACACCTTGAGCTGTACTTTTTGATGGCATCAAAATGGACAAGTATGACATCATAGTTTTGCAGCTGGCTGCGAATCGAGCATTAAAGTCGAGATATCGTTTGCAAGGGCAGCGAGGATTTTTAAAATTGATTGTGTTTGCATGGTCGTTCAATTTCCAGCGCTAGGTGCGCTGCTGGACGAATTTTCCCTCCGTCGCAGGTCGAGTCGCGGCCACGTGGAAAAATGGGTGAGCGAAATCGGACCGCGTCACCCGCATACACCTTGAGCTGTACTTTTTGATGGCATCAAAATGGACAAGTATGACATCATAGTTTTGCAGCTGGCTGCGAATCGAGCATTAAAGTCGAGATATCGTTTGCAAGGGCAGCGAGGATTTTTAAAATTGGTTGTGTTTGCATGGTCGTTCAATTTGCAGCGCTAGGTGCGCTGCTGGACGAATTTTCCCTCCGTCGCAGGTCGAGTCGCGGCCACGTGGACAAATGGGTGAGCGAAATCGGACCGCGTCACCCGCATACACCTTGAGCTGTACTTTTTGATGGCATCAAAATGGACAAGTATGACATCATAGTTTTGTGAGCTAGCTGCGAATCGAGTATTGCATTCGAGATATCGTTTGCAAGGGCAGCGAGAATTTTAAAAATTGGTTGTGTTTGCATGGTCGTTCAATTTCTAGCGCTAGGTGCGCTGCTGGACGAATTTTCCCTCCGTCGCAGGTCGAGTCGCGGCCACCTGGAAAAATGGGTGGGCGAAATCGGACCGCGTCCCCCGCATACACCTTGAGCTGCACTTTTTGATGGCATCAAAATGGACAAGTATGACATCATAGTTTTGTGAGCTAGCTGCGAATCGAGCATTAAAGTCGAGATATCGTTTGCAAGGGCAGCGAGAATTTTAAAAATTGGTTGTGTTTGCATGGTCGTTCAATTTCTAGCGCTAGGTGCGCTGCTGGACGAATTTTCCCTCCGTTGCAGGTCGAGTCGCGGCCACGTGGAAAAATGGTTGGGCGAAATCGGACCGCGTCCCCCCCATACACCTTGAGCTGTACTTTTTGATGGCATCAAAATGGACAAGTATGACATCATAGCTTTGTGAGCTGGCTGCGAATCGAGCATTAAAGTCGAGATATCGTTTGCAAGGGCAGCGAGGATTTTTAAAATTGATTGTGTTTGCATGGTCGTTCAATTTGCAGCGCTAGGTGCGCTGCTGGACGAATTTTCCCTCCGTCGCAGGTCGAGTCGCGGCCACGTGGACAAATGGGTGAGCGAAATCGGACCGCGTCACCCGCATACACCTTGAGCTGTACTTTTTGATGGCATCAAAATGGACAAGTATGACATCATAGTTTTGTGAGCTAGCTGCGAATCGAGTATTGCATTCGAGATATCGTTTGCAAGGGCAGCGAGAATTTTAAAAATTGGTTGTGTTTGCATGGTCGTTCAATTTCTAGCGCTAGGTGCGCTGCTGGACGAATTTTCCCTCCGTTGCAGGTCGAGTCGCGGCCACCTGGAAAATGGGTGGGCGAAATCGGACCGCGTCCCCCCCCATACACCTTGAGCTGTACTTTTTGATGGCATCAAAATGGACAAGTATGACATCATAGCTTTGTGAGCTCGCTGCGTATCGCGTATTAAACTCGAGACGACTGTGTTTACGGTGAGTGATGCGGCGGGCAGGTTGTTTTGCCGGATTACCATCCGCGATGCCGAATACCTGCCCTAACGAATATGCCAGCGTTTGATCTTCCCACTGTTGCTCTCTTCTCGTTGGTCACTTGAACATATCTGTTTATACTCGTCCCTCGTATTTACCATTGCCCTTTCGTTCAGCTCTTTAGCTTTAAGCGCCATCGACGGCTCCTTTAGGAGCCTGCGTTTGTTCTGGTGTCAGCCGTTGTTCTCCATGGGTGTTGTCCGGCCCTAAAGTCCTTGCCATGATTTGATAAATCAAAAAAAAAAAAAAAAAAAAACGCGGTGTTCGTCGCTTCCCGCCGTATTTCACTGCCCAGATTACCAGATGGACGGAAGTGCCGAAGTTGGTGAGGGTCGATAATCGTTTGCCTGCTCTGCTCTCTTCTTACGCCCGTGTGTAGAATACATAGTGGCAGCTCTCCGTTTCCCACCGTTTGCTGCGCCGGAAAGGAAGGTACGTGGGTGTTTCTTTTGGATTCTTCAATCCGTTTTGAAGTCTCGTATAGATGTGGATTTATCGTGTTAAGGTTCGGTTCATCGAATTTTTTTTTTTTTTGTTAGCTTACCCGCATTTATTGTCCAACGCAGTGGGTTGGGCGCCGGAGTCACAGACTTCGTACCGTTTTGTTTCAGGTTTTTTTGCAAGTTCTTATTGATACTTCAGAGATTGCTTACGGAGGAGGAATTGAAATTTGAGGAGCTCGTATCATCGTTCTGGGAGAGTCATTCTCAACACCGCATCGTTATACGTGCCGATCGACGATGGATCGGTAAATCGAATAAATTTCATTTATCAGACTTGCATTCTGACGACTTGCAGAGAATTATGGCGGCGGCCAAATTAGTAGGGTGCAGCGTATTCAGGGTATGTCAATGGCCATGCGCTTTCAAGGTTACCATCTATTTTTGCGCGTCGTAGCTTGCGAGACAATAGTTATGAAAGGATCACATTGATGGAGATTTCGGCTGAAGCCGGTTGTTGGTGAACTGCCGCATGGACAGTTGTGTAAAGTCGTAGATTCAAGACATTATCAAAGTCTTTCGCATCTTTGCTTGTGCTAGGTTGGTGCAACTGCACATTGGATTTTTTGTATTTGTTCTTACGAGGTCAGATTTAGATGAGGCGGGTTTCTCGAGTGGTAACATGACTTTAGCGATGCGTTTTGCCTGGTAGACTGAGAATTCTTTGAAGAGAAGAACATGAACGATCCGTTCCTGCGGGTCGTTGTTGCTGCTAAATATCGTGGCGCGCTGAATTTTGTGCAGGCGCTTTTAGCCGAGTTGGCATCAGTTGGTTCTTTGTGAATAGAACTTCTAATTTTGGAATTTGTTTTATGGAAATTTTGAGGCGTTCTCTTATGTCTTTTAATGGAAGGACCTGTTTTTATCTACTGGGAAGTCTCTCCACAAGTTCCGACAAACATTTCCAAATTTAAAGGCAAAGTCGGCGCGGAGTTACGATGAATTGCCATTTTAGGTGTAATGGTTCAGCTGGATCAGGTTGCTCGTAGCGGCAGTGGTTGGCCATAGTTATCCCCCCTAGGCTTAGTGAATTTTAAATTTAAATCCACAGTTGTGTCTTTTGTCGAGTCATTGGTGTGGCCATTGTTCCATTTAATATAGTGTGGAGTATGTGTTGATGACGGTTCGGCCACATTCCGCGTGATTCATTTGTGCGGCAAATCATTGCTTTGATTAAGTAAACATCGGAGAGGGAAGATCGGAGGCCTGAAGCGTGGGCCATAGATTTCACGGAACGTCTCGGAGCTCGACACAAGGCATTCTGCAACTTTCGATGTGGTTCGCCGCAAAGGGAAGGAGAACCTCAGTATGATATGGGTCCTTTTTGGAAATGGTGACGATTGTCACTGGTAACCTGTTGTGACATTTTCGGTTTCTTTACGTTTGTCATCAGCTTCAACATTTTTGTCAAGATTATTGGGGGAAGGTGTATACTGGTTTTCGGGTCCTTTTTTCGGTGCAACCATGTCGTGTTCTTCTTTGAATCACGCATCTGAGGAGGACGAGGTTGAACATTTATTATTGGATGCCTACGGATCTCCGTTTCTTACACCAACAACCGCCGGTTCGTCATCTGTGGAGATTGTTACAGGCGCAGGTTAGTGTGTGCGCAGTATCTGAGTTCGTTTACCGTAATACTGAAAGTGTGATAGGAGCCACTTTGCCCACCGGTTTTTCCTTATCCATTGCTCCGGAATTTGTTTTGGATCCTGCCATCGCGATTGCGGATTATGTTGGTGACTCATACATTTGGCGAGTTGGTCGATTGTTCCAAGATGTACCAACGGAACCTCTTCGCCCGGCGTACATTCTGAGACCACCGGCTGTGAAGAGAACGACCTTTTACTGTATTGTTGTTGGTTTGAAAGTTGGCGTAGTCACTAACTGGTGCGTTTCTTTTTTCGTGATTGGTTGTGTATTTTCTTATTTTTTATACGATTGCCGTCTTCGTGATCGTCCTTGTTATTTATTTTTATTTTTTTTCATTTTTCGATTGTTTATCTGATTAACGTCGTTCAGGGAAGATGCACAGACTTGTGTCCGGGGTGTTTCCGATGGTTTTCATGTGAAAAAGAAAAGTCAAAGTGCCGCGTTGGAATTTTTCAATTCGGAATTGCAAAGAGGTAATGTCCGCATTGGACATCTTAAGGATAGATCTCGGTAAGCTTTTGTTTTTGTATTTTTCATCGATATTCAAGTTGATATCGTATATGTATTGCAGGGCGCGTCAACGAGCTTTTCTTGCTGATCGTCGTTCTTGGTGTGTTACGGTGTGATGTTTGAGATTCAAAGTACTGTGTGGAGTATGAGGCGTACAAGTGTGGCGGTGTTACTGAGAACATGAATGTAATGCGTGTTTTTTTTTTTTTTGATTGGGATTGACCCGTTGCGGGTGATTTTTTGTTAACAAGTTAAGGTTGTTTGCATAATATTGGAGTTGTTGGACCAGGTAAGAAATGCTCGATTTTCACGAACATATGCAGACGGTTGCGGCTGTAAGTATTGAGTGAATAGATTCGGCGTTTTTTTTTTATGTGTTGGCGACGTGGTATTCTTAGCGGAAGGAGCAACCTTTGAATGTAGAATACGTCGATTTAACGTCTGAGGTTCGGACTCAAAGCAAAAAAAAAAAGCTTCGTTTGTGCGAAGAAATGCTGATTGGTTTTTCGGTTGTGGAAGTATTATAAAGGAGCGTAATGCTATCCGTATTTATGTCGTGATACATCCAGTCATAGAGAAATGTGATGCGGCGATGATATCCTTTTGATAAGGTCCCTTTGCGACCATTTCAAACGTGCGAATCTCTCTCTCATCTCATCATCTGCTTCCTCGTCTGCGATCGGCGACACATTCAAGTCGTTGAAACCACTTGTCGCTATCTGATAAGTTGAATATCAATAGGAATGTGCTGGTGCAACTGCATGGAGCGCTTACCACTGTAGACGTGTCTTCACGAATTTCCGCCATTCGAACGTGTGTTTGAATTTGAGGGCGAGACTGTAGCCAATATTGGACTTTCGAGAGTAGGAGTCGTCGGCAGCTTCTATTATCGGTCGGCGATGTTGCTGGAACCCGAATCCTTCTGGTGGTGTAGTCGCGTCCTTGGAAATGTGTCCTTATTTTTCTCTGTAATTCGCTGGGAAGAGGAGTGTGATGTAGGTGATGCACATCGCATATGATGATGTTCGCGAAATTGGAGAAGGCGTCGGACCCATCTAAAAACTATGTGAAACATATAAAGCGCCGTTACACAGGTGAAATGAGAAGGAACGTACGCATTTTTCGAACGCGCTGCAGAATATTCGCGCGCGTCGACGTTGTATCGGATCCGACATGATTTCGGTTCCATCGATAAGAATCATGGTGCTGAGAGCGTGTATTTCTTTCCACGCTATGATTCCTAGTTGGAGCGTGGCTCGAATGTGTGTCACGTTTTTGTGTATAGTTGTCATCCTCTGAGAGGAGACGGTCGTCGTGGCCAGACCTGATTATATGTAAGCTTTGTCAATGACAAGCATCGAAGAAATAGTGTAACCCACCTCCGAGAGTGACGAGCGAACCTGTCACCGCCATCACTTTTCCGATGTGAAGGTGATCGAAGATCGCGGCCGTACCTCCAGCAACAGTTGTCGCAACGCCAAGCGCTTTGACAGCCGAGTGAGAAAGCGCCGTGAACATTGTTCGTGCACGAAAGTTTCGCTGTCGAGCTTAGTCTCAGCTTTATATTTGGTGCTTTATTACGTACCGCGTTCAGCTGTGCGATGCAAAGCTCGAAGAAATCAATCTCCGGTCCTGCAGCGGTGACGAATGCGCTTAAGATCGATAGTTGCTCGATGGTTAGGAGATTTCTTGCGAGAGCAAACTGCGGCTCGTTCGCCGAGTTGGCCATCGACGTAATGATTTTGATGACGGATGGCAGATGTAAGTCGTTCAGAGCTTGGCTGCTGTCAGCAACCATCAGCGCAGTGGTCAATATTATTTTCAGGTCCGGCGGCGTATGTTCCAATCTAAGAGATTCATCAATAATAATTATCATGTTCGATGGGCGACTCACATGGCGACCCAACTGTGCTCCGTCTCCTCTAGGATCTCTAATAATTTTTGATAGTTTTTGTTTAATGACGTAAAAAAATTGAAATTTTCAGTCCGATTGCGGTGGAGAATATCAGCAGCCGTCAAACGGATCTGTTCGACGTTGTCGGGTGCCACTAGATATAGCCTTTGTTGGTTGGTAGCGTAGAAGATTCCGCCGGCGCCGTTCAATCGTCGGTGGTCTGGTTGCGGAAACGGCTGGATCGACATCGTTAGGCTGGCGATTTATTGAGAAGGGTGGTGGCGGCGGGGTATCTACTGGATTGAGCATTCCGCATGGTTATGATATACACTTACGATTATGACGTAGATATGGGGATGTGAGAATACCGTACTTCGCGGCGTATGAAGTTAATTATTTCCGTGGCTGGATCGATTTATTATTAAAGTAAGATTTTAATTAAAGTATCAGTTAAAGGCAAACATGGATGAGTCGTGATGATTGTTGTTTGTAGTCCGGAACATGTTTCGTTCCATGCGGAGTGTTATTGAAGGTGTGCTTGCAAACACATTGGTGGTTCAACTAATGGGAATGCTTACGCGTTTTTTTCACTACATTTTAGTTGTTGATCTCGATTCATTAATGTGCTGAATCGTTTCCACGGGTGGACTGTATGAAGTCGCACCAGCGTACATTTAAATTTTCGCGTTCGATTTCATCCGTTTGTCGTGGTGGCAGATTTGCTTCCTATACAAGTGCTTGAAACGTTCGTGCTAGTTTTTGCAGCAGCGTTGAAGGCGTAAGTGAACTAGGTCGTTGACATTGAAAGCACTGAAGCACGATGATGGGTACTGCGCGCGTACGCAGCGTGCGGCGCTCGATCATCCTTGATTTGTTGTAATTCAGAAGATAGGCTTCGTGAGATAAACAAAAAAGTAACGAATACATATTCGCCTGAAGCGTAAACCCCGCGGAAAAATGCGTGGTGATCTTTTTGGGAGTGCTCTTGTCTTTTGGTTAATTTGTTGTATTTTATGTCGTTGAGTGTGTGTATTCGACC
This sequence comes from Hymenopellis raphanipes, assembly GCA_036872995.1. NCBI lineage: Eukaryota > Fungi > Basidiomycota > Agaricomycetes > Agaricales > Physalacriaceae > Hymenopellis > Hymenopellis raphanipes. Next base: position 477,151 of record JAYMDG010000027.1, read on the forward strand.
ATATTTCATGTTTCTAAGTCGATAATTTCTATAGAGCTGGCCGTGCATTACGGACTCGCAGATGTGTCGCATTGTACCACACGCAGTGCTATTTGTCTGTCATATGTGTTGATTGTAAGCCGATAGAGTGAGAGCCTGTATGTATACTGTATTACCGGTAATATACGAAAGAATTCATTGTAACCCAATTTGGACGCGCAGGTTTGATTGCAGATCTGAAATACAAGTCTTTGATGTAGCTACGCAATCCCGAAAAGCAGTCGCTTGACGATGCAGACAGAGGAGCGCCAACACAGTTGAAACTCCGATGGTAATGAAATATCGAATCATCGGTGTCGCCATCGTGCCGTGTTCGGCTTGTGTCGCGTGTGAGTATTCGGGTTCCGGTCCGGTGAATTTTGCATGTTCCTGATATTGCATCTTCGTCACCTACCATCATGACACTTCAAACGGCGACTAATCCCGGATTTGAGGTTCTAGTTTTTTTTTTGTTATACTATAGGTGTTAACATACATTTAGGTTTCGTTGCCTAATGGTGCTTCTCATTCAAGAAACCAATATCAAAGCACTTCGCAAGTGAGTAAATACAACGTGTTTGCGTTGTGTTGTTGTTTTTTTTTTTTTTTTCAGTTTGGTCTCCACGAAAATCCGGGGCATTGCTCCTGTATTCCGAATTTGATAATGCAACTCCTTCAAGCTGAAGAAGCGCTTCATGCCGATGCACAGTTTCTGTCTGCACGGGTAGCGAAGTTTGTTTCGCATCATAAACATTCGGTGCTCCTTGAAATTAGGACATCTTGTCGCACCCTCATCAGCACATGTCTGGAGGCTTTAGCTCATGCTTGTCGGTTCATCCACGCTTGTCACACCACTTTCGTCTGTCAATTTTCACCTGGAATTCCTCTGGACGATAATGCTCGGCAAAGTTTGGAGTCTATGTCGATGTTGTTTCGCAATGCGCGTGAAGCGTTATCGATTGTTCAACCTCGTCTCGACAAATTGGGGCAAGTACTTGTTGACGAGTTGACTTGGTCGCCTATGTATATGCACTTTTTGCGCGTCCTTCAGCTTCTTCCGTTTACGGGGCTGCCGAACCGGGCTATCCTCGTAGATGATATCCCTACACTCATCGATCTGATGAAAACTCATATGCAGGACATCGTCGACTGCATGGGACTTTTTGAAACGAGGATGCAGTCATTTTGGGCATCGTTTTTAATTCAGATTGGGCTCGGGATGACTTTGACAATCGTCATTTTTCCGCTGCGTTGGTTGAGGTTTTTGGATGTTTTCTAGCACATAGATATGGTGCGAGACATTTGCTGTTAGGTCTGAGTGACGCGGATGGAGAAGTTTGGTTAGATGCACGTTTTGAAACCATGTAGTTCCGTTGAATGATATTAGGATGAACTCGAAATAGAGATGGAATATGAATTGCATAACGGATATGCGTCTAGTCGGTGCGAAAACTTCTTCCTGTATTTTATTCTATTTTTCGTTGATGTTTTTCTGTTTTACCTCAGTTGTTATACGATTGTAGTGTGTAATGACTTTTTATATTCTGTCTTTTAGTGCTGAACAGGGTTCCACAATTCCCATCAATGAGAATGTGATATTGAATATTCTTCATTGGTTGTTTTTGCTTAATGCTGAGTGATTCTAGCTTTGGGAAAGTATCGCGGTTAAATTGTAGTCATATTAGTCATCCTTTATCGTGTATATACGATTTCCCATGTTATACGCTTTCGAATGTATGGGATGTCGGATTGAGTGAAGTTGAATGTTTCTTGGCCGCAAGATATGACCCGCAAAATTTGACAAGTAAAAACGCCACAATCGTACCCATTTTCTTGCTGGGGGGTATTCTGTATGGAGTAAAATTCCAGATATTTTTAGAACGACAAAGGAACGTATTTTTGCAAGTGTAATCTCGCCAGCCAGCAAAATCGAATGTTTTATTTTTCTTATCTCGGTGTTCGGCATCCAGGTATTCTCGTAGGCGCTTAAATGACATTTAAGGATGTTAGACGTGACATGGCATGGAAGATGGTACCTTGAAATCATTCGCATTCGGCGGGAACAAGCTGTCGTATAATTCTATGCGTTGTCGGCGAAAATTGATCGCCGCAGTTGCCCAATGGAGGTTGTTGTAATTTATCGGAATCAGAATAATGTCTTTTGCAAATATGTCGGTCTGCAATGAATGTGTCAAGATGATGTTTTCTGAACGTATACGTTCATACCTTGCTTGACCATTCTGCTAATCGCCCTTTTGTGAAGCCGAAGTTGACCAATTTAGGCCAAAAGAGAGCGTTGAGAAGTAATGGACTTTAATCTTGTTCTTTTCCGCATGGTCTGCGAGTAAGGCGCCGTAAAAGTTTATGATCTCGTCATTGATCCATCGCGTTGGCTGCAGTTTTTGGATATCATGCGCAGATATCTGTTCTCGACCGTATTTTGCGATAATTCCGGTTCGTCTCTTTGTAATGTGTTCAAAATACGTTCGTCGTCATCGGAAAGTTTATCGGGAAGAGGTTTAGCTTTTCCTGAACGGATAGATGAAGCGGCTTCGTTTTTCAAACGAAGCGTCGGCTGGTTCCATCCGTTTGCAGGTGTGCTGCGAACTTGAAGTCGTATTATAAGACGTATCCGGGCAGTGTATGTCAACGACGAGGCGTTTCCATAACCATGGTGGACTAAGCTGTTTCAATACTGCGATGTCTGCAGCATTAGTGTTACGAAGGCGGTTGCGTACGTCTTCCAGTTCTGGTTTCGGTGTTACTGAATCTGATGTTGTAGATAATGACGCAACCTAATGCAGTTGTTAACACCCATAGTGTACGACGCTATGTCAAATAGTCACCTTGTCGTATAGAGTTGTAATGCAATTTCGGTGCGTCCGGGATTGTAGAATGTCGTGACCTCGTATGATTAACCAGACATCGTTAGCAATATTGTCTAACGCGTTTGAAAGGGTGTCCTTGGTTTGTTTCATACGGCAACTGTTTCTGTGCTCATTGTTTGCTCACCCGGCATCTGAAAAACGCGTATTCTTCGCGTGGATCGTCGTTTATGTGGCGATAGAAGTAGGATGTTTGTTCAATAAGGTTTTCGAGCATGATGAGAAGGCCGGCATTGTGGTGCTTTCCTGGTATCCACACAGAGAGTTCCGATCGTCCTAAGCATGAACCCAATGCGAGCCAGCTTTCAAGCGGCAACTTTGATATTAGTGGGGTATTCATGATGAAGGCGACAATCGTTATTCGTTCTTCGGCTGGCGTTTCGTGAGAAACGTTAGCGTCTTGAGGCAAATGGTAATGACTTGTACCTTATTCGTTTCTGATAAGATTTGCGGTATTTTTCGTGTCTTAAGATCTAGGTTCTGCCGAAAAAGGTCAAGATGCGTGACGTTTGTAAAGCGATGACATGAATTCTAACAGTGACGGTTGTATAAGATCGAAGACTGAAGTCTTTCTCGATTTGAAAGTCCGCTACTCAGAGGAGCGGACTTTGAATCGCGGCAAAGTTGGATGTTTACTTGAAACCACAGTTGGTAACAATGTGATGGCCCTCCTTAGGCCCCGGGAAGCTCCCCTATACCGCCGGCGCCCCAAGGCCCTCAAAAGTCCAAATTTTTGGGCGCCAAAAATCGCTGAGGTCGGTCACCTCACGTGATCGATGTTACTGCATTTGAAAGCCATTTTCGCTACCCACCATTCTCAGCGACGTAAAACAGCGCTGACAGCGGGATTCGAACGCCTAGGCAACCATGAAAGTAATCCGCCAACGGCTAGCTTGCACAGCGAAACCTGTTGACTATGCATGTGTCCATCAGCACCTCAAGACGGGTTCCTCGTCTCTGAAAAGTCCAATCTTCGCCGGACCTCAGCTCGCATTGCCCTCGAAAGTCCAAATTTTCACCGTTTTTTTCAGAGATTTTGAGCTCTCAAAAGTCCAAACGTTGCCGGCGGTATAGGGGAGCTTCCCGGGGCCTCTCTCCTTTCTGAGCTCGGTAAGTTGTGTTCTGTTATATAATTTTTGCATTTGGCTTTCGTTCGCATTTTAGATTTCATCAGTATGCTGTCCTTCTTAGTAGAGTATGTCAGCTCGCAAGGTGGTTATGCTACGTTTTTTTTTACTGACAAGTTTATTTTGGTTGTTCGGAGTCTATTTGTGGCTTACCTTCTTGTTTGTCCGTAGCTTGCGAACACTTTTCAGCCCATAGGAGTTGTGTTGTGCAGTTTCAATCGTTCGGAGTACTTTTATGACCAACTTCGATATAGATACTTGCATATGTACATTGTTTTTTGGTTTGCTGATGTTGATTGCGCTATCATTCGGTTAGTGTACAATTTGTATAAGGGTCAAAGTATGGATTCGAGATCTTAGGTATGGGTGAATCAAAGCTTCGGGGTTGGAAGTAAAAGCGGTATCCGTAGCGCTGCATGGATGCATCCTTTCTGACCGTTGAGAGAGAGTGTGTATAACGTTTACTTCAAAGTTGAGCGTGAAAATGATTTCCGTCGGAGGTTTATGTTATAATTATCGATAGCTTTTCGGACAGGTAGTATTTACAATTTCGTGTGTTCACTTTTTTCATTTATATTTTTGGTATTTTGAATGCTTTTCTGTTATTTACGCCCACTGCATGTTGTTGTACGCTTGACGTGCTGCGTTTTCCTTTGCGTTTTGTTTATTAGTGCCTGTGCAACGCCTTTTGGAATACCGTTTACTGAATAGATTAAAAGCGAGTGAGTGTTTTTTCACGTAGTATCGGATGATATGCGAACCAACACAGCTTACTGTCCATTTTCCTGCATGTTGTGGCCCAGAAAATGTGGCGTTGTATGTGACGACAAGGCGTCGTCTCAACACTTCTCGATTGAACAAAGATCGGAATGTTTCGGCTGGTTCTGTTACACATTTTCACGACGGTCTGCCGCGCGCGCGGTTTCTGGAAGTCATTATTGTTGTGATCATGATATTGCTCTGGCAATATTTTCGCTGGTGGCGTGAATACAAGTTGGGATGGAAAGTTTGAAGGGGTCGGGGGAGCCAGGATAGGTCGCGTTGCAGATGGGATACGCCACTCTCTGTTTAGAAAGTATTGCTGGCCGATGTAGAATGAGGAGGTGGGTGAATTAATGTTATTTTTCGTTATCACCCTGGGATAGATTCGTGGCTGGATATTCAAGAGATGTCGCATCCATTTAGTGACTGCGTTCATTCCGTGTTGTATAAAAACTCCTGCGATGTAAGCAGTCATTATCGAGCATGTTTCCTGTGAGAATGCGTTTTGTGTGTATGACGCTGCATGATAATGGCTTACTTCGCGTGATGATAGTGATTGGATAAATTTGGGATGGCATCTAATTTTCTCTCTAAAGCCATATTTGGTAACCCATGTGTCGATGGTTTCAAACGAAATCGAATCTTGGAGCCTTGTCTACGGGCGGTGAATTGAATGAATTCTTACATGTTATTGGTGCTTACCTCCAATTCGTAAATGGTCGGCATTGGATCGTCACTCATGAGTGCGTCTAACACAGCCATTTCGAGCACTTTATGCCCTAGGATGCTGAGTCTTTCATTGTCGTTAAATTCTTCCTCTTGCGTATCTGGAATACGCAGTGATTTATGGGTGAATACTTGCAAGTACATGTCGTTGTTCATCGTGGGTGGCCAGTTGTGGAAGTTGTTGTTCTTGTCGGAGTTAGCCATTAGCGTGTTAATCGAGGGGGGAAAATGGTTGAGTGAGCATTTCGACTGCCGAAGGAATGCTGTATGTTCGTGTTTGCAAGGGCTTTGTTCAGGCAGGGTTTCTCTCTTTTTTTTTTTTTTTTGGTTCGATTTTATTTTATTGCGACCCTGTTCATTAGCCGTCATGCGGGTCAGGTGAATCACGTTTGGTATTCGATGCCCGCTAATAAGTACAGCTGATATTTGTTCGAAATGGGGTGTCTGGGATATTTGGGTCGCTATAGATACAAGCTAACTGCGAAACTATGTAACCTATTGGTCATTTTGCTCCTTCACAATTTCTGTTCAAGTAAAGGTCATCGAGACACTCCCGGAACGACTTATTACTGCATTTTGGGTCAATCGCGTCGCCTTGAGCATTCGGATCTTGCGAATTGGCGATTGTAGACGAGTACCCGAGCAAGAAATCTGTCACTATGAAATCCTTTGGAGTGCACATAGTTTTAGGTAGCTGTGTATTTCAATAAACCATAGGGCCGTTACGATTTCTTTTTGAAATAAATAGGTGTTGGAACATGGGGAGATGCGAAGTTGTAAATATAACTTGGATGAGGAGATGCTCAATGTTGTAGTTTAGAATACGAATATGCCTTCTGCGTGGTGGGGACGTTGAGGTATTGGATTACACTATGCTTCGGAATACGGAATGGAGTGTCGGGATACTAATAAATGGAGAAGAGCAATCGACAGTCTGTAGTTTGTACCCCGAAAGAATTTTCTGTTCCGACGGTCCGGTTGAGGAAAGGGATATTGTATTTTCAGGTGTCGAAATTGGTCGCTAAGGGAAATAAGGCGCGAGAGCGTTATGTGTTGTCAAGTATTGACAGGACATATTTCAAGGTTATTGCGGAACTGATTCAAACAAGAAAAGGCAAAAAATACGACTGGAATTGAAGAGCGCTAATTTCGAGTGTTATCGTTGCGTAGTGGGGTTTTTAAAACACTGCGGCGTTTGACTGTGCATTCATGAAAATTTCTTCTTGGTGAGGAAGTTATGGTATAGTGTTTCCGTGATCGCGGCTTCCAAGGTGGATTTCCGGAAGTATTTTCACGAGAGGATGTTAGGCACAACGTGGGAATTTGTTCGTCCGGCCAGTCATGACCCCTGAATTCGGTTGTCTTGTTGATAGTTTTTATAACGCTCCATTTTTTTTTCCGTCATTCCTAATTCTTGGAACGGCGAGTGCGTTGCCAGCGCGGCGTACGGTCAGCGAAGGGCAAATTTGCTTTTTACCTTGCTGTTTTTCCTTGGGTGGTTGACGTTCGGTGAGCATTTTTCGAATCATTGGGCACGTTGCACTTGAGTAACAAAGTTCTTGCTTGTGCATTAAAGGACATGTCTTTGGACAATTCTGGGAGCAGCACAATTGATCCCACGTACTCGCAGGCGGTTGCTATTAATAGCGTTGTCAATGGCCAAGATGGAGGCAACAGGTTTTCGTCGTTCCCGTTCGATATTTCGGTGCGCGCTTTTTTTTTTTTTCTTTTTTGTTGTTTTCTGACGACGACGAGCAGACACCATTTTCTCCACAAAGTGTCGGCGACTCTTATTTCCCGTTGGCCCAGCCCTCTTTATCTTCAGTGGATTTTATTCCGCCTGAGATATGGCTAGAGATATTTTCTCTTCTGGTTCCTGTGTGGGGGTATTTGGATTCTGGCACGACGTTCCCGGAGGAATCGTCTAATCCCTCGGATTTTAGTTCGACATCTCCGGCTGAATCTCTCAATCCTTTCCAGGCGCCTTGGTTGTTCACCAATGTGTGCCGTCGTTGGCGAGATATTGCTCTATCGTCATCCAGACTCTGGTCATATTTCGAACTCGACATATCGGATTTGAGCACTTGTTTGACTGCGGAGCAGCTTGCACAAAAAGCGGAATTTTTTCTCCAACATTCTAGGGATCGTCCTATTCATGTGTTTCTTACCGGAGATGTTGGGATCGCCAATAGCCCTTTATTTTCGGTTTTGGGTCGCAGCACGCATCGATGGACCCGCTTTGGAGTAACGACGTCTCCTTTCATGCTAAATTCATTGTCTGGTCTCGATTTGCCAGCTCTTGAAACCTTGTATTTGTTTCCGGATCCGCCCGAATTCGACGTTCGTGGTTTACTACCGGTGGATTTGGTCAAAACGCCCCGCCTCCGTACCTTGCTTGTCGGTTATGAGATGGACAGCACGACTTTCCAATCCATCATCCTTTCATGGAATGGCATCACGAAGATCGTTGGATTTCCCTTGCGTGATCGGCAGGGTTTTGTTATACTTCAAGGAATGAAGCACATCCAGGAGCTATATTTGGTGGCGGCAGTTAACGATGCAGTAATGGCTGACGTCGGCAACGTTTTTCCCCACGGAATACAACTCCCTCATTTGCGCCATCTTTTCATCGACAACCAATTTTCCCCTCGAAAGGTTGCACCTTTCATCCTGGCCAAAATCGGCGGTCCGGTGATGCGCAAGCTTACGATGCTTTTGGGTGATGTGGGATGGTTTTCGTCACTTCCGATGCCCGTCGCTCGACAGCTGGTGGACTTAGACGTCACCTGCGATATCCCAACAGAAAGTTTAGATGGCATGCATAATTTGGCGTATTTATTGGCGCAAGTGTGCAATGTTCGAACGATGGCGCTTCGCGGGATACAGTTTACGTCTAGCTTCTTCTGTTGCTGGGCGTTATCTGCGCGACGAATTTCATTTCCGCATTTACGCACGTTCGATGTTGCCGACTGCTCCTTCCCCGACGAGGATAGTCTTAGAGCTCTGTCGTGTGTTGTTTCCATGTTGTTCCTCCGAGGTGGTGGTTCAGCGGTTTCGACGTTTTCACCACGAGCACTTGGTGATGATAGGACGGCGCGGACAGTCGTTCTGCCACATTCTGTCCATGGATGCACGTATGAGCATGCAGCATTAAATTTTGGCTGGGCTGGCGCCCGTGAATGGGACAGTGCGACGTGGAATATGACTTGGAAAGGGGAATGAAGCAACGCGCTTTGTAGGGGTTGTGGCTAGGCGGTGCGGAATTCCGCAATTTCGGTGTATGGCACCTTAAAAATAAAATAATGGGGCAGTCGCATGCTCAGAAGTTTGTTTTAAGCGAGTACGATGAAAGGAGGGCGTCCTTGTTCAATGCAATTCTTATTTTCAAAGTAGCCTTTAGCACAGCTGTGTGTCTGTCAAGGTGTCTGTTACCGGACCATGTTGTGCATTTGCGAAGAAAAGTCCGCAAACCTCAGCTGCATGTATCGATTTGGCTGGGTAAATTTTGCGGTTTTTGAAAGGGATGATTTTTGATAATGTTTGGAACAAGAAAATAAATCACCGACATATAGCAACCACTCAGACCGGAAGGCCGGTGAGATTTCACGGTCGCGATATTTTCAAACAAGATTGCATCGTTCTAGATGATTAATCTTCTTCCAGAATTCTCGATAACAAAATCAATGTTCCAAAACCCGCGGCTAGTATCTTTTTGAATTTGCTGGGCATTATGACGGTGTCCAGCCCCTGGCAGCAGCTTACTGGCATCTTGTTATGAAATGGAGTGAGAGTTTATCTACAATTCATACTTGAGGTCGGCAAGGATCAGGAGATGATAAGTTTCCTTATCAAAACACCTCTCGGCATCGTGAATGCAGCGGTCTCGAATAGAACAACAGTTCATGTTGTCGTGGGTTATAGTTTGGTAGCGAAATCCCGGAATGGCGGGGTTCAAATGTTGTAAGGTTTGATACATGAAGCGTCATTTAATATTTATTGACAGTCAGGTAGTGTGGGTAGTTTTTTTGGCTGAGGATCTTTGTGATTAAGTATAGCTTATTGATGTGATAGTGCTTGTTAGTTAACACGGAAATTATTTTTCAGGGCAGAGGTTGCGAGAAATGATGTTAGGGATAACGTGGGATTTCGGGCGTCGGGCGAATCGTTCCGGGGTCGGCCTTTTCTCGTAGTTTCCTTTCGTTGTCTTTGCCTTTCATAATTCCACAGAATTGGGAGCGCTCCATCGGCGTTGCTGTAGCGGCGTACCGTAACGCGAGGCTAAAGTCCGTTATTATTGTGCGGATTTTGTTCTGGTGCATCAAAAATTTGTGGGTGTTTTCGAATTATTGCGCCCATTGTTCCCTTTTGAGTGATTCTTGAAGCAGTTGTCTGCGCAGTGCGCCCCGGGGGTCTCGTTCGTTTCATGCCTTTGCGTGAGGCATCGGCCGCTGATGCCAGGGTGGTCAACCAAGAAGGAGGAGATGCGTTTTTGTCGTTCCCTTTTACTGCTCCAGTGTGTCCTGCTTTCTGACCTTTTTCGGTCGCATTGTTTCATTTTTGGCTGACCAAAAAATGAGTAGAGAGAGCACCTGCCGCCTGGTCCAACTCTTATTTCTCGATCAACCACCCTTCCTTAGATTTTCCGCCCGAAATATGGGCTCATATTTTCTGGTATAGTGGAACCGAGTGGGGGCTGGTAGAAGACGGCAAATTTCCGGCGGAGTCGCTGAACGTTTTGAAACCGCCACTCGTGTTCACGAGTGTTTGTCGCGCATGGAGACAAATCGCTGTGTCCTCCCCAAGATTGTGGACCTACCTCGAAATTGATCCCGAGTTGTGCGCCTGGATGACTCCGACGGAGTTCGCATGGAAAATCCAAATATTCTTGCAACGTTCTTGCTCCCTTCCGCTAGACGTATTCTTAATCGGAGATCCTGGCTTCCCTAACCACCCATTGTTTGCTGTGTTGCGATCATGCTCACATAGATTGCGTCGGCTTGGGATGATTATATCGCCGTCTATATTCCACTCGCTTTCCCATCTTGAACTTTCCTCTCTTGAAGTCTTGTATCTGTATCCCGACCGACCGCTGGCTATGGACGAATTGGGGTGGATAGACTTGTTCGAAACGCCTCAGCTCCATACGTTGCTGGTTGATTTCGCGATGGATAGTAGCCCTCAATTTGGTTTGGTTGTGCTCCGGTGGGGTCACCTCACCAAGATCATTGGGTTCCCTTTGAGGGACCTCCAGTGTTTCACGCTACTCAAGGAGATGGAGTTTGTTGAGGAGCTATCTGTGGTGACGGACCTCAACCGTCTTTCGATGAACGCAATCGATCGGGATTTCCGGGGCACCATATGTTTCCCTCGGCTACACCATCTCTTACTGGATAACGTGGATTCGCATAGGGATGGTGCACGCTTCGTTTTGTCGAAACTTGTTGCACCAGTGATGCGTAAGCTCACCATGTTGTTGTGGAACATGGGATCATTTTCGTCGTGGCCGACGAACATCCTCCAACAAGTGGTGACGCTGGACGTCACTTGCAAAGCAGCGAGTGTCACCGGGATGCGTAATTTGGCCGATTTAATTGCTCAGATGCGCAATGTTGAGTCATTAAGGTTGCGGGAGATGAAGTTTACGCCTATCTTCGGCACAATTTTGAGAGCGTTGCATCGAACTTCATCTCCCCGTCTGCGCATCCTGGATGTTGGTGAAAGCATCTTCCCCGACGAAGATAGTCTAACAGCTCTGTCGCACGTGGTGTTTGTTTTGTTTTGCCGGCTCGAGAATCTTCCCGTTTCGACGTTTCCGTTGGAATTGACTCGTGCACCAGTTCAGCTGCGAACAATACTGCTGCCTCGTGGCCTATATGGATACTGGCACGGAAATCCAGCACTGGACTTTGCGTGGGCTGAACATCGTGAACCGGATAGCACGACGTGGAATATGACTTGGAAGGGAGAATGAGGTAACGTCTTTCGTAGTAATGGTGGCAATGGAGTTATGCAGTTCGCCATGAGTTAATTCATCTATGTTATTAGTCGGGGCGATTTGTATGCGCGAATTTTAAACAGGGGGGAAGGTGTTTATATTCCTTTTTGATTGTTGTCATTTCATGTTTGTGTTTGGATGTTTAAACAGATTTTTGAAGCGGAAGTAATTGAATCTGTTATACGTATGGTTAAGAGAAAATCAATTGCAGGATTTCGTGAGAATCGCGCACATCTCTGTGTTCAGCGGTTATTGTCTGTTGTGGGAGAAAAATAATGTGTACTCATTGCATATATGTAAAGCGCATGCAATAAAGTATGGCGAGCGGGGTTTTGTTACAGCTCGTATATGGAGTTCCAAATCTCTCCTCCAGCAGTCGTTAGGGAGGATCGAACTATGTCTTTCTGCTGAACTATTAGCGTGAAGTAAAAAGGAACGGGGTTAATTTTCTTACCCAGTATGAGTCGTATTTTTCGAAGTAGTCTTGAGCAAACCTATTCATTCGTTAACCGACCGTGTTCAGAGTTTGCGAAAAAAAACAAAGCGCACGCATATGCGGCTTGCGACACCGCAGTTATGTGTGACTTTTCACAGTCTACGATGATAGAGTCATTTGTGTTTACAACGAGCATGTTGCCAAACCAAGTTGGGGCGCATTCGTTGTAGGATTTTTTTGGTATGTGAGTTTTCAAATAGACTGTGATGAGGTCGTTTTTCACATTTCCGTGATGTTCTTTGTCGGCGGGATGTTGAATCGGGCATATACCCACGAAGTATGTAGAAGTTCCGATTTGTATAAGCTTTTGAATGCGCGCGAATGAAATCGGATTGCGGAAGATCCCTCGATATGCGTCTAGTAGGTAGTAGTCAAAATCTATATTGTGAATGGTTGGCCGGTTGCGTCCGGTCGAGCGAGTTGGCAGTGGGACGAGGTGAGTGGTTTCCGCCCTGTTTGCGAAAAAGAGAGCCTTTGGGTGGCTGAAATCTCCTGCCTTGTGTAATAATTGAGCGCGGTTCATCTGAGTTGGCTGGCGACTTGCCTCCGATGCAGGCAGGAGGGTAGAATTCACAAGGCGAGATAGATAGACGACGTTGCGATCGCTGACTTCCCTCAGTAACACCTTCATGGCAGGATGCAACGTGCATAAGTGACCTTTCGGTCGTTAGTATTTATGTGCGATGTTCCCGTTCGGCGTTATTTTTCATTTTAAATTGGAGGACGGGCAATGCAGATTTCGTTAAATTTAATAGTTCGCCATGGTTACATTAGATCATATGTGGTCCTGTTAATTTATTTTTCTTCCCATGCAAGCGACGGCGAAAATGCGATATGGTACCCATTTACGCCACAACAGTACTTTTTCTGACATTGGACATGCATTTTTTTTGGGTTCTTTATTTTTTTTTTACGCGGGTAGTAATGATTAATGACGAAGGCCTACTATGGCTAACGCAAGTGGTATAGTAGTATGCATATTTAGTGCGGCGACGGCGGCTTCTGCACGTGCTCTACATTCCTCTTTTCGATGGTTGAAGTGAAAACACACCATTCCGATGCATTTTATGGTGGTATTTAGGCCATTTCGCTCAATTTCCCTCCCTAGCTCGCTCCATCCTTTCGTTTGAATGTCGGCAGCTTCGATATTGATGCATAGGGATTCCAGAGTCGTGTCCCGTTGTAACGAGCTGATGATTTTTGCTATAACATGTAGGTCGTCATATGTTGCATCCAAGCGGAGTTGTTTTAGGCTCCGACATTCGTGTAACGATAATATGGCATCACATGTTTCTAGATATTGTTTCAGTTTTGCAGCAAAGTTAGTAAATTAGGTTGACGTACGATCGCCATACATTCCAAATTCGAGATTTTCTAGAGTCGCTGCGGACTGTTCAATGATGCGTTTTGCATCACGACACGCGTGTCCCGGTATGCGTAATGTTATCTGTCGCAATGGCCAATTGCCCTGTCTTTGCAATTCGGCGATGATTGACAAGTATCCGTTTTCCGACGCGAAGTCAAGACCGATCAACAAACGCCGGACGTTCACCGTTGCTTCGCAGTCCCACCCTGCGACATCTTCCGCGTGCGAATAATGGCAGGGTGCTCTCGGGGCGTCTGGTTCCAAGCCGATTGATAGACAATCTATTACTGGCGCGGCGATGAGGAGGGCTCTGGTATGCGTTGCTGTAATGGTACAAGCAACAATAACGAGTTTAGAGAATTTGGGTAATACAGCGTGAGCTTCGGGAGCGAGGCAGATCCAGTTTAGATTAATGCTTTTGAATGTTATGGATTTAAGTGGAGAGGGGCATAGGGACGCCAAGCGTAGAAGCTCCTTTATGGGACCGAGAACAGTTCCGATGATTCGAATGTGGCGGATGCATGATGCAATGTGCTCGCGTCCAGCGAGATGCTGGGTCCATAGGCGAATACTACGACGGAATGCTGTGGGTTGGCCGCAGTCGATGCTACCAAAGACCATGGGGAGTGTCAATTGCCTAAAGGCTTTGTTCACCAGTCCCTGTGCAGTGGGACGGGTTCCGTGAAAAGCGAGGCGGAGGATGCGCTCTATAATTTCTACCGGGAGACGAGAGGCGTCTCCGAAAGGAAGCGGCTGGCCGAATTGCGCCAGACCTTGGTCGGTTGCCATTTGCGACGAACGAGGAGGCATGATCCACGGTTAAATACAGTTTGGACCCTTAGTAATTAGAAGATGGGCGATGAATTATGTTTGTGATATTTTTAGGGCCGCTTCCGCGTGGGTAATACATCCGGGTGATATAAAGGTAACGGGAAAATGGGAGTCCCATTATTTTGTTTTTGGTCTCCGTCACCGTTGTTAGCATCCTATAAATCATGTCTGTAATGATCAAAGTGGACGGATTGGTTTACGAAAATTGCTTATTCGTGGATGCGCCTGCGTCATTCATCCATTCCAAAATTGCTGGCCAACGCACCGGTACCGTTAAAAAACTGGTGTACTTGATGGGCACGAATGTTTTTACGGAACTGTGTTGTTGGATTTCGTGATTTCGAGACTTTGGCGGCTCCTTTCGTCTTCGGGAATGATTGGTTCCAACATATTGACGCAGAAATCCCGCAGTACCGGCGTGTGTGCTGGTGCGTATGTTTGCAACGGTTGTTACAGTATTTAACGGTTCGCTCTAGATTTGAAAGCGTTTTTAGATGCATCTCGCCTGTCTCTTGAGGGCGTTTCCGCGGGATCTATGTCTTTCGAACAAGCGTCCGGCGCTGGCGATGTTATATCGCAAAACGCCTCGGGTTTGTATCATTCAAAAACTGGATTCGATCCTTCATTACGTTCGTCGTATCGACCTACGGGGTATTTGTCTGCATGTCATAGTGAACTTTGGCCTATTCTTAATGTGGACCATACTAGCCCAGCCGTGAAATATGCGCAATCTGTATTTGTGCCGCGGCCAATGAATAAATGTTTAGCAGCAACGGTGTTACCTTTATTGGATGTATGTCGGTATCCACAGATTGTCGGGATTTCCACTTCTTCTTCGGCCGAATTACACGCAGTTATGGCGTATCACGGAATACCATTCGATGGCTTGAGTTTTGATGAATGTCGTATGGCATACACTGTTCATCTGATGTGCGGTTCATGTTGTCGTGGACACACTAATGCGGCCGTGCCGTTGGGTTGTTCGGCCGCCAATGCTTCGTATTCCTCACCGGCTGCTTTGGCACTAGATGTCATAGATTCCATTTTTCAGGCTTGTCAAACATCAGATATCACAGTGGATTCATTGCGGTATATTCTTCGCTTATGTGGCAAAGCCTTCGGCAAACGGCGTTCCCTTGGCTTATTAGAAGACTTGTTCGACTGGCGACAGTCACTTTTTGGCAATTGCGTACTTGACATTATGGAAAATTCCTGCGCTTGGGATCATGCCACGTTATATGCTTATTGTCTTGCTC